>VZTI01004865.1:55418-153974 GCA_013397865.1 Struthidea cinerea
CTTGGGAAGGGGGGGCTCATTCAAGCCTCTAATTGGGGAATCTTTGATAGATATGCTAATTAGTATGACCTATAATGTGATACCCGATCTATTGTGTGTGTGCATTGCGGTGGGCATTGAGATGCATTCGACCTGGATGTGGTGCACCTAAGGATCCTTAAAATAAATACAGAGGTAAAATCCCTTTTTCCCTTCTAATCATGTTTGATTCTTGATTTTGAGAGCAGAAAAACGCATCACTACTGAAGGTTTAGTTTTTGTGGTGGTGCATCTATCCCCCCCCATTTCCAGGCCGCACCATGATCTCAGAAATGCTCGTTAGGCCTCGGCCTTGATGAGCAGCACCTGGGCTCAGCTCCTCTTGATCTCCTCAGAAACACCGGCTGCTCCCAGAAACTGCTGCTGCTTAATGAGCTCCTGCTTTTTTTTTTTATGAATAGTCGTTATGTATCACATTAAAACTAACATTAATTTGATATTTTCACTGGGAATCTGGAGAACTCATGGGATATTACCCACAATCTTTAGAAATCAAAATAGTCAGACATTAACTTTCAGCTTTAAAATAAGGAAATAAATCTTCTGTTCACTTTGCACAGTCACATAATGTTAACTGAAAATTTCAGGACCTGCTTCTATTTTCTACTTGCATATTTAGTATTGATTAACTCTGGCATATAGCCTTAGTAGGTGTCATTAAAATTCCTTTCTTTACAGGAAATGAAGAGAAGGTCAGTGCAAATCTTATTCCACTGGCAATTTACAGATTTTTTTTTTTCTGTCTTTAAAAAAAAACAACCTGTTTGTTGCATTTATGATTGACCCAGCAATTTCAACAACAAGTAATATGAGCAGATGGCTATTAGAAAATTAAAGACACCAAGACTAAAATCTTATCTGAATATAGAAATTTTTTATTTTTTTTTTTTTTTTAATGCTTACCAGGAGCCAACTTCAGGGTCTGTGAGCTGAGTGTCAGTTACACCCAAGGAAACACAAACAGTGTGTTAAGTACGGAGATACAGATCTTGATGGTGAGAAGGAATGACAAAAAGAATTTACTAAGATATCTAAAATATTTTCCTGTTAAGTTCTGAGCACAGTATTGCAAAATAAATTGTATTCCTAATTTCTACTTATTTTTAAATTAACAGAGGCATGACAAACATGTTTGACCTAAGCCTTCTCCAGGTGCTAGGAATTCATACCATCACACACCTTCCCTCTGAACAGGTGTGTGCTGAAGGGCAAACCTGCTTTGGATTTGGTCTGTCATTAGCTCTATGAGGCAACCCTACCTGGAATTAAAGCAAGGAGAGTACGAGTATGCCTCTGACCAATCTGACATGAGCTGAAGTGAGAGGAGAGGACATCTCTGCATGACATAACAAATACAAGGTGGTCAGCAGACCCTCCCTCCAGCAAGTCTCTGCTTTGGTACTTCCCCTATGCAAAACTCCCTGTGGTCAGGGAGGTATGAAGGGGTGAGAGACTAGATATCTAGTAACCAAATAACCATGTAGATAAACCAGAGAATTTTTTTAAAGAATAAATACAAAAATTTTGTAGAATAGGGCTAGGAAGTTTGCTGAAGGAAGAAGAGCGAGTAGGTGAATTGTGGGTAAATCATATGGGAGAAGGAATGGATGTTCTGACAAAAATTTCATATAATGAATTCCTAGCAAGAAAGGGTTGCTACATGTATAGATCCACACTTCTTTATTTTAAAATATCCCACTGAGTAGGCTTGTGTTCTGAGTTATACTTAAACACACTTGGAAATATTTGCTGTTGGATATTAAAGATTAATAAATAACTTGAGACAAAGTTATATCCTTTTTCTCCTATGCACTTCATTTTATTCTAGGGTTTTTTTTTTTATTAGATGAATACTTACCACAAAAATAAAATACCACCAACAATAAAAAAAATGCCCATGATATTTGTGAGTTTTAATTCAATAAACACTAGAAATGTAGCAGCTAAATTCAAATACAGTAGTACTGCAGGGGAAAGCTATGTTCATTCCCCATGAAACAAGTACTTTTGACCTCCCAAGAATCCTTTGTAACCAAGGTCATCTTTGGATGCAGATTTTGTGTAGTAAAGGCAAATACTATGTGAAGTGTTGGTGGATCTGCTTTGAATTTTGTTAAATGTCTAATTTCCTTAGAATGACATGAATGTCAGTGAGGGATAAATGCACAAGGTACATTGGGTTGATGAATATGCCAACTTTAAATCAAAATGGAAAGTTGAAGTCTGGATTGTGCTGTCACCTTAATGTTTTTCACAAGATGAGATAAGAGCATAAACCCCATGTCTCAGGTTAAGACTCTTGGGGAACCTGCATCCTACTTTTGTAGGTAGCATATGCCAGTTCTAATAGCTATTCCACTTGCTGAAGTTCAAAATGTTCAGCTCACCTTTTCATTTTAAATATATGAACTTTCCCATTTTAAAAAGTGATCCTTAAAGAAAATGGGATGCTGGCAATGAAAAGTATTTCTATCTTTCAAGCACCAAAAGTTCTCATTTTTATTCTGTCTGAAAATTTGACATGAATAGGATGGAGATGCTACATAAGGTGATAAAAAAGCTGATTAATTGTCTCCTCTGGGTAGAAATCAATCATCATTGCTAAATATTGTAGATCATTTCAGGCACACATACTGTGTGTTATGAATGGGTTCTCCTTTAAAAGGATTTGATGGTCTGTGTTTATATTGCAAAAGAGGATGTTTTACACTGTCTGAGTTCCATCAGTGATGGCTTGGTGGATCAGAATTATTGCTCTCATTGATAAATCAGCATCAGGTCAACACTAATATAAAATAAGGACTACCTTATATAGGATTGACTTTTTCCAGAAATGTACCTGAGGGGCAGGACCCTGAGCACATCCACCTACTCCTGGGGGCCTGGCAGCAGGGCCCAGGCCAACACAGCCCAGAACTGCTCCCTTGCTGCTTGAGGTTTTGGGGTGAGGCTCCACAGCAGCACTGTGAGGAGGCCTGGCAAGTGCTGACACCCATCCCATGGGAGCTGACCTAGGATGAGTGTCTAGTGCTAAAGCCCACTGAAGATCCCATTCCCACTACCTCACAGCTGGGCCACTGCCTGGTCCTGGACTCCTGGTCTGGACCCCAAATATATCTGAGATGTTCATAATCTTTAAGGTTTAAGACCAACAGGACTGCTCCCAAAATATATGAGGATTCTTGCTTGGCAGATGAAAGAAATTAAGAATAAGCCCTTGTTCTCTGTCTCAAATATGTATTTTGATGATAGGTTTAAATGTCTCTAGCCGTTTCAAAATGCCTGTGTTTATCGAAACATACAGGAACATTGCAAAAAGGGTTTTAAAGCATTCACTTCAGACTCCTGATGTCTGTCTGTATGTATGGTGTGCACCAGGCTTCTTCATTTTGTCAAGTCAGTTTTAAACCTAGTACAGCAATGAAAGCGGTGCAGGGCAATACTTTAGGATCTCAGAATAGTTCTGAAAAGAAACCCAACAAAAACTAGGTTTTTTTGTACTAGAACTGGTCGGGTCTAGGCTGACCCACCAACTGTATGCCTAGGAATCCCCTGAATGTGTCTGGAAATCAGCTGCTAAGAGAGGACCTGATCTTTGACCATGAGCTGGGGCTGAAAATTCCCAAGATCAGAAATGTAAAGAAGCTTTTAGTTCAGGTGCTGTGCCTTGAATTTGATCCCAAGCAATGGGAAGGGAGCAGCAGCTATCAGTAACCATTCTACAATTAAAGCATTGTGCAACACTGTAAGCCATTATAAAAGTACAAGCATTAATTTTAGGTGTATCACAGAGAACTCAAAATTAGGTTTGTCATGATTTGTAAAAGGGAAAGTGAGAGCGGGGATCTAAACTAGCTGGAGTTTAAAAAGCAGATATGTCCCAGGAGGTCTTTCCTATGTGAATGCTGCATTGATTTTTGTTTCCAAAAATGCCCTGTATTTTCTTACTGACAAAGTCTGTCTCTGCTGGCTTAGCTATTGCTGTGTTATATATGCACAGAAGCAAAGCACTGCAATATTACAAATTCAGGGATGGTTTACCCACACTGCCATCTACAGAATGTTACTCAGATCAGCAAATTATGAGAGCTAGTATGTTAACAGATTCTCCTTTTTTCTTTCTATTTTTTTTTAATTTTTTTTAAGTGCATATAGCTCGCTTGCGTATTTGCTTTTTACATGGATTTACAATGGTAAACTACAATGCTGTACTGTGAACACCTTTCCAAGTGCTCCTGTCTAGCAGTCCTACAACTCATTTCATCTTATTAATGTCTGTTTTGTGGCTGGTGTGCATTTTACTGCAACTTTCTCAGTCTTCTTGTGTGACATCCTGTCATAGTGTGCTACCTTAACAAATAGTCTGTTAGGTCTATTGCTCAGTACTGTAGTTCAGTGCACAATCCCAGGGTTCACAGGAGCTGACTCACTGGTGCCTATCCAGTTAGTTATTCCATGAAGATCCCAAGGAACCTCACTTTAGCTTAATGGTGGTAATACAGTACTGACATATGTGGCCAGTGTGAGCAGATGAGAAACTCCAGTGTCCAGCTAAGTGCCTCTTAGTGTTTGCCCAGTAGTCACAGCTCTGCAGCTGCTCCATTCATGACCCAGGCAACATTTAGAGTATAAGAAAAAGTTTCAAGCTGTTTCATTCAAAGTACCACTAGGGAAGGAATAGCAAAGCATGCAATCTCGTCAGCAAGACTTGGCAGTTATATGGGAGATAAAGAGGGTTGAGAAGTATTGTGTGTGTTCAAGAATTCTCTAAGTATACTGTAAAAATACACCACTTGTCATTCTTAATGATTCTCTGCTGCCACTTACAGTGATTGGAGCTCCATTTGCAGTTTTTTTCATTTGAAAGCATTTCAGTCTTGGAACAAATTGAGTAGATCACAGAGAGTTCACAATTCAAAATGCTGAACAGAAACTTCCCTGGTTTGGATGGTGTTTGTAATTCGCTTCTGCCAAGATTTTTTTCCCAGGCACATAATACACTGTATTGCTGGTATACAAAACTTTGACTTCTGTAAATAAATGAGCCGCAGGAGGAACTGCTATATTCTCCTGTTTGAATGATTCATGCACATCCAGCAGTAGGAAATAACATACTATACAGAATCTTACAGAAGTAGCCTGTATTGCTGGCACAACAATGGGATGGGATGCCTAGCATTGAAAGATAATGAGATTTCCTGTGAGCTGAATATGTATAGTAAGCCCTTGGGATTCAGCCTAAGCATGAAAAATAGACAGTAGATTATGAGAAGAAAGAAAGATGAAGATAAACTTTTAAGATCATTCTTCAAAAAAGTGCTTAATTTTTAAGCATTTACAATACATCCTCCAGAGAACAGTTCAGACATTGTTTTTCATATTCAGGAAGTATTACCTCAGTCCTGTTCTGTCACTCTGCCCTGATCTTTTCAAAGGCTGAAGGATTTCTTTCTGTCCCTCAAGAATAAATAGAAAGAATGAAAACAAAATCTTCATTGACTTCATTCCTGCTTTTAGATGCCTTACCAGCAGTCATCTCTGGAAGCATGTATTATCAGTCTCTCATTTTAGGAATGAGGGAGGTTGTCCTCATGATGTCATTCATATTTTGTCTTGCAAAGAACGGCAACCTTCAAAGATTCAAACAAACAAGCTTCCTTCAGGTATATATGAGAAAATCCACCACAGTCAACAAAGAGCCTGACACTGACTTCAGAGGGGCCTCATGTGGACCGAGGCCAGAAGCTAATCTGCTGTAAATGGGTGAGAATGGTTGGGAAACAGGAACTTGTCTGAATCAGAAGTTAAATCACATTATTTTTAATTAAATGTGAAACAACTAAACATTTTTCTGTTCCCTGTTTCTCCTCTCTGTCTAAAAGAAGTAGTGCAGAACACTTTGAGAATTCTTCTCATGCTTTGTGCAGCTGAAGTGCTCGTATCTCCCTCCTGCTGTTTGCATCACAGGCATGCTTGTACCTACATCCAGCAGGACTGAGGAAAAACCTGTGGGCTAAACTGTTTACAGACAAGAGCAGCAAGTTTAGTCTGACCTTCCTCTAATTAGATGATTTTTGCCAGCAGAAGATCAGGGAAAGGAAATGAATAGTGTATTTATCTAGATACTAATTCATCATAAAGAGATCTTTCAAGTAGAAAACTGATAAGAAAAATCTATATTATTTCTATAACTTTTTAAAAAAATATTCGACAGCAACTTTTTAGAAACTTATGTTTTGGCCAATCCACACAATCAAAGAATATCATGAGTTGGAAGGGACCCACAGGGATCCTTGTGTCCAACAGTCCAACTCTTAAGTTTGGTAGTTTCAAAACAGAATGTGGAATGTGAAAAGTTTTATCAATTATACTGAATCAAAATTCAACGTGGGCCTTTCCAGGAGGAATTTCTGATACTATTTTATTTATATTTATTTTTTATATATATATTTAGGGGAAAAAACCAAAAATATCCATATTTTTCAAGCAGAAGAGGAATCATAATATTAGAGTGCTCCTAGAAAGTTATAAGACAAAGTTCAGATGCTCTGTAAAGGCAGTGAAGCCCTGAAATCAGATGAAGAACAAAAATAGGAACAGATTCTCCTCACCTGTCTCCTCTCTCCTCTCTCCCCTCCCATCCCTTTTAATTTTTATATATGTTTTTAATCCCTCAGGTTTTGAAGTTTCTTTAAAAACCTCTTGTAAATGTTATTTCCCTGTTTTACTTGACTTTGAGAATGATAATGGCAATGTTGCTGGAAAGTTTTAGTGGGTTTTTTTTTAATGATTACTAGTAGTAATGTCTACAAATGGTAATCCTCTTATAAGCAAAAGCAATTAGTCCTACAGTGACAAAAGAAGGAGCAGGCAAGTGACTGAAGTGATTTGCCTTTGGATCTGTGTATAGTTGAATTACAGACTCATTCATTCTCTAATTTCTGTGTTACATTATGTTGGATCACCATGTTTGCAGGACAGTGGTTTTTCCATGCTGTGTGCCACAGAATGTTTCTGGTTTGGGCAATAAATGTTTCCTATGTTGTTCTCCTAAGAAATGCACATTCAGTAACCAATTCAGCTGTTTATGCTGAAGAATAGTAGCTATTTGCTTGAATAAGCAGTTCTTTCTGGAAGGTATTTATAACTTCCTAGAGTCCAACCACTCACTTTGTTTCTAAGAAACTTAAAAAAATAAAAAGAACAGAAATCTCTTATGGAAAATGATCAAACAGCCTTTCTTTCTGAATTCTGCTGCTTCATCTATAATTTATGTCTTACTTGGTTATGACAAGTGTTTTCTGAGCATGAGGAAAGATCTTGATTACTGGAAATAATTTTTTGTTAAAATTTTTTTTTTACAATACCAGAGTAATTAATAAGTTTTGCGGTAACTTAGTAATATAAGTATATTTTTAAGTAAAGGATGCTGATCAACAGAGTAATTTTGATTTTCTGGAAAACTCCTCTTTCTCAAGGAAAAAAGATTGTGAAGAATCTAGTACATGGATTTGCCAAGCTTATGATTCCAGCTTTCCAAATTAAAAATTTACACCACAGGCAGTATTGGAGAAAAGGATAAAACATGTGTAAAGGCAGAATTAGACCCCTGGTGCTCAGTCATTTTGCTGATTGTAGCTCACCATTGCCTCTGATCTGCATTGCACACTCCAATCCCTCAGCAGCTACAGAGACTCTTGGTCGACTCCATTCCCCAGGCATCACTGCCAAGAGCCCTGTGTCAGGTACTCTCCATAAGTAACAAGCAGAAAACACCTACTGTTACAGACGGAAGAGCAGAACCGCTTCCAGGAATTGGGAAGGGAAAGCAGGAATTTCCTCTTAGTGCCTTTTCCATTTCTTCATTCTGAACAAATACAAGGAGCTATGATATATCAGACTGCTGGAGCCAATTTTCATCACTGCTGTTGCTTTGCTTAGTTCCTTGAAAACAAGCAGGTTGCTGGGGGAAGCTTTATTAAAAACAATGTGAAATTTTCTTCTGACTATTCTGACTTAAAAATGCTACTGAGATGAGATAGAGAAAACTTTAAAAAGTTGGTTTATTCCCAGTTTTCCCACTACACGTATCCCCTGATGATTCAGATCTATTCTCTGTCTTCAGAACTTGCATTCTTTTGAAGGAAAAGGATGCATATCTGGAGCATACCATCAGCATTTTGATTACAAGCTCATCCCTGAGACTTATTTGCAGCTTCTTTCTTTTCCTCCTCGGTACAGCAAAGGCATTTCACAGATTTTACTCTAAAAAGAGCTAAGTGATTTGGGGGTTTGTTTGTTTTATCTTGGGTTTTTTTCCTTTTTTTTTTTTTTTTTGGAAATGTTAAATTTTCNGTGACATTCAGATGGCTGCTAAATAGTGCTTTTTTTTGGTTTTTTTTTCTTTTTTTTTTTTTTTGGAAATAGTAAACTTTCTGGACTCAGCATCCCCAGACTATTTGCAATGTCAAAATGAGTTCCCCCATGTCATTTGATCTGATTACTAAGTAATGGTAATGGAGGATATAGTAATGAAATTGGAAGTGTTTGGATTTTGGTTGTTTTGCCAACAGTAAAGATAAAATATTTTTATTCTAAATTGACTGGAATTCCTAACAGCAGAGAGGGCAGGAGCTGTCTAATTGAAAGTAATAAAAAGTAAACATGCCACATTTGGTTCAGATCAAAAGTTGTGAAGTTTTTTAACTTTAGCTACTGAATTAAAAAATCAATTATTTTCACAGCTCCTCCTGAAAAGCCGTACCAAACAGTACTTTTCTGTCTGAACTTTTTCCACCATGGAAAATCCTTAATAAATCTTAAAAAATGTGGTGGTTCAGAATAACTTCAAGACCATCCCTGGAAGTTTTTTGACAAGGCTGTGAAACACAATTCCCTGTGTGCTCTCTCAAAGCCCAAAGACAAACTGTGGACATCACAATATTTCAGCTGCAAGTGAAAGGATTTCCTGGCAGAGCTCTAAGACAGTCGCATGCCCAAGAGTGGGTCAGTGGTGGTGCGGGGAGTGAAAGGCGAGAGCAGCCCTGTGCTCAGGATGCACAGGCAGCTCTCTCACACATGTAAGGGGAAGCTGCTCGCTGTCTCTTGGACTCTCATCATCTAGGACTAAGGAACAAACTGTCTTTTCCAACCTGTGCTTTGGCTATGGCTATTGGCTGTTTAATCTACATGAGGAGCTACAAGCCATGTATAAGCTAGTGTTGCTTATAGATCTGTGTTTCAGGAATGGTCTGGACAAGACATGAAGGCCTGGTCTCAGAACAGCTAGTTATAGTTGTGGGGAGACTGTCAATGGGAGGAAAAAGAGAAGTGATTCAATTTGTGCAGTGAGCTTTATTTGGTCTATTTGTTCAGTGACCAGCAGTTATCAATAATCAGCTGGTTGTATCAAGTGTACTTCACCATGCACTTCACTTACACCTAAAAAGATGGTGACTGAACGTTAAGTAAATAGTGAAAAGCTATGAAGAATTTAGCATAATTTTTACTAATTTGGAAACTGTCACAAAATTAATTTAGAAACTTCTCATAGTCTTACTGTTTTCCAGTGTGCAATGCATGGTTGGGAGCTTTTTTCCTCTTGCTCCTTCAGTGCAGGATGCATGAAGACTGTAGCAATCAACAAAACCACTACAGCACATATAGTGGAAGGCATGATCCAGATTTACATTGATGCTCTCAGCTGGCTATGTGCAGTGCAGGTCTGTTGAGGACCTCAGCAGTATCAGTCAAAGCAGTATCAGTGCCCCATCTGGCAAAAGAACATCCCCACATTAAGACTGTTTTGAGTCACAGGAACCTCTTCCCAGAGAAATACATCTAGGGCTTTAGAAGGAACAAGTTCAAAGACAGTTGAATTTTTGTGGGAATACTGTATCACATACTGAAGACACATCAAAAATCCTAATCATCCTCCATCCATGCCAGAGGTTACATCTGGTTCATCAGCTGCTAAACACTTACTGACTCACTGCCAATCTTCACATACATGGATGTTGTTCACCTTCCTGTCTTTTACTTAAAGAAGTCTCGCAGTCAATGAACCTTCAGTTTGTGAATCTGCCTATTTATCACTAAGGTTATATTAAAACTACAAGGTACATTTGGAACTGGTCCTTGTTTTCGTGTTAGGAGCTAGCTTTAGGTGGATTATCCATGTAGCAATTAAGGCTGTTCCACGGTGTGCCCTAAGCAGGATCAGCGTGTTGATCTCGCACAGTAGTCCAGGCACGTGGGTGTTTCCAGGCAACAGCCCTCCCTGAAGTGATGTCTCCAGCAGCACAGCAAGCTGTCTGCCTTGCCCAGCAACTGGGTGCTGGCAGACTGGCCAAAGCCGCCTTCTCCGTGTGCACCTGGAGTGTGGCTGAATCCAATGGCAGTCACTGCTGCCCTGGATTACAACAGCATACAGCCTGTGTATTGATACAGTATCTCAGAAGGCATCTATTAAACAGAGCTGTTATCTTCTTGTTTTAACCATCAGGAAACTGGAACACAGAAATTATTTGCCTTAGGTAATCCAGAAATTTTGTAGAGGAAACAGAAATAAATTCCAAGTGACTGGACTCAGAGTACTGTGCTTTACCTACAAGAACATACACACATTTTTCGATCTCTTATAAAAAGAGAAGACCTTTCAAGTATGTAGATTTGTTTTATATATGGATCTCAAAGGACCCCAAAGTTTGGATGTCAGTTTTGAACTCTGGGTTACCTAGGGTTATTGAAATCCTTTAGAAATAGCCTGCTGCACATAGCTGCACACAGCACGGAGCACTGCTGTGGCCGTTAATCACAGCACTGTGTAAACATATTTTCCATTTAGAATTCAGCATACATTTAGTCCTTCAGTTCAGAGAAATGCTGACAACAAGGAATTTTCATATGGCAGATTAATTTCTCTTTTATTACCTCTTCATAAAATCGTACACTGGTATCTCATCTTCTCTCTAAATCATCCAGAGATTAGAGGGAATTGGATATACCTGCGGTCAACAGTTGCTGAAATCTAGTTTATAGCTAATAGACAACCTTCCAAAATTATAACTGAAGATTCTTGTATAAGACTGTGAGGAAAAAAGATACTGGAAAGAATAGAGTTGCAGGAAAGTCTTTTTACGTCTGTATTCCCCTTGATGATATCAGATGAGATGTTAAAAGACAGTCCTAACTTCTCATAGGCATTAAGGAAATGTGGTTTATGGCAGTTCATGAGGGCAGGACAGCAAGAACATAAAGTTAAATTTTACCAGAAATGATGAAGTTCTTCTAATGAGTGGTTTATGTTTCCATCCCTGGGGAATGACCTAACTCGGAACTGAGGAAAATGCAACATTTACAAGTATGTTTTCCATGGATGCTATGTAGTTTCATTAATAGAAAAAATCGATTGTATTTGTAGTGCAGTCATCATTACAGTAGTACAGGCAATTAAAACCATCAATAGAGTATACAGCTCTAGAAATAGCAACAACAGCATGCAAAATAGCATTGCCAGGCCTCTTGTTTCTCACACAGAATGCAAAAGGTCTGGGATTTGCCAGCACACAGACTGTATTATGTCCTTCAATTTCTCTTGCAGTGCACTGTGGTGCTGTGAACTGTTAACTGTTGCCTCAAGCTTCAAGAAAAAACTACTTAGGTAGCAGTTGAGGTAATACTTTTGCATGACTTTGTCAGCAGTCTAGGAACCATCAGTAAAAAAATATGCAACTTGCGAGACAAAGTACTTTTAAGAGCTTCTGATTCTCTGGCTTCTACTACCACTTAGTGACAAATTCGGCCAGATATCCATGACCATGGCATTAGGCTGCACCAAAGCTTTTCACATGCAGTGCTGGAGGCATCAGTTCACATTGAAAGTGTCTAATGGACCTGTGGTGCACTGATTCAATGTCAAGAAGTGCTGAAACAAAGTGAAAGCAATGCCTAGGCAGCACTACTGATCCCCTGTGGCATGGCATGCACTCCTACACCAGGATGGTGTTGTAGAGGGGAGAGACGGAGACAGAGAGGATAACAACTTTATTAAAAATGACTGCTCCTACTAGAAGAGAAGAGAAGGGAGATATTAGTGGACCTGCTGACTGTGCACAGAGAGAACAGATGTTGGAGGTTAATGGAGCATTAGTAAAAGAAAGAAAATCAAAGTCTTCTAATACCTGGAACGGTTATTTTAGTCAGAGGATTCTTTACCGAAATGCACAACTTTTAATCGTAGTTGAAATATAACGTAAGACACTGCGTGGCCTTGTTTAGCATAAAGGGTTTCAGCAGAGCTGTACTTGGCTCTAGGATAGCCCTCTCTGAATTTCTCACTTCAGAAGTATTACCTCCAGCTATTGCTATCAACTTTATTTAACTGTAATCATCATCTCTCCAAATACACATAAAAATTGGAAACTTCCTCCTGAGGAATTCTTTTGTGCAATGAGGAACAACAGATTAAAGAAAGAAAAAGGATACTTACACCAAGGAAAAAAAAATATTTAATATATAAACATACTCTGTACTTATGTTGTACAGTTACAAGACATAAATTAACAGCTTGTTTGCTGTTTTACCAGCAGTAAACTGCAGAGAAAAGTGATTTCCAACTGGTTCGTAATAATTACTGTTTCTAGTAATAATAAAGATTCCATCTGACACTCTAAAAATAAAATTTATAACTTCAGGATTCTCTTTTCCTCTAATAGAGAGACACTTAGGCCTGTGAGATCCCAAACTCCCTATGAGAATAGTTTAAAGATCACTATGTGCATTTCATTGCTAACTAAAAGAACTATGTGCTGACAGACTTAAAAACTGAAATCAGTTGTTTATTGAAAGAAGCCTCAAGGTAGTGAAAAAAGATAGCAAAGTATTCTCAGGCTGCTCAGCTGAAGTGTCTCAGAGTTCAGTCTAGCTAAGTGGCCATATATCCTGGCTTTTCAGGTGACACTCATTTCTTCCAGGAACTGCTTGGGGCACTCTGGAGGTGTTCAGGATTCGAGTTCATTAGAAAAAGATTTTTTGTTTTGTTACCACAAACGGTTTCCTTTTTGCTGCACTGATCATTAATGATTCTTCTTCAGTGTCTCGTGACAAATTCAATCAGACACCAGGTTAGCAGGAAAGGACTGTATCCTGAGAAACACAAATATATCGCTGTTGAGTTACAAGCTGGCCATAGTGATGCTAAATTGTTTCTTTTAAAAATACTTCTGCATGACTATTGTATTTATTTGAAAATATGATCTAAAGTGAAGTGAGTAGTTTGCTTCTTTTTCTTAATAAGAAGCTTTTCTGAGTGGTAGAAAAATGGAAACCAGATCAGGCTTATTTAACACGTTGTCTGCTTGTGAACCATGAGAGTACAGCTTATAAACAGAATAAAAGAAACTACAGGCTGGTTATAGGCAACGGGCTGTTTGCCTTTAGTTTGCTTTAGAATTAATGTTTAGCTCAGATGGTACAGTGATGAGCCCAGTGTTAAGCAGAAAATGTGTTTGTGCTGTCAGTGTATTTCTCCTCCCTTCTCAGTCGAGAACCTTGTTGCCCATATTGTCTCTTCTGCACATACACCAGTCTGCTTCCAGGTTCCTTCTGGAGGGAGCCAGCTGCAAGAATTTCAATAGTATAAAGAACAACAAAGAAAATGAGTTATAAATGTCTGGGTGTCTAAGTGCAGATAATAGATTGAGAAAAGAAAAATCTAAACTGAATAATTGCAGCATTTTCCTAAAAGGGAAACATTCTTGACTGTGAGGGGAAGAAGCAGAAGCCTCATCCCTCGGGGCTTTAATTGCACACCAGAGCAGAAAAAATATTCAGAAATGTATTTTTTGTGAAAGGCAGATGTGTTTCATAAGGTTATTTCAATGAGGAAACACTTTGGAAGTAAACACTATATTGGTAGAATAACAAAGAGAATTATTTAGTAGTGTTTTCCATATGTAATTTCAGGATGTCTTTTATTAACAAACAGTGTTGTAAACACGTTATAAAGTCTTCCATACAAAACCAGTTTCTTTTCTTTTGCTCTCACACCCTCCATGGTAATAACAAAAGTATTGTCAAACAAATTTTTGGTTCCTGCTATTTCATTCTCTGCGCCTCCTAATGCCAAAACCTTCAGAAGAGCATAGGTTGCCATACTGGGCTAGACCAGGGGCCTGTCTCAGAGAAAGACCAGCAGAACATTGATTTCAGAATATTTAGGAAGTAACACACAGCCCAGCCCTATGAGCCATCCATTGAAACACAGTTCCCAGCCCCATTTACTGAGCTAGAAGCTGCCTCTAGACCAGAAGAAGAAAGTAAAAATAATCTTTTAATGTCCCTGATCTGACATCAAGTCTCACAGTTGATAAGTATGAAAATTTTCATTCTGTTTTTTCTAACCCCAACTGTGAATTTTCTTAATATTGAAAAGGAGTGATCTGTGATCAAAACCTTGAGGTAATTTAGCTGTAATTGTGTATTTTGTGCTTTATTCCTGTTTTTAATGCTCAGTGTCAGTCTAAATCTTAATTACCAGCTATAGCACAAAATTATCTTGAATTTATGGGTTTCTTAGTGTCAACAATATATTTCAAAAGATGGCATTATATATACAACAATTCATACTGTGTTTGTGTGTGAACACATGATCAATAAATGAAGCAGACCTTGCAAAGAACCAGGTAGATAGGATGTGAAATCTTGGTAAATTTAAGACTCTGAGGAGTTTAAAAACTTCTACATATGTCAGATGTTAAGTTTTTGGGTTTGGGTTGGGTTTTCTTTCAGATAATAATATCATTAGCAAAGACGCAAGATAAGAAACTAAGTGGGAAATTCATATGAATGATGGTGACAGTTTAATTTTTGCAACTGTCATTTCAATTCAGAGTTTAGACTCACATGTTTGTCTAGTTACTGGTGCTCCTGGCTCTGTATCAAAAGTGGCCTTCAATCATCAAACCGACAATCCCAGTAGTACAAAATTCCCCAAGACAAGACTCAAACTCTCTTATGCCATTCCTCTTACAGAAGAGTAGAACAGTTCAAATGAAACTGTGCCACCTAATATTATGCTAACCATTACAAATGCTAGTAGCATATATGACTTATTAAATACTGACCTTGTAAATTAAGCAGTGTCCTAGTTACCTTTTTATGCACATCATGGCTGAAATAGCAATGTGTCGAGCTGATAATATCTGTGTAATGCAGGCAACTTTTCTGTAAATTCCTCCAATTGTCTCAGCTATCACTATTTCCCATTTTAAGCAATGATCAATTTTTCATTGAAAGAAGAGCCTCAAGCATCAGCGTATAATCTATCATTTGTATTTTATAGGCTTGGTGATGAAAAGCAGCATCAAGACTCATCCTATACAAAAACTTTAAAGACTTTAAAATAAGTGATTTTAAAATCACTTTAAAATAAGTGATTTTATACACAAGTAGTAGTGTTAGACCCTCATCCAGGCAAACCACTGGACAATTATATTCTTTTTACATAAACCTTCATTTGGCCAGATACATGAGACTTAGTCACTTCCCATTCTAATCAGACGCTCAGAGTAGTTGCAAGAAATTAAACAGCAGCTGTTTTCTGCCTGCCATATTAAATGGCTGCACTGCATTAGTGAATGCAGTCATATGTTTCACCTACTCACTCTCTCCAAATCTCTTTTTCATTGTCTGCTACAGGGAAATTTTCTCTGAGAACAAGAGGGAGAGGTGTAACTTTAATATTCTGAAATGCCAGGCTCCCACAAATCCAAAATGAAGTCCCTATATTTTTTTCAGTGTACTTTGGTTTCCTAACAAGATGGAAGATTGTGTATAAATGTGAGAGATTAATTTAGTATCACATTTCTTACAGCAAGAAAGCAAGTATTTCTTAGATGATCTGGGACACAGTCCTGGCAGCTGAAAGGAGGCAGTGTAAGACACAGGGGAGTTCTTCATTTCTCTTAGTTTAAAATTAGTTTTTAGAAAGAAAACTGCAGATTCAATAAAAAAGTTTAAACTGACTGTTCGTTTTCTTGTGTGAGCTCGTACATCAATTGTGATGAAATGGTGCTGGCTTGGTGGAGTGTATCATTAAAAGAGTCTTTCACATATACCTCACTCAAAAATTCTCAGCTGATTTGCCACCTGGCACTGGAAAACCACCACGAAGGGAGTGATTACCAAGAAAGAGTGGGAGAAAAAGAAGACATAATTCTATGCCACTCTTAAATTTGCTAAGAACACCTGTTTTTTGACAGTGGTAGGAAATAACAATAGAAGGTAGTTAGGCAGAATGAAAAGTTAAGAAATGTGAAGTGTCTTTAAGGAACAGTTTAGATTAAAGAATAGCTGAAAGCTATTATGTGCATTGTCATTCCATCCATTTCACACAAAAGAGCTTCACCGAAGCTGTGGCATACAGACACATTTGTTCTACACGTGATTGCCTCTAATGAAGGTTATAGCTCGAAGCTTATTCCATCACCATTCCTCCAAAATCAAGAGACTGAGGTGAACTTCCTTATAGGGAACCACAGCCAAATGGCTTCTACTGTCTACACACACCCTCTTGCTATAAGTGTAAAAGCAAAGAACAAACACAAATGTGGCTCATGCCAAGACAGGTGAACTTGGCCATTGGGGGTGCCCTCATCACAATCATCAGTTTTGTGTTGTCTGTTCTATGGTCATGCCCAGGACAGCTTTCCTGTGTATGAAAATGAATCTTCCTCCATGAAGATCATTCTGTTAAATTATGCTACACATGACACAGGCTGGTACAGCTGCTGTGGTGCTTTGCGGGAAAAGCAAAGCCATGCTCACAACAGTGAAAGCTTGCTGGAAGTATCTATTACATGATGTGACTACACACCACTGCCTGTAAGATGGATGGCATAATAAAGAAGCGAAAGAGGGCACTTCTCAATTCAAATTGACACAGTGAATCCCAGAAAGCCTATTTTAACAAGATTCAATGACTCCAGGACAGAACTGCTACGACTACATTTCTAACTTTCTCTCATTTTCCACCCAGTCATCAATGCTTTCAGGACTTATATGCCTTTGCTGTGGGTAAGAGGTGATAACTTGGGAACTCAGATGAGTTAGGGCTGTTGAAAGGCTACGTCTGTGACCTGAAAGCAATATTTAAATAAGGTGGCCTGTTTGGGCACACACTGTCTACACGAGCTCTGTTTTCCATATCAGAAATTAAAGGCACTGTTGAAGCTTACATGTGTTTTAGACTCAAGAATTTCCACAGGCTGAGGAGGCACCACTAAGTGAGAAGCTAGAGAAGAGCAAAAAGCTGAGAGCAGTAGAAGGAACTTAGGGGCAGAGATATGGGAGGAGACAAAGTGGCCATCAGCACAATTGAAATTGAAATTTTTTAAGAAAACCCATAAAATTGCAGAAGTGAGGAGTTTACTCTCCCTCTCAGATTTTCTGCCCCTCTTTTTATTACCTGCCCTCTATAAATCCCTTCTTGCAGACTCCAGTGAACAGGAACAGAAATTCCAGCAACAGGCTCACTTTTGCTCAAGCCACTTAGCAATAAGGCTGGCAATACAAATTGCCAGTCACATCAGGCTATTGTTGTAATCCTTTGTAAGAAGAAATTGGACCTGTTTTATAGGTCACATCGCTTTTTAAAAAATGTAACCCAAGCAACATTCTTATTTAGGCTAGCATGGAAACACAAATCTAAAGCTATTAAACCAAAATAACAATTTGGAGGATGGAAGAGAGTCAGACAGGGGCTGGAAACAAAAGATTATTTCTCCTCTCCTGTCCTTAATTATGAAGCATAAGTATAAATTCCTTTGTAGCAAGTTCAATAAGAAAATCTAGTGGGATTAGCAATTGGCACCATTAGGGTACTTTTAAACACTGCATCATCCACACAGTGCCTTTGGAGATCAGAGAGGGAAATCTAAGTTCTTGCTCATTGTTGGAGTCCCATGGGGGGGAATTAGAAAGCAACACATACTCATAGGCAGTACCAGCACTTCTCAATGAGCCAACCTAATAGCCCACTCAATGAGGTGACATAATATACCAGCGAGAGTCTGCTCCTGAAATCATATTACTGTGGCTGCTGCTGTGGCTGCTATCTGGTTAAAATAACGTGTAAGGACAAGCAAGGTCAAATAATCCAATATGCACAGCAATGAAGTGAGGCATGAGTTTATACCTTCAACAAAAGTTTTCTGGAACTTCTTCACTGGTAAAAGCTGTATCCAGATAGAAAAATATATCTCCTGCGAAATATTCTTAAAATTAGAAAACAGATGCTTTGCCTTGGCCAAGCCTTACTGGCGGGAACACGAGATTTTTGATAATCAGATAGCAGAGATGTCATTTAGGACTGGTGAAGATCTAATATTTTTCTACAAATCTAAGTGTGACTTATCAAAAGCTGAATTTTATTTAGTCTCTTTTTTTGGATTGAAGAATTTTTAAAGCATTAGAGGTATTTCACAACTGTCACTTTCTTGACTGTAAAACTAATAAATAGCTTTAAGAGCCCAGGTTTGCTGCAGTATCAAGACTGAATACAGGAAGAATGAAGGGGATATTCTATTGTAGAGACATGGGAAAGAAACAGATAGTCTTGCTTCCCTCCGATTCTAGGGCAGCCAAGGACCAGTTTGATGACGTGATGATAGCATCTAAATTGGCAGGAGATGTTTGCAGTGCTGAATTATAGAACTCCCTGCATGAAGACTCCTTGCCCTGATTTTCCCCTTTTAGTCCCTTTCTAAGCCACCTACCAAAGCAATTTCTGGACCTTCTGTTTGGTAGGGAGAGGAGACATCACATATTTCACATCATCTCAGCCACAAAGCATAGGAAGTTATAGTATTCTCTATACAGCTGACATCTGTAAATACACTTAACAATCTTAGACATCTGTTTCTAGATATAGATTATCCTAAACTTTGAATCAAACACATTAGAGATGGTAGAAATTGTTCCAGTGCAAGTGTTAGTTCTTTGAAATGTCATTTACAGCCATGACATTTAAGTTTGCTTTTGCTTTTAGATCATGACACATGCTATGAAAGCTTTTTCTGAAGAAAGAGATATAGGAAGAGAGTGGGAAAATGACAGTTCTGAGTCTATCTGTCTCCCAGGCATTCATATTAGAAGTATTTTTTCTTTTATTTTTCATAGGCAATGTTGTGTTTTTCATAATTACCTGATTTTGTTTCCCAACCAAAATGGCTGTGGCTGTAGCTACAAGGCAGTGGGATAGGAGGACTTAATTAGTCGGGAAAGTGGATGGTAGAGAATAAATGCAGTGACACTGAAATTAAATGAATGCGGGAAAGAGAAAATAAACTGTGAGTTAAAAGAACAGTAAATCTTGCATAGGAAGGGAGCCGGGCAATTGTGGATGGGTCCAAATACTCCCTTACAACTTCTGTGATGACTGCAGATGCTGACAAGGTGACATTTTATGGTTACTCTCCTGACCTAGACATAAACCAAACATTAAGGGGCTATTTGCAGAAATCGTCTTTCTTTTGAGGCTCTCAGCTGTCTCTGTGAATGCTTTGTCCCTTTCTCCTTCCTTCACTTTCTGTTCCTATAGGCAAAGATGATGAGTTTTATAGCCTTCGATGTTCCTCTGTAGAATGTCAGTCTCAAAAATTCAGCTTGAAAATTTCTCTCCTCCCCTATCTATCTTCTCTCTTCTGTCTCTGGGTGACATCTGGTGTATTGGCTGAGGTCTCCAGGCAGCTTCGTACAGCTCCAGACTCGCCTAGGGCAGCTGGCTGGAGTGATCAAAGGGGACGACTGAGTTGTTTTGTTTTTGCTGAATGTCGGTTTCTTTAAGTCACCTTTGGGTTCTGGGAATTTTCAGAGCAGCTTTTTATTTGCGACTGACTTGCACACAGTCTTAATGTTGGAGGACTGGAAGCAGATTTTCAAAGAAACTTACAGCTGTCTTTAGTTCTTGAATGTGCTCTCCTTCCCCATCTCCAGTATACTAACTAAATGGAAGAAACTTTCACCTTGGAAACAATGTTGCTTCTTTTTAATGACATGTTCTGTTGTGTACCGGGGAGTCAATAAATTTTCTCCGCATTTGTTTAAGGGGAAGTGTGAAACTGCCTTTGTTGACAGCAAAGAACCTTCTCCTCAGAAGTGAAGCAAATTTAGGATGCTTCTTATGTGGAAGACCTCAGAAAGAAGAATGTGTATAGATTAACTTTTTTTTGTGATGAAGAAGTTTCACTGTCTTGCCAGATCATCTTCATCTTTTATCCCAGCTTACTTTCAACTTCTCACCTGTTTCCTTGACATAAATACTAGGGATAATCTTTCTAATACACAGTTTCTAAGTTAATTTTTTTAGTCTCTTTGTATTCTTCCCTTAAGTCCTTCCCCCTTGCATCAAACTCTTCTCCTTTCTTTTTTTTTCCCCCTGCTTACGAGTGGGTTTTATTTTGCCTTCACTCATACAAAAGTGAAGATCTTTTCCTGTTCTATTCTGTCTCTTTGGGCTACCACAGCTGCTTTGTCCATGACGTTCAAAAAGCTGCTTCTCATGTCTACAGCTTAATCCTACACCTCATGCCCCTTGCCTATTCCATCCGAATTGACCTCTGAAGCTAATGCTCATTGAGCCTTTGCTCTAACTGGACAGGAGGCAGAATGGTGATGATTGTGAGCTAATCCTAGTGCCAAATACCTTGAGGGTCAGGCAGCCAGCATTTGTGTTCTGCTAAATTCCAGAGGAAAAAAGACCTTTTCATGCAGAAAATCAAAGTAGAGAAGCATTCTGCTCATCATCTCATCGAATCTGAGAGGGTAATTGGCATAAGAGACAGTTTTGTCACCTCTGCCAGTTTTCCTGAAGCAAAGCATTTCCGTGCCCAGAGAAATGGTTTGGATGGATAAACATCTCAGACTCTTTCAAGGTGCCTTTGACTTCAAAAGGATGTACTGTTTCAAGACAGACCTCAGATTACAAAGTTTTTACACACTCAGAGAAGGAACTCGGGATTTTACCATGGGCTTTGTAGGCTTGCATAGTACAGCATGCCTCTGCTGACATGCCCTCAGACTCTGTAAGAATTTGGCCTTTAAGCAGAGCTACAAGAACTGCAGTTACTTTATTGAACTTCAAAACTTACATGATAAACCTTTTCAGTATTTATGGAGCGCAGTCTTACAACCTACCTTAGGGTTTGTACCATTTTGTGGACTGGTTCATAGCAGAAAATCCACCAGCCATGGTGCCCAGTTCTATCTGAGATATAATTGTTCTTTAAAGAAATCCTGATCTGATGGATTGACTGTAAAAGTTCAGGTTTCTAACCGTTACCTGTGACTTGAAGAGATATTTGTTCCCAGCAGTAACACCATTCTTTGTGTAGTAACTGGAGTCACTTGTCTTCATCTCAGGAGTGCATGCTGAACTGCACCCTGAACATGTCACCCAGCTACCTCACCTTCCAATCTGGCAGCCCCCAGGCTTGCTCAGGACATTTTGGACATCCAATATACACCAGAAAATAATCAGTTATGAATACATTAGCCTCAAGGTCTGCTAAATATCACAGCTTGAAATGCAGGATATGCCTGCTAGTTGAATTTTTGTTTAAGAGCACAGTGCAATGTTACCGTCTGTTCAATGTGAGCAATCATTCCACGAGACATGAAAAACTTCTCATTTATTCAGCCAGAGGTATTAAGAGAGCTGAAGATAGTGTACTTCAAAAGGAGCTAAAATCCTAGAGTGGCTAAGGCTATCTCTCTTTTAACAAAAAAATTCTCCAAAGGAGAGACTGGAGCCTTTGCAGGGTCCGAAGGTAAAGGAAAAGAACACTGGTAAAGACAGTAAAAATATTAACTGGGAACAGAAGGGGAGATTTGAATTGAATTAAAAGAAGACCCAGTGGTCAAGTTTACTGGTAACTTCCCTGGTAGTTGAGTTCATCAGTGGAAAATGAGGCCTGCACTCCTACTTTCCTAATTCAGTCTGGTGAAAAGCCAGGCCTCTTGCTTCTACAGAAAGAAAATAATATTGCTGTTTAAGGAGTCTTGCTTTATTTACTTTTACATGCTCTTATTTTTTAGAGCCAACTATATACTTTCAGTCAACAGAACAGCACCCAAAACACATTCAAAAGTGCAGCTGAAAGGATGTGTTTTTGTCCTAAAGGGTGAATCCAACTGAATCCCAGGGAACTGGTTGTGCTTCCAGGGACAGGCTGAAGCCTGTTTTCACACATCATACAACAAAAATAATAGAAGTCAATAAAGCAGCCAATTGGAGGAGGAAGAGCAAGGCTTACAAGCATGAAATAATGTGATTTATCCAAGAAGACATGTGAAAAACAGAGTAATCTTAAAAAAATTTTTAAAAAAACAAAACAGAATGACTGAATGTCTGACACATTGTCTTTATAAACAATATTCCCCAGAAATAAAAAGTTTGTTGTTTGTTTTTTTCCCCCCACACATTTGTCAATTATCTCTCGAGAGGCAAGATACAAATTTCCTTTCATTTCAGGTACTTCCCACATGTACATTAACATAGAAATTATGATTATTGGTTTTCACCTGACAAAGGCTGATTTATGAGTATTTCTAAAGGAACTAAACCTTTTCTTACCTTTGCAAAAATGTTGCTTTTCCCATTTCCTATTGTTATCTGCAAATGATTCACAAATAGAAGTTTTTCTTCCTGTTCTGGTTACAAGTAGTTGAATTGAAAAAAGTCCTTCTGGAACTATTTTAAGCTCTTTTTCAGCTTTTAGCCAGTCTATAAACATTTTGTCTAACTGCATTGCGTAAATGTCTTCTGTGGGCACTTCCACCATGTTTCAGGTAGATAATTCTTATGCTTAGGAAATAGTCTTTAATGGATCCACTACTACCTGCCTAGACAGCATGGAAATAGAAGTGGTTTGGAGAGCATTTCTGAATTAGCTGAGTGAATATTGCTCCATGTATTACTTTCACTAAAACTAAGGGACTCCTACAGCTGTTTGGCAAGATATGCACTCTGAGTTTTGAGCTCTGAGAATCCTATACATTCAGAGCAATTACCTGGACAGGAAAGTTCCTAGCTGAAATGTTTGCATTCAAACCCATAACGGAATGTTTCCTGGCCAGACTCAAATGAAGTGTGGGTTTTTGTTGGGTTGAGGTTTTTTGTTTTGGTTCGGTTTTTTCATTTGTGTGATTTTTTTTGGTTGTTGTTTTTGTTTGTTTGTTTGCTTGTTTTTGGGTGGGTTGGTTGGTTGTGGTTTTTTTTCCAGTGTGAAAAACCCCACCCTCACAGTTTTGCATGAATCGCTCATATCATGATTCTGTTTGGATTCTCATTTCACATGTACTTTTTTCTGAAAATCAGTTGCTCAGCTGCACATAGTATTGACAAAATAAATTGTATTACTTAATGGAAATAATTTGTTCTGTGACATTCATGTTGTCTTTTCTTTTTCATAAAGCATGATTTCCCACAAGTGTGATGTATCTTAACCAACAGCTCATTAAATACATATGAGGCAGGAAACAGTATTTGTTTTTGTGCTCCAGGGTTTTCACCAAATGGGGAAAAGTAGATTTTCATCAGCTCTCAATACTGGTAAAATTTTGCATCATCTTTGCAAGAGTCAGACTGCTCTAAGAAAGAATCACAAGTACCTAAGCAGAGCTTTATCCATGCTTAAGGTGGCAGTACTGGATACCAACACCATCCAGCTCACTACAAACTAGCTCTAGGAATCTTACGGGAGCTAAAGGTTCTTGATGGAAAGAGCAGTGACGCATATTAGAAAAATGTCCAGACTGGCTTTAAAATGCTGCTAAACTGAAGATCTGACATGGGCAACATTCTGGCTGTGCTGAACTGTAACTGCTTCAGGAGTATTAATAAGGTCAAAGCAAACAGCATGAGAAACTAAAGCATGAGCTTCTCTAAAATGCTTTGCCCTGTGGAGGTAGAAACTATTTCACAAGATGTGAAAGAAATCTAATGTGATTTAAATTCTAAATTATATTTATGAATTATGTTAGTGAAAACAAGTAATGCCAGTTAAGACAAAGGTGTCCCTAGCGTGAGTGTTTGGATCCAGCACACTTTTGTTTTGATTTGTGAGATGGAAATTGAGTGATCAGAGTGACCACAAGGGTCAGTGCCTACCAAGGACTTCCTTGTGACAAAAACATGCTCTGTATTGGGGATTCAGTTCAAATATGTGATATTAAATACAGTTTTGCTTCTGACTAAACTTCTGATAAGGCGTCAGAAAAGAACTCTATGGTAAAGGTGGAAATCAAGCCATCTGTAAAGGAATTTGTCAGAGAAATAAAATCTCAATTTCCCCTTCTATTGCAGTGCACCAAGTGTGCATCTCTAACTAAGTCTTGTATGCATGTAAATAGGAAACTTGGTTATTTGACACCTAAATTGTCAGTCTGGATTCCCAAGGTTCTTAATACCAGACAGTGAGCTCAGACATAAATTAATCCCTCTGTTGTTATATGTCAAAGCACTAGAGTTTTATGATATGTTTCATTAGGGCCAGGATAATGCCAGCCACTGATATTCAAAAAACAGAAAGAACACTTTTATCTTGGTAGAAATGGCAATTTGGGAAAGTTGTTTTCTTTGCAAGAGAGAAGCCATCAGGTAAACCAATTGATCCTAGTGTCACAAACCTCAAGAAAAAAAAAAAAAACAACTGTCTTTGTGAACAGGAACAGTTAAAATGAACTAATTTGTGGTGTATTTGAAAATATGATCAAATAAGTGTTAAAAATTACATGTGACGGCAACAGAAATTAGAGATATTCACCAGACTTGTAGAAGATATACCTCCATAATTCAAGTTTTAGTATGCCTCGGGAATAACTGCTAAACATCTGTTCAAAAATCTACATCTAAAATTAGAAAATTAATCTACACCCAGATTAGCCTACAACAAATATGGAGCCATAACATGTTGCAGAATTTCCAGTCAAAGGATGCGCTGCCCTTGTCCTGGTTCTGGCCAGGGCATAGTTAATTTTTGCAATAGCCAGGAGTGGGCACAGCCAGGACACAGAGGTTGTTCGGTACTGCCTGACATCACTGCTAAGGGCAGGGGGAAGGGAGTCTCCTCTGAAGGGAAGGGGTCTCTTCAGCATGGTGTGAAGGAGGGAGCACTCAGGAATTGTTTCGGTTCATTTTCTTATCTCACTGCTGTTTCCAGTAAATTGTTCTTATCTCAACCTTTACCTTTTGTGCCTCCAATTCTCCTCTTAGGCCACTCACAGCAGGAGGGAGGGGAGGGAGTGTGGCTTAGAGCATCTCAGTGGGAGCACTAAATTGAGGAGCACCATTCCTAAACCACAAGTCATGTATAACAACATTAACCATTTTACTAGGATGTGGTTTTCAATACAGTAACAAAAGAGATGTAAAAGCAAGCTACATCTAAACCACAGGAAATCAAGATGTGGTTTTGGAAGGAAGTTACAAACTTGATCACTGAAGATCGGAATTTGTCTCAGAGCCTTGAAGATATGTAAGTTACCAAAGTCAAAGGAGACTCTCGCTTTCTTACCATTTCCACGAAACTTTGCCTTTTCTTCAGGAGCTCTACCAAGTTCTTAATGAGGCCTTGCTGTAAGATTTAACTTTCCTGTTTGTGAATGAGTACATTTATATTTAGGAAATACAGGGTCTTTTCCCCTTCAACTGTGCCTCGACATCAGGTACAGTAGTAGTGATTCTTCATCAACAGGAAAGATATATATTAAGCAGGTTTATCAGTCAGTCAATTTTAGATTAAAGATGTAATAATCACACATTTCCAGCTTCAAAAATGTCTTGCATTAATCAACAGCAAGTAGAGCAGCAAGTAATGAGCCAGAAGCATTTACAGCAAATGAAGACATTTAGAATTCAGTACAGTGAAGATCTCATATAAAAAAAAAACTCTCAAAAAATCAAGATCACCACTGTCTAACCAGATAACTTTGACAGATAAGAATTGCTATACTCAATACTGTCTTATCTGTTTCAGGAGCAACAGATGCTTTAAAAGTTATTACCTGCTAAGTGGAAAATTACAGACCAGATGGAGCTAATTAATTTGCAATTAAAAAATTGCCACAAACCAAATTATATAATTAATTTTATGCAAGATATGGTTACCCAAAAGATTGGTCTGCCACTTTTAAGACATCCAAAACATTCGTAACAGTTATATAAGTTGATGGATGCTGTGGAGTTGGATAAGCATCTACAAATTCCTATGTGTAGCAAGCTTTGGTGGAAAATTGCAAACTTGGATAATAAACTTTCAGAGAGCTCTGAAACTGGGTGTTAATCTGGCAGCTCTTTGATCTCAGCTGAAACCTCTGCTTGGAAAAAATAGAGAAAAAAAGTAAGTTTGCCTTTGCACAGCTGCAACCCAAGTTACAGAATTATTTTTCCAAACTGGAATGTGCATTTCTACAACTTAGTTGAAGCTCTGATCCATGGAGATGTCTAGGCTTCCCTGTAAGACTGCTGTAGCTGGTGCTTTAACTCCTTAATATATTAAAAAAGCTTTCTTACTGTAGAGTTGCACAGCAATTAGTTAAGTGATTAGAGGACTCAACCTCCTAAAATTCATTATAAACCTAGGGTTATTTTGAGATTTTATCATGTGTGTACAAGAGTGTGTGTATATATATAGATATGTATATGCATGAATACATAAAAGTTTCAGGATCAAGCTTTGCTGTATAGTTTTAAAAAAGATATTTTTATCCCCTTGGTTTTTGCTCAGTTTGGATATTTTTCATGCAGAAAAAAAATCAATCATGTTTGTGAAGCCATGTAAAAACCTTCTAGTTAAACCCTGTGGGATAGAGGGACAAAAGACTTGAGCTTTTTCTCCTAAGAACAACATGTTCAGGACTCTCATTTTACCCTTTATTCAACAGCATTGTCACTTCCTTGACATGCAACAAGACAAGGAAACATTCCAGTCAGATAGTGACTTTACAGAGACCTCTTCTCAAAAGGAAGCAGGACAGAGTTTTCACCACTTCCCTCACCGCTGCTGCTCTCAGCTGTGGCACTCACTTCACCACAGTGCACTGGGCTGCTTCCTGGGCACTGTCACACCAGGGCTTTCTTTCAGAACCTCTCCAGGGACTGATCACAAGGCACCCTACACAGTAAGTTGTCTACTAGAGTAGAGGAAAAGGTATGAAAGGCTGACTTGGGAATTCTTCATTTCTTGTATAAATTTAAATAGCTTAATAGATAACTCAATTGCTTTCCACTTTTGTGTTCTGTGTAGTAGTATGAAGAGAGCCTTGTAAGTCCATAAATGCCTACGCAAGAAACCCTTTAAAACTGCAGCATGTTCCTATATATGCAATTTATTTTGTTCTTTCTTTTCATGGCACATGGCACCGCATTGCAGCTAAGAATTCTGTATTTGGCTGCTTCAGGGATATTATAGACTGTTTCTAATGAAGGGAAAGATGTATAGGTGACTCTACTGCCCTGCATCCTTTGTAATGTTGTTTTTTTAAAAAATAGCATAGTTAACCTTCACCTTGATCTTCATTTTCTTTAGCATCTTTGAGAATAAGTGATTGTGAGATTCTATCTCACTAAATCCTGACCACAGGCTGTGATCTAAGGACAATCTAAATCTTCTTGGAAAATACCAAAGGGCATTTTGCAAGGGTGGAAAGAGACCTGACCCAGAGATTCATATGTAAAATCATTATTTGGTATAAGTCTTCCCCCAGAAGAGGTACTTGGGAGATTTTTCCAGCACTTCAGTTCACATAACCTTGCTTACAGGAAAATGGCAAGAAATAGCTAAGGGAAGATTTAAAATATTAGGGCAATTAGAATAAAGGTAAAACTGGGCATAAGATGTCTGAAACAAAATATCTAAAATTTGAAATGTTGAAACTCTTGCTATGTCTGAAGTTCTGTCCCTCTGCCTGATCCTTTAATGAAATAATAGAATGAATATTTCCCTTGCAGCAGCACGCTTGTACACTGAAATGCAGAGTTAGTTACAGGGCAACAAGGAAAACCTCTGCAAATTTGCTGAGTTTTCTTTATGCCTGTTCAAAACATTTTTTTCTTCTACCTGATGTTTTCAAGAGCATTTAAAATGTATTAATAATTATTATAGGCTCATAAATCAGGTACTGTAACTGTTTATTTTCTTATTTAAGCAAAAAGACAACACCATGAAGCTTTTTGCCGGGTGTTATCTGGTGAACAAAAAGAGCAATCTCAGAAAGAAACTGAAGATTAGGTATCAAAAGAAATAGAAAAATTGCTATCAATTTTAGTAATGCGTGCTCCTTCTCCAACTTAAAGATTCTGTGGGTTTTTTTCCATTTAACTTCCTCAGTATGTTCTGAATTAGTATATTAAAAACAGAATGGGAGATAATACATTAAATAACCAAACACGAGTAGGAAGTTTCATCTTACTCTGCTTTCTTCTGTTCCTCTATCTCAATAAAATACAACAGAAACTTAGAAAGCATCTACATACCTAGAATGGACTACAGGGATTACTTTTCCCCACGTGCCATTTAAAATGACAAATGCAATGATCTATACAGGAAGCACCTGTAATGATTCTGAGGACAAACATGATCTATGCTCATCACAGCTAAACTTCATGAATGGGTCTATCATATTTTAAACTCAGAATCATTAAGTCCAAAACATGAAGGATACACTTAAATGAACAAATAAATTGTTTTGCGTGAGAACTAAAGGTATTCTAAATGTATCTTGTCCCGATAAAACAAGAGCAAAAAACAGTGGCTTATGACAAAATCAGACCTATTCTAACACCCATCTTTGAGTCTGTAGAACTCTATTATGCAAGAAAAATGGAATATTCCGATCCCAGTCATGTTCATAGAAACATAGAATACAAAACTCTCATGATGGCACAAGCCACAAAGCCAGAAGTTGATTTATATTATACATCAGTTTCTGGATGCACCCTTTCTTCTGACTGGTAAAATGGAAGAAAAGATAACTTAGACACTGGCATTTTTCAGTTGAATCCCCAGGGCTTTCTAACCTTCCTTGCTTCTGCCCAGAGTCTGGCTTGCAGTGTCATTCCTGCCCACAGCAAAGAGTAGCAGTGGAAAGCAGTCTGTGATCTTGGCAATGTGTGGCACCATCTCAGCAACACCACAGCCTCAGCTCCCCAAGGATAGCACCTCTCCCGATCCCATCAGGGTGGCACATGGGCACCTCAGTGCCCTTTAACAGTCACCCACTGCCAGCACTCCTTGTTTCTTCCTGCTGTATCCACTGAGAGCTGCGGTACAATTTGTCCTTGCAGTCCTTGTTTGTGGGTGTCTGTGGCTGTTAAAGCTTCAGATACAGCTTTGGTTGTGATGCTGGAGGGTCAAGACTGAAGAACAGTCCTGATTTTGTGGGTCACCAGGGTCTAAAGTGCCTCATTCTCTGTGGTGTCTGCCACAGGAGCAAAGTTCTGTAACCACTGATCCATTTCCTCAGCTGCTGTAATGCTGGGCAGCATTTAAACAGATCCTGAAACAGATCATCAACCTGTGCACATCTTTCCCAAGTACTGATATTTTCTCCAGGAAAAGGGACCAAAGATTCATTGCAACCTACCATCTGTACTGAATTATGCTTCCTCACCAGTTCAGTGTGGGTGGAAGCATCAGACATCTCAGGGGCTTTCTCTGTAGAAACACTGTTTTTTCCTCTGACACAAGTGCCCACCATCCTGGCAAAGAACAGAGCACTTCCCTGGGCTGTGGATCTACAAGATGCGCAGCCCTTCTTATGCAACCTTCTGTGCAAGCTGCTGGTCCCTCTCTGTGAGCCCTCTCAACCCCTATTTTCATGCCCTGCAGCAGATTAGATGATGATTTATTCTCTAAAACACCTTCAGCTAACTGATCCATCAAGGATGGCCTCTGATTCATCCCACCATCAGAGAGTTCAGTGGAAGAGCAAACCAAACAGACGTGTACCCACCCTGCTCTTTCTGGACTCCAGAATAAACATTTAACCCCAACTTTCTAAAAGCTTTTAGAAAATATTTGGACTATATGTATTATTTTAAAAATATTTAGAGAAGTTTTGCTACAACTATACCTCAAAAGGTATTTCAAGTTATCCACTGATGCAATTCTGCATCTCAGTTGAAGTTCTCTTATTTCCTCTTTTCATCTTCTAAGTGGCCACTTGCCAGCACTCCTTCTGCTGGCAGTCAGTCATGTGGTAATGATTAACTGACACTGATGATCTATTTCTCTAAGTTCTTTTGCCCAGGACTTCTCACCCAAAACAACTTTAAACAGAAGGTGAATTATTTCAAGAAGTGTAAAAAAAAAAATACATTCCTAAGTTTTTTGTTTATGGAATAATTGTAGTAATTTAGTCCTATTAAATGGGACTTATTGTAAGCAATGACTGCTTACTTGCAATTTTGATAAGAAAATATATCCTGGAAAGTCAATGACAGAATTGCATCACAGGATCAGGGAAATACTTGTCAAAAGGGGCCTCTAGAGGTCAATTAGTCCACCAACAAGCCAGTCAGGAACACTCTCAAGGTAAGATCATCTCTCCTAGGATCTCAGAATTTGAATTCCCACATTAACAACACATTCAAAATGGAAGAAATGAAGGGGCTAAAGAGATGGGAAATCCTTCATCCCATCTTATTCTTTCCCATTTTGTGTTCACATATCTGCTCCTTACAGACCTAACTAAAATTTGTAAACAGAAAGGTGCAATTTGTTAGTATTCCTGACAGAAGTGGAAGAAAAACTGCGATGTGCGATTTTGTGGCTGCCCACCCTTAAAACCATAAGTTATAAATAATAGATACCTACAATGAAATTATCAGTCTGCATTGTTTTATGTACCACCATGAGAGTGCACTGCATTTCTCAATACACATGTGGGTTTCAGTGTGTGATGAGAAATAAATCTTACATCTTACCCTGATTTTAATTTTTTTAACTCATGCTTTGCTTTCATTTGTTCAAGACTGACCACTTAATTTATAAAATGCATGTGTTCTCTGGCAGACTGCACCTGGTCTATGATTAGAATATTATTACTGAGAAAAGTGTATAATCAATCATAAGAAAAGTAAGACTTGCTGAACTATTCTACTTGATGATGAGTCCCCCTCTAGGTTTGAGACTGAGTTCTAGGTGCTCAGGCACATTCAGTTTTTGATACTGTTAGTCTGGAATTGTCTGTAGAAAAAAATATTTAGCTTAAAGGTTAAAGTACTAGTTTCTTTCTCTAACTGGAAAAACAGTCAAATTGGATTTACATTGCAGAAATTGGCAAGAAGCAACAGAGGAATAGAACTGCAGCTAAGTAATAATGTATTTTTTCCTGACTGGCACTGATTTCCCTTATGACTCTCCTCACTGTGTCGTAATGATGAAATTAATGTGCAGGTTCATTCTGTAAAAGGTCAGTGCATCCAGAAAAAAAAAGCCCTAAAGTGAAGCTGTCCTAGATTTATTATCAGGCTTCCTGAGAAACTCACCCATAGAATCCAAGAATGATCCTGAAGCCAAAGGCAGACATGAGATGACTATTTTCTCCTGCACATCATGGACTGTCATACTTGCACCTCTGTGTATTTTGTTCTAGTCACAAACTGTTCAACATCTCCCTGAGTTACCCTGGTTCAGCTGTAACTTTATAGAGCTCCTAGACCTGAGCTCCTGAATTTGGTGATCCCTCCAAGCTCTCCAAAGAAAACAGAAGCATTCACAGACATTTGGATATCATCTGGGCATTATATATTTTTATGCAAAGTGGCATTTATTGGTCATCTGGACAGAGAAGCAACAGTGCTGAGCAAAAATGCCATTTTGCCAGACTCCTGGCAGTCACACAGCACATTTACTGCAGTACTTTCCTAAATCTCTTTTCTCTGGTGGTGGTGTCTGCCTTCCTCTCCCTCTCTGGCTCTCCTGCAGTTTCTATCAAAAGCTGTGTTTCATATGATTCATCTGATCTGCAGCACAAGGCAGGTAGGTGTTCAGTTATTTCTGGAAAGGTGTTTACCGCAGGTTATTTCCTCACTCAGTTTCTGACTGGCCATTTGGCTCTAGGTGAAAGCTCTAAATGAAGAATGTGAAGCAATATTTTAATCCATTCTTCCTATCAGAAGTCATCCTCTAGGGCAATTAGCTGCTGAAATTATTTGTGGGAACTGCTCTACACTTCATTCAAATATCAGAAAGGATTCTTAAAGTCAACGTTGGCATTCTCAATGTCAACAACTACTAAACAGTGCTTTTATTTTAATGTATATAAACCCAAGAAATTTTCAAATATTATGATTTCCAGAGTTCAGGCTATTTTTTTTTAGGGAACATACATATGGGGGAAAAAAAATTGAAACAATGGTAAATAAAAAAATTCATATATCACCCGGTGATTAAGAAGAGGTACCCATTTGATGCTGGGACAGCATCAGTTGTCCTGACTTTAAGTAGGTCAAATGGAGATAATGTTTTAAGAGAGCTGTACATAGCAGAGATTTTCTTCAGCTATAAAAAATATTGTAATTAGGATACTTCTTTACTTGTGGGAGAGTTCGGAGGGGACTTTGATGGCAATGCCAAGCTTACTTGACTGGTTTTGCCCATAGGGGCTTGCAGATTTGGGAGAAGGAAGAGGAAGAAGCATTAATGTTGTATGAAGTATTCCTACAATTTTTGTTGTATTTTATTATTTATCACCTGCTATGTACATAAAGGCTTTTTCCTACTCCACCTGCTTTTGCCCTGTAATAGTCATCAGTCTCCAAGCCTACTACTGCTCATGCAATATTAACATTTATGATCTTGCCAAAATGTTTAGAACAAGAAGCCAGAATACACTTGCACGCATGCACACACAAGGGATGGCATACTTTCAGATCACAGAGGCAGTATCCCAAGCAAATGAATGCACTGTGTAAGCAGAACTGGAGGGATTAGAAAAACTGGAGAACTTGGCTGCAATTGACTGTATGATTAAAAGGTTAAGTAAAGCCTTTCCAGTAATTTTTCTCAGCATAATTACTCAATGCACTGCCTTTCACAGGGTGGAATGCTTTAAGCAAGACTGCTTCTGAACTGGACCTGTAGTTCAAGGTGATTTTTCTTTTAATAGAAGCCCAGTATATTTACAGAAGCCACAGAAATGCTATATAATTTTGTGTTTAAAATCTTGTCTTCTGTTTGGAGACAGAAATATGAGCTGAGTATTTTAGAATAGGGAGAGGCACATCTACAGTTTGCCTGAGAGCAAGCTATGTGAATATTATCATAATTGTAACAAACATTATTTTTCTCATGGTTTACTAGATAAAATGGAGTCATCGGATGAACAACCTCAGTTCAAGCAGTCTCTGCTAACTGGTTAGAAATGTCAGCATATATAACCTTATAGAAATGTGAACCACGGGAAAAAAGAGGTATCTCCATTAAAGTACAATGATGTTTGACCTAATCCTGCAAGTGCCTGGTGAGGCTGCATCCATAACACTGAACATTTCAAATTCATATTCAAAAGGCTTAGCATGAGGAAAGGTGTTTTATTTTCACTTCAAAAATCATTGGAAGTTCTAATTATACTTTTCACTTTTATAAAGTTATGATCATATGATCTCAAAAGGCATTGCAATCCCTGATGAACTTAATCTCATAATGCCCAAGAAATAGAAAGCTTCTTTAAATAATATTTTCTAGGGCTTATGGGAAACTGTTAGCTCAGCCAAGCATAAAACCAGATCTCCTTACCCCTTTATCTATGCTTCAGTCATCAAAAAAACTGTCTAACTAATGGCTCCCACCTTCTCATTTTATTTTCTTAATTTTCTTTTCAGTGAGATAACTCTGGTCTTCTTAACAGGCATCAAAAAACTTTGACCAAATAAAGTCACCAACTAATTTGCTGGCAAACCAGAGTAGTTGTCAGCTAGATCTCGCTTTTTCAAGTATCTGTATAAAAGGTTTACACTTTAATTAAACTAAGTAACAGTAAATTACAGGGAAATGTTGTTTAAGAAGCCAAACATAATGAATATCATCTTTATTTAATGAAAATTTGCATGCAACTATATGTAGGATGACTTCACTGAATTTGATTACTAGATATCTAATATAAATTGTTAACAGATTTGCTTTTTTATTTTTCCGTTATCATCCCTCTCTCATCATTCTCTTAAGGAAACTTCTTTCTCACTATTCCTTTCTGTATCACAGAAAGAAACAGCAGAGATTACTTTTTTTTAAAGTGGTAGGAATAGATCTTTAGTGCTTCTGAAATTTCTCCTGTATATCTCAAATCAGCAGAATTTGGGAGTTATAATGAGAAGGTGAAGTTTAAACATAAGTGCTTTAGACATAGAAACATGTCCCACTGTCAAATACTGTCTATTCCCTGCAAAGCAGAATGGAAGATGAACCCCTGAGTCGTAGTAGAGATCCTTTGTGAAAAATGGGAGAGAAATAAGGAAAACACATGGACAGATCAGCAAGATTTTAAGGGTTCTTAAGGGAAGAGGGAACCTGACTGTGCCTAAATATAATCTTGAGAAATAAAATCAGAGGCAACAAATCTCTGAAGGAGGTGCAAACAATATTTTTTTTTTCATGTAAATTAGTAAAATAATATGAATTAGTTAAGCAGTCACCATTTACAGGTGAGATATGAATATGTATTAATAATAGAAATACAGTCAACCTGCTATCTAAATTACCTGAGTTACTGCTATTGATGGGCTGTGGTGCAGGTAGCAGACGTGATTGTACTACATCTTTCTTTCTTAAGGGGTGATAAAATTTGAAAACACATGTAACATTTAACCAACACCTTTTTAATATCTCTTTGAGCCTCAATTATTTGGGACTAATGATTGCAATTTAGATTAGACAGCTGAGTTTTGTAACTTCTGCAAAAATTCTAGGAAGGACAAAGGGGTTTTGTCCAAAAGAAAGGAAAGTCCTAATGTCAAGAAAGTTTGATTTTGTTCCAGTGTGTTTACCTCTTGACTTTCTGCAAGCCATCCATATCAAATGGAATAGCGTTTAAATGCTGTGGTTGCAAAATCTATGTTTTATCTGAAAACTGAAGGTAAAATTAAAAGCTGATGTTATGTTGTTAAGCTAGAATAGGTAGCATTTATTAGGCTGAAAAGAATGTGCATACTCAAGGAGAGAAAATCTTTTTGCTGTGAAACCTGAACCATTACTATTGGTCTGTGTTACAAAGGTGTTTATTTCTGACAGATGCTTGGTGATAGATTGCAGCTTTTAGTGTCCATATCTTCATAAAAACAGAAACCGCCAGCTGCCTGAACAATTTTCAATGTAAAAGAACAAAAATGAATATATAAATTGGATAAAGACAAACCCTGACTATCAATAGAGATCAACACAGGAATATTAGCTTGAACGACTGGGTTGAAAATAAAGGGAATAAAAAATAAGATGTATTTAATAAAGTTTTCTTAGACTGTGGAATAGTCCAGGGGGGTACTTGTGGACCTGGGCTGGACATTCAAAAATAGCCAGGACAAATTAGCAGCTATAAAGCTATAGGAAACAATTCTCGATATATCAGATTATGTGATTGTTATTAGTGTTGATTTCTCATTTCTACAAGTGCTTTCAAGGTGTCTTGGTGCTTGAGTTTACAAAACATTTTGTCATATCCACTCTGCACTGCACATGTAGCATACTGGTTGACTTCAGTATTTCATATTAATCCTGACCCTAGCAGCTCATTTGCTTCCTATTGTTCCTGAATTGTTGTTGTGTTGTTTTCAACTGCTGCCCTTTTGCTACTGCAATTGCCCTCCTACCTTGGTGACCTTGGCAGTCAGTGAACAATTTTGAGGAGCTAATCAGATTTCCCCCGAAGAGGTAGTGCAGTAGCACCTTGTCAGACAATGCTAAGTGAACAAGCCTCACTACTTTATGATGCTGTTTCTGTACTTGTTTTGACACACACAAATCTTTGTCCACACAGCTGATACAAATACATACAAGCAAAAGTGATTTATGTTTAATTAAAATGCCTTCCACAGCTTGACTGAGCATAAAATTCTTTCAAAAATACATCCCCCAAATAAGGACTCTAGGGAAACATTTACAAAACGAGATAAAAACGAAAAAAGTGCAACACAATTACTTAGCAAGCCAAATTCCAATTTAATAATTCATGCCGTTCCTCCATGCCATTAGTTGAGATGAGGAAGTGAGGACGGTGACAAAGGGTTCAAAAAGGACTTGTAAATGTACACTTTGAGCTTTCTGAATATTTCAGCTTTCTGTATGGGTCAACAGAACCAGTTCCTTGAGGAGAAGTGCATCCTCATCCTAGAGATTATAATTTGATTTATTAACCATTCAAGCTAACTCCGAATTGTAACTGCTGTAATTCATTGGAACTTCATTTTTTCCATGGTTTGCCCCAGTATCTACTTGAAAATTTTATTTTTTTCTCCTTAATTCACACTGTTGAAGAAAATGACCTTTTTATTTTCCTTAAGCCTTTATTTATTTTTGTAGGCTCATGTAAACAAAGAGAGAGTGTGAAATCACCTGTCATCTGAGTCTAATCATCAGCAATATGCAAAATATGCACACTACTTCATCCATATTCTCCCATAATAAAACCTGAAAGATCTTCTCTCTCTCTATTTCATAGGTGCAGAAGAAATTTTTCAGGTGACAAATCTTGCTAAACCCAGTCCCAATCTCCCCAGTTTGACTACTGAACAACACTACTTGTCTTTTAAAGTTAAATACTCATTGTCATGCTGTCTCCAACTGGCATTACAGATGTGTCATAACTTGTTTTGAATAAGGGAAGCATGGTAGTTGGTTAAAGGTCTGAGATTACTACTCTACCATGTATAGCATCCTGGTGCTGTGAATAGAGCTCATTGATGTGTCCCGGCTGACCCTTTGTTCCTCATTATATGGTGGGTTAATTATGTGATGTTAAGCATGGTGCAGAAGAAGGGTAGATTCATTTTTGATACTCATGGCATATTCTGACACTTCGAGGAGAAAACATAATCCAAACTCATATTTTTATGGCATTTGAAATAACTGTGAATTCAGTAGGGATTTACAGGACAGGAAAACAGTGAATGCTTGTCATATTTAGTGTGGAATAAGGTTTCTTACAGAGGAGCAATGTGAGGGTTATACAACTACTCATTGTGGTCCAATGACAGTCCAACTCCTTTTTCCCATTAAGGAACACTGAAAAATGTGAACCATTATATGCAGCATTCAATATAAAACTACAGAGAGTTTGTGACAAAGGGATTATACACTGAAACTGTACAAATGCATTTATTTTTAAAAATATAGCTTTTATACACCATTCCACTGTAGTTAATTATACCCATGACTCTTTCCTGGGAATGGTACAAGCTCAATCAACTCACATTTTGAGACTTGTGAGAGTTTGCACTCTTGATATTGCAAGAGGTTGCACCAAGCCTCGTAGCTCTGCCACAATACTCCTAGTCCTCTGATTCACCTAAGTAAAACAGTCGTTCTCCATGAAGATTAGGATGAACTGATGTCCATTAAGAACTTTCCATTAGCCTTAACACGTCTCTGCATGTTATCGCCGCTCTTTGTCACTCCTTTCTGTCAGCCTCCTGGCAGTGGGCTGTTCCCCAGCCTGTTGTTCTAAGGACAGCTGTAACAGAAGCATTGGATAAGTACGAAAAATGGGTGACTGTGGAAGGTGCTGAAGGAAACAGTGGCAGGGAGAAGCTAACAGGAGTAGCAAGTGTTGATAGTCCTAACATTAGCAGTCATCAGGATGCCACCGCGGGAAGGGGTAGGAGAAGGTTGGGGAAAGGCAGGTGCAGAATGCTGATGACACATAGCAGCAGTGAGACTAATGACCCCTTAATGAGGTGTTCTAACCACTGAGCCAGCTGGTCAGCCAGAAAACCCCGAAGTGGCAGAGGCCAGCTGGCGGAAAAACTCAGGCATTTGAAAATACCTTCTTTACCTGTAGAGAAAAAGCCTCTCCCACAGTTCCTTGTGAATGGAATGTAACCTTACCCCCAGACTCTGGCTGGTGGAAGCTACCTGTGCGGCTGCACACCTGGCCTGGTCTCCTGCTCCGCCCCTTCCCTCTGCTCACTGGTTCCCCTCCATGGTCCCGCCTTTGTACCGCCCCTAAGCCCTCAGATTATTGGTTGTAGAACACTATGTAATGCACCAGGCTCCTCCTCTCACTCCCTCTCTCTGTGGCTGCATCTCGGTTCTACGGATGAAATAAACCTGGCTGTGGAGTTTTGCCACGTGGAGAGCCCTCCTGACTCCTTGTCTCCGGTAATATTGAGCTATCTGGCTGAGGGTGTGGGGTGAGAGGGTTACCAGCGCCAACAGCAGCGCAGGGCTGAAAGGGGAATCTGCTAGCAGCTAGCCTGCACCTGAATTATCCCTCTCCAGAGATAATTTGGGGTACAAAGCAGCTCTCTCCAGTCACCCCAATAACCCACCACTGAACCCTCATAACCTAATAAGCCAAGGATAGTTTTAATAATGAGGGGGCAACTAACCTAAAAAAGAGCAGAAGAGATTGTTTTACTAGTTGACATGCACTGTCACCTGTTCTACTGCAAGTAATTCTGTAAAGACCACTTAGATAAAATCTTGGTTTCATGATTGCTGGTAAAGCTACTTGGATACGCATGTGTAACGCTGGAGGTATGTAGGTATAAATATGTCTCTGATAGTTAGTGAAATCAGTTTTGATATAAAAATGAAATTATCCTCTCCTGCTATGATATTGCTTATTGAACTTTGTTATCTTGTTGCTACAACGCTCCATCAGTTTCCCACAAATCAATAGCTGTCAAAATACAGTTATACAGCCAGGCAGTGCTCATCATTAAAATGGAGAGCTGGGAAAAGAAATCTATTCCATAGAATTAAAGAATATACAGGTAGCAAAGGTTCAAGCAAGTTCATCACTTATGCTGCAACAACATCACTAAAACTGTTTTCTTTCTCCCCGTGCTGAGCGTTCTTCTATCTTCCATTTTCTGGAAGATGTGTCACATACAAGTTATGGTTTGTGACTGAATGCCAAACATGCTTTTTCTCCTACAAATAGTGTGGAATAAGTTAAGAGTCTTAATCATCATTATATTAATATAAAAGCTTTTTGTTCCCATTAAGACTTGCTCCTCATTTTTCAAATGTCATTTACAACAATTGATTTGTATCTTGCTAATTTGAAATAGTTCATCTGAGATTGAAAATAATAATTAAAAATAGTTGCATAAATGACACTTTAACAGGATTACTATTACAAGACATTTGTCTAAATGGGCTTCAATGTGTTATTGATTTTCTATCATTGCATTTTCTAAAAATAGAATGATGATTTATTTCATTTTTCTCAGAAACTTATCTTGTGTTATGGCTGTCTGAAATTGAAAGTGCATTATATTGTGGATCTCTGTATTTTCTTATACTGCTGTGGTAGCATACAGCTTTGCTCTGCAGCTCAGACTTGGGGTCTTTTGCTAAGCTGCATAGAAATGTTACATGGGTTGGCAGAGCCAAATAGCAGATCCAAGACAGCTAGATGGAGGCTGACAGAAACAAAGATGGAACAAGGAAAAATACGCAGCAGGAAAAGACAAATACGGACTGAAGAAACATAACATCACCATGTAGCTGTGGTAGCTGGGGATTCAGTCCTGAAATTTCATATTCTACCATTGATTTGCTGTGAAAATGTCCTAAACTCCAACTGGTGGTGGTGGAAAAGAATCCTAGATTTTAATTTTATACATCTCCCTTACAATACAGACTGGAGGAGATTTTGGAGTTACCAAAATCCATGTCCCACATGAAAGCTGTGTTAGCCAGCTATAGATAGTTTTGTCTATCTTAACTTAGTATGAAGAAACATACAAGCTAAATTTGAAGAAGGTTGTAAACATAAATTCTTAAAATGTTGAATATATTGGTCCTACCCTATTAATTAAACAAGATGGGTCACTGGATCATCTGTACTTAATATACAGTTTTTACCATGAAAACTGTAGAAAACATTTACATCTAATGACACTTACCAAAGTTTTCATAAGCCAAGATGCACATACTTATTTCTTATTCTTTTCACTGCATGCATGTGAGCTGTCTCTGATCCATCATCATCTTCTTGGCTTTTTAGATTTATCTCAAAATGAAATCTTATTGTCATGCAAACTCAGTCAATAAGCTGGGGAAAAACTTCAACTGAGATTTATAATTGTCACAATCACCCTTCTAAATAAATAACTGATAGGAAAGAGGTTGGCTGGAAGAAAACTGGAAAGTGAGGCATGAAAAATCTCCTGTTCAGACAGCGGAAGAACACATTAATCAGTCCCTTTGTGTACTCTTCCTCAGGTCTAGTGCATACCACCATCTAGTGGCTCTGAATATAGTATGGAGAATGACACTTAATTTTATTGTAACTCGTTTTGATGTTTGAAATTAAAAATCCTCAAATAAACTTTTACAGGAACCATTATTGGTAATGTAACATTTCCTGCAGCATTACAATCCATCAGAATTACATGTGAGATTGGAAACTGTCTTGGCCTTGACTAGGACTGAAGTGCCATGCCAGAACACAAGGCAATGGAGACAGGAGATAAATATCCGCTAATCCCATTCTTCTCTCTTCTTGGCACTGAGAGCCTCTGAAACAGAAGATATAATACCAATCTATAGAAGGGGAGAACTCCTGCCTTTAATAAGGAGGATTGCAAACACATTAACTGTAATACTGTGTTAGTGAGCAGTCAATGATAAAAATGACTTTGCATCTACCTCAGAATTCTTTTTCAAAACTGTTACAGTGATATTTAATGGTAGACCTTACTGCTGTAGTGTATATAAGGCACTAGTTAAAAGCAGTGCTATAATGTGGGGATTTGTAATTATGGACTTTGAGACCTGATGTAAATGGCAACTCTATGGCATCATGTTAACCAAAACTGAATACCTGAGCGCAATTTAGTGCATGAGCTGTGCAGATCCTGAAACTCTTTCATGATCAGTTAGGCTTTGTATAACATTAATAGATGTCTCCCTATGTAGAGAACAGTTGTCTTAATCTGATCTTGAATTCAACAAGACAAAAGTAGTCCCATCAGACAAGGTGCTGAACTGTACATATGGAAGTCATGGGATAAAAGATGGAGACAAGGAGAGACTCACAGACTACATGCTGCATTTTAGTTCTATCAGTCAAGTGATAAATTATAATTCCCTCTTGTCAGTTCAGGCTACTTTGGAACTAGGAATGACTCATTCATGAGAGATGTCTAGAAGAGGGACTGGAGGCATTTTTCCATGTAGTTCAGAGACAGGAGTGGGCTTGGCAAGTGAATTTCCCATACATAGTGACAAATAACCCCACATCATGAAGGTGTGCAGAACGCTGAACAATAAGTAGGGAGCAGAAAATAAAGAAAAAGCAAGAGAAGAGGAAAGCATACTAAAATAAATTGCAGGTCAGATGACATATCTGTGAGTTACAGAGAACTGGGTTGTTCAGAACACTTCCAGCAAGCTCAGGCCCTCTTCCATAATACAGTGAAGTCCCACAGGTTTATTTTGAGACATATTTCTTAATAACTTTTCTAAAACAAATGAGCAAAACATTAAAATAAAACCACAGCCTACTCTTCTAGCAGTCTGTATGCATTTTATTTTAGGGATGCTAACAATTCTTCCATACAACAATTTTCCCATGGGAATCACAGCCTGTGACTGGACATACAGATTTTCTTTCCATTAGTAGCCAATACTCCCTGTGGTGAAAATGAAATCAAAGAAAACAAATCAGCTTTATCAGTCAGCCTTTCAGAAAGCAATTTTGTAGAGAACATTCCTATCATGATCACATGTAAATTTGTGAAACAAGAATAATTTCCAGCAAAAATACTGTTATGCAATAAATTTATCTCTTTTTTTTTTTTTCCCCTCAATTTCTGCAGTAGAAATCATCAAAGATGCTTTTAGCAGTGCCAGATATCCTGCTGGTTACTCACAAAAAGCACAGTTTAGTGCTATTATGTTATCTTAGCCAATACTCTCTAATTATTTTTGGTCCTTTTCTGCACACTCAAAAGAGTTTAATATGTGATTGAGCTTGTGACAATATGTGACAATATCTAAAACTGTTCATACAAATAGTGACCAAAATCAGTAATTTAAATTTGTTTTGGCTCTTAGAATGTTTCTTACTGTAAGGTTATTGCACAAAAGGGAAAATATAAATTTTTGATATGTAAAAAAGAGTGATTAATCAAGGAAAATTAATTCTTTTCCTACTTATAAGTGCTTATAACTCATGAAAGTAATATTAAACATATATTTTTAAAAGAAAGGTAGTTATAAAGAGTGAAGGAAATACAGAAGTTGAAGAATGAAAGGAATAGAGAAGGTTAATGTGTTCATTTGTATCTCTTATTAGGGAAAAAATAAGAGTTGATAAATAATTATATAGCATCTTCACTAATAGAAAAATATTAGATATTGAAGAAGATCAACAGTATAGTGCAGACATATGTAGCAAGAAATTATGTCTATAATTGTAAGAATTAAAATTGGAGATATAGCCTGCATCTTCAGCTCTGAGGGTAATTAACCATTGCAAAATATTACTTAGGAAAATCGTCCATTCTTCACCTCTTCAATGAAGGCACAAATTATGGTCTTGCAATCAAGAGTGACTGGATGGAACTCTATGGTCTGTTAGACAGGAGGTAGAATTCAGATGATAAAACTGTATTTTATGGACCTTAAAAATCAATAAAAGGGTTGTAATTTGAAGCCCTAAGTATCACAAAGAAAACTAATCATGCAAATCTGATTTGTCTGTGTTATAATGAATCTTCACAGCGAGAAAGAGTGTCAGAATAATGTAGTGCAAAAGGAACATTCTCTTCTGCTGCTTCTTCTGCCTGTCTCCATATGGTCACAACTTTGGGACTTGTCATCATATCCATTTCTTCATTACACATAACAGTTCTGGATTGCTCCTGGAAATGGTTGTTTGCAGCCAAACATAATGTACTGGAATTAAGTGCAGTGTTTTCAGTCACTAGACCCACAGTTTGTGGGCAGTCCTTATTAGTTCACAGCTTTACTCTGGCAACATTAGGGGGAAGGGAGTGGTGGGAAGGGTAAAGTGCTGAGTACTTCGTGTGTGAAACCGTAATATTTGCTTCTAATAACGTTCCTCCAGGCTGCATCTTCCCACAAAACACATGGAACTGTGGTGCATTTTGATGCCAACGGATCTGTTAGAGAACTCTATTTGCAATACAAAAGAACTCTCTGTTTTAAATGGATGTACTCTTGTCTCCTCACCCTTCTTTTTGCATGGCTACTTCAGAAACAGTATAAGAAGTTACACATGGTAACACAAATCTGGGGTGGGAGGTGCTGCGTATGGGTGCAAATGATTGCTTCTACTTAAGCCCCACGGAAATCTATTTGTGATGCTCATAAATGGTTATAGGAGAAAAAAGGCTTTCCTATTTTCATTCCTCGGGAGAGGGGGAGAGAGATGGCTTATAAAGATAATCAAATAGAGAAAGACCAGCCAATATTAACATCCTGAATAATAATACAGAGATTGACCAAAGAGATTTAAACACTGCAACGCACCCTGGAAAAGAAAATCCATTTTTCTGATAGCAGTTATTGAAGATGAGCTTTGGCAAAGCATAGTTCACAGAATGGATGAGCAACTACAGCACAGGAATAAAGAATACCTTAGTATGCCATCTGGAATGGCCAGATGTCCTTCTGGGGCAGATCTTGTTACCCACAAGTTCAGCGGGTATCTGTAACGCCAGTCTTCGTCATAAGAGTCAAGTTTGGTTTCCAGCCTAGGTGCCCTGATAGCCAATTACTTATTCTTCTGTGATTTCATTTGTAAATTGTTTTGCTCTGTTCTAGGCATGAAATGCTTTTGTTAGGATAACGTTTTTCACATTCTGTCGTGTTGGTTCTTCATACCAATCCATATCTAGGGTCTTTGATTCACATGAAGTAAATTCTTGTTTAACTTAAATTTACCACACCAAAGTTAATTGGACTAGGTAATTTCAGTGCTCTTTTTACATTTTTTTTTTTGTCTCTGATAATTGCACTAAATTCGTAGCATAGACAAATATGGCAAGTATATATCATCCTTAAATAAATATAAACCAGAAAAATGTTAGGCATGAAATAACTTGAATCTCTTATTGACAGTTGCACCCATCTCTGAAACATTCACCCACTCTAAAAGCAAGGCAAATGGCTAGTTTTGAATTTGTGCAGTACCTTCTTTGCTCTTGTCCCCATCTACATGCCACAAAGTGAGTCAACCAACAAATTTAAATAAAGAGGATTTTGCACGGTCTGCAAAAAATTATTCAAGCAAGTTGGGGCAGTAAAAATGCTTTATCTTTAGTCAGGGCAATGGGGCCACTGTGCAGCCACAAGAGACTAAATGTACTTTGAATCTAACAGCTGATTTACAGTTGCCAAGCCTGTAAGAATCTTGCCAATTTATATTTGATTTTTACTCATTATGAATATCACAAAGTATCTGTAAAAATCCTAACTTTTAATAAGCCAAAACTCACCTCATCAGTAGCTTATTTGATATAATGCACTAGAATGATATGAATCATCCAGTTACAAAACAGGGTTTTTAATTTCACACCCCCCCCGGCTAATCACATATGTTTGATTTGTTGGGATTAAACATTTTTCCTGCATTTATCAGTGGGTTTAGTCAACCCCTACAAACAAATGCCATTACAGAGATCCTCATTTAGGGGATGCTTTTGGGTAAGTGATTGATGTTTTCTTTGGGGAGAGAAGTAATCTCATGTTTCTTTGGTTTGTATACCAAGGACAATATTCATGAACGACTTAGGACTGAAGAGTGGTGTGGGGGTCGGTCCATCACCACACTGTTCCTTTCTCTTGAGCCCGACACAGTGAGGCAGGGCAAGTTTTACAGTGTTTTTCTGCTGCCTACATCTCTTTTCTCCAACTCATTATCTTTGGTCTTGGCTCCATTTTTACAGTGTCATTTTCAGCTAGTGGCAGTTATGATTTTTTTTCAGCCTTCTAGAATTTTATTGCCAAATTAATATAGCCTTACGATATCTTAGTACATTTTGGAATTTTACCACAGGTATTTAAAGAGAGTTCAGGTTAGTTTTCTATAAAATGTAATGATTCATACAAGCTATAAATCTCTGTATATAAAGCTATGTGTGTAAAAATAGCTGAATAACTGATTAACAGGACTTTTGGGACAGCGCTATTTCGTTAGTTTCCATGTGATCTTCTGTTGTTCTGCTGGTTGTCTGTCTTGTTACACACACAGGTACAGGGATAGCCCTGCCCTGTCAGGAGTTTAATTATTTTCTCATCCATACTTGGGTTTGAAGCTTTGAAGCTTACTGAGGCAAAGTATGTGGGCAGCACAGCTGTCACCCTTGTTGCTATTGCTCCGAATACGGTAGTCCTGATTCCCATTGTACTGCAATTAATCTTCTGCTTTGCACTAATGGATGAACAAGCATATTTACTGCAGCATAAAATCCTAATTATTTCCTGAACAGATGTATAAAGGGAATTTAAATTAATGGCAAGTGACAAGTGATAAATGTAGATAACATCTTTAAGTACTAATATTCTGCATTGCAGACATTTTTTCAATACTCAGTTCCCAAACCTCCACAGGGCGTCTTCCCCTTTGTAATGAAGTTCTCTCCCAGCCAGATGTTTCAGGCACCAGCTAACTCCCTCTGGAGACACCCCTGCCCCGCAGGCATGGCTGAGCTGTATTGGATTCACCACGGTTGCAGTCCCTAATTCTCCAGTGAGGTGTTCAGAGTCCTCCTTTCATCCCAACTCCTTTGCTTTATAAACATGAAGTATTTCTGGTCACAAGTCTATCAGTGAGGTCTTCATCCTCCTCTCATTGAACTGTCTTTAATATGTTGTATAGAGATGAAGCAGATTTGAGTTTATTTAGAAAATTCTCTACAGAGTAAGTTTGCTAGATGACCACGTGTAGTTGTCGTGCTAGCAATGAGAACTTTAACAATGTAGCTCCTAATATTTGCCATGTCTCCAGAGAACGCTGACGTAAATTTTCATCTGCAAGGCTTCCAGGAACCATCACCACATGACGCAATTCTGTCTCTTTCACAGAGCACAGACATGTTCTAGGATCTGCTTCTCCAGATCCATCGAGGTCTTGGCAAAGGACCTCTTTTTTTTATGTCATGTAAGTTCTAAATTTTTGTCTGGGCAAACAAATGTATTGATTTGCTACTTTATTTTAGCAATAGCAACAGCCCAAAGCCTGTCAGTGAATGCATCTTGCAGGCTATATCCTTTGACAAAACAAGGGTAGTATCTGGTCTGTGCAGATTTACTAATGCTTTTATACAAATACTTTTGGGGGGGAACTAACAGCTTTAAAATTTTTCATCTTTTCACTGTTCAGGTTTTTGTTTGCAGTTATTCCCATCTTCTTTCATTTAGTCTAAGATAGCTTTTGAGACATCCATGACTCCAAAACTTCACATAGATTTCCTTTTTTGCCAGTATGCATTCAATTTTGTCCCCACTCTTTTAGCTCCCCTTGTCCAAAAATAGCATTTCTGTGCCATTTTTGTCGCTTTCCAGTTCTGTTTTTTGTCTGGCCATGTCACAGTTCCACCTTGCCCACTGCTGTTATCGGCTCCTTACACCTCTTTTCTCAAGTGTGCATTAGATTTAGATATCACTATAATGATACAGCTGGGACTCTAAAAGTGCCACAAATTAGATCTGAAAGTGTATATTATAATGAGCTCTCTCTTTCCCTGCATACCAAGAGGGATATTAGGAGAAACTAGGATAACTGAAGGTTTACCACTCCCTGGAAATCAATGGAACATGCAGCAGAATAAAAGTGCAGACAAATACAAAGGAAAGTCAGTGTAGTATACCAGAAAAATTAACAAGATAAAAACCTAGGTTTTAATCAGAATATATTTGTCATAAAACATTGTAAGAAGCATTCAGGCTGATACCTTTTAGCAGTTAACTTCTGCCCTTAGGTACGAAGGTTTACATTCTAGTAAATTTTTATCATGTCTAAGTTCTCATTATCCATGTAAATGTATAATTCTTTATTAATTCCATTTAAGCTCTTAACCTCAATTATATCCTGTGGCAGCAAGTTCCAAAGGTTAATGACATATCATGTTTAAAAAATTTCTCCTTTCATCAGCTTTATATTTATCTTTTAGCAATCCTTTCTTTATGACCCTATTACAATTTATGTAATTTCCTAGAAATTGTCTTTCTTGTACTCCAGCTCTGTTTTTTTTTTTTTCTTTTCTCCAGTGCTGAAATGTTTGACAGTTTACCTTTTTTTTAAAAATAATATAAAATTTTAAAATAATTAAAATATGTGAGACGGATGTCAAAATTTTTTGTTTAACCTCAGGATCATCTGACCTTCTAATATTTTATTTGATAAATAGAACTAATCCAGAAAGTTATCATTAATAAAATGTAATTTCTGAAGCAGACACCTTGGGTAGAAAAAATTGCTCTTCGCTAAAACTATTGTGTTTGTTAGCAAACTTGATATTCTGTTAATTAATTTTTTCAAGCTGAAATTGCAAATCATGAATAAAATAACTAAGCCACCTTGTTCCTCTGAAGCCTAACCAAACCAAAAGACCATGGATATTATTAGCAAAGAACTGGACTGCTACAAACATTTAGTTCGGCCACGGAAATGTATTTCTCAGGTTATATTTTTCAAATATAGAAACACAGTATGAGCAAAGATAAAATCTGTGGAGATAAACTTTATGGAAGTAGTGTCTTTTATAGCTTTTTAAGCGTTACAAATAGCTGTATATATAACCTGTTGTCTTTTGCAATCATTGACTGATATACTCAGTTGATTGGAAATGTATATATGAAAAATCCATGTTGGCAAAATGTTATTACATTTATAGACCTCTGTTTCCTAATTTTCAGAAAGGCTTAGCAAAGGCAACATTATGACATATTTAATGACTGAACTTAATTTTTCCTGATTAATGCATTCATTTTTTTTCTCTCAGTATTCCCATATTAATTCCAGTATGTTATTGTTGCAGAAAGATTGTGATAGATCATCAGGAGATTGGCTACCAAAACACTGTCTACAACAGAATCATTCCTTGTGCTTTTTGAGGCCATATGTAGTGCCAGTAGATACACCAAGGAAGTTTTTAATATGTATTAGACACGTAGATCCAACATGGCTGCACAAAAAAAGTTAAGCTCTTCTTTGCTTAATTTGCCTGGAGCAGATGAAGGAAGCTCCATTTTGTTTGACTGAGTTCCTTCTTAGAACAGAGCTCTGTAAAAGGGCTTGTAGAATTTCACTTTACCAAGGAAAACAACCAGATTTGCTGAATGATTTGAAGTGTGTTGTCAGGATAACACTTCCCCCCATCAAGTCCAACCCAATGTCTTTAGGGTACTCTGTAAATTTGGAGAGGTAAAGAGAGACAAGCAAGGAGAGGTAGTTCTTGTGGCCTTCATCTTCTACGTACATAATGGAATAGCTCTTGACTTTTGAACTGGTCCCATTGATCTGAAACTGTGGGAAGAATCAGCTTGGAAGCTCACTGGCCCACATCTTCTGTGACTGACACTTCAAAGAAGAGTTTAAGTTCAGTTCTTCACCCTTGTCGGTTCTACATTTACACAAGTATAGAAAAATAAATCCTTAAAAATGAGGATTTAAAATGAGACTCTAGTTTCGTGAATCCATTTTTCTGGCACAAGTTCAATGGAGTGAGTTTTATGAAAACTCCTAGAAGAAAGAAAATGGAGGTGAAGGTTCATTTTTAATGCATCTTTCTGTGTGCTTTTCCCAGTCTCTGTAGTCTCTACATAAAAATCTGAAACAATTCTTCGGGTTTCTGAGATGTGATGACCTTCTTCCTTTTACCTCTGTTCTGTATAAGTACAAGTGAATTCCAGAATGTCATCAGCCCCATAGCTCATAATTATTTCAGCACAAATCCTCAAAGATACTAAGTATCTTGCCTCTTGGTACAGTGCTTAATTGTGAATGCTTAACTAAATCACACTTGGTAAAATAATACAAATTTTAATGCATCTCATTTGATAAAATTCACAGCAGACTTATTAGAAGTCTGTTGTATGTATAAAGTAAAAATATTTCTTAAAAGTAGAGGAATATCAGTAATTCTGTGTTGGATTTGTAGAAATGTAGGAAGTCATCTGTCCTCCCTGTAGTCAGGCTCAGAGACAATGACAGGCCTGGGAACAGAACCAAATTTTCCCATGTGTGATCCCTGTGACAACATTGCCTTTCCTTGCATGCTCTGTAGTGTTCTCAGGCTTTTGGTGTTCAAGGAACAGTGGGTGAGACCTTTCAGATTGTAATTATAAGTAGAATAGAGTGCTAGAAGTATGTGATACATTTATTTTCTTTTTTGGTAATCTGTCTTCCATTACTAATTGTAAGAAACAGGAAAAAAAATCATTTTGAAAGACATTTTTCATTATGAAGTTTGTTTTCTTTTTACTTCTCTTAACATTAAACTTTAAAATGAAAGGTCACTTCAATATTAAAAAAAAAAAAAAAAAAAGAGAAAACTCTTGTTCCAAAAAGATTAGAATGAAACAATTTCCCTTATGAAGAACGTTTTTTCACTTTTCCTTAAGAAAGTGCCAATCAAATTGGCATATTCGTGTGAAAGGTTGGGGTTTTTTAACAAAGAAAGTATTTTCTAGAAGAAAAAAAATGGTTTCACCAGTTCTAATGAAGGTTTTGTGTTTGAGACATGGATAGAAAATTCAATAATTCATGAGGTAAAATAAGACCCAGTTAATTGTAGCTTAGCGGCTGTGCCCTTCAAATCTAACAGAAGGAAGCTTTTTCAGTCACAAAGTCAGAAGATGATTCAAATGTACTCTAGCAGGTATGTACATAGATAAGGAATAGCTGCTTTTTAAGGCTTGTTTTTGACCATAACTATACTTTCAAACTACTCTCCAGGACAGCTACCAGTTACAGCACTATTATCAGTTCCAGCTGAGCCCAAAAGGTTGCTGTAGTCTGGGGGTGTCAGAACAATCTCATTTCAGATGGTGATTTTTATACAATTCTCAGATTGTGCTACATGACACTCTGCAGCATGATATAAAGGAACAAATGTGAAGTATTCATTACTTGCGATAACTGAGTGAAAGTGACAGCAAGTTATGAGCGGGCACGTGCAAACTCTTTTTTTACAGTAAGCAGAGATTTTCCGTGGCCCATTAGAGTCCCACGTGCATCGAGGGACAGCTGTGTATTATGGCACAGGTCATAGTGCTGGGCCTTTGCTCACCCACAGCTGAAGGTGTCGGTCCTGGCTAGAGCATGCAGAGACTTTTTTTTTTTCCTTGCCTAAATACAAAACCCTTTTCTTTGGGTGGAGGGGTAGCACTAGTGCCGGTGTGGATTTTGGATTTAGTGATGCCACAGTATGGCTTTGGGAGAACGGGAAGATATGCTATTGCAAAAGGTCCATTGGTTTAGATATAGACAAAGACCACAGTGCTCTACTCGAGTAGCTCATGAGTGACTTTAAAGGCCTCAGGGTAGCCAGTAGAAGGAAAAAAAACCTTATTCAGGGACATTTTTGGTGATAGTCATTCTTCAGGCAATTTCAGAACTTCTCATGAAATCTTACTGTGAAAAATGCTCTAGGGAACCATAAGAACTGCAGCCAGTGAAAAAGCTACAGAAGAAACCCAGAAGATGAAACTTTCTGTTAGGCTGGCCAGCTGACCACCAGTTTTCATGGCTCCCAGGGACTGTAGTTTGCTAACAAATATGAATATGTAGTAGAGCAGGATTTCAGAACCAAGACTCCACTGAAAAAAAAAGAGTTCGTAAGACCCCTAGTATCTTGTGAAACAACTCATCTTTCTGAGAGACAGATGGTGTCCAATAAGAGCTCCTGTATTCATCTGCCCTATGATGACAGCTAAGAGAAGTCATTCATGCAAAAAGATGATAGCACTTGACAAGCAAAATCTGTAGTTTATTAATAATTTAAAATTATTCCCATGTTCACTTACTGATTGAATATTTAATAATTTGTTCAGTCAATACCAACCTCTCATTTATTATTCATTAAAAATAAATACTGTGTAGTGCTTCTGGATTGAAATGTGTTACACCAAGATTATTAAGAGCACCCAGAGTTGATTTATTATTTAGAAATCGATTAAACTTTTGTACAGGATTTAATGATTTAAATAACCTTTCAAATTTTTAAAGTTAATAGTAAGTTTTATTTAAAGGTTGGTTATGTGAACACAAGCAGTGTTGGTGAAAAAAGAAACTCTCAGACCTGAGTTTAACGATTAAACTGAGATTGTTTTGGAGAGAAACACATCACTAATATCAGACCTTCCTCACACATCCAGAATGACTTCCTTCTATTTTTAATGTAAAAGTACAACAGTACATGCTGTGCCATAATCTTGCCACCACTTAGTCCAGTCTTCTGAGGAATCATTAGAACTCCACTCAATCCCCTCACTTTTATCCCCTTCATGTTTTGTTACTTGACCTTTATGAAGGGACTTACGTATGATTTATGGAAGTTTTGCTGTAGCTCTTCTCCTTCATCTGTATCCTGAATAAAGCCAAAGATCAGGAAAGTAGATTTTGATCTCTACACATCCTCTCAGTGGTAGCTTACCACCTGAGGAGTATAAGGAGATGAGACACTTCTTTCTTCTCTGCAAGTGGACAGTCAGCCTAGCAGCAAAAGGTCTGTTGTCTCTCTCTAAAAGGGCTTCTGACTTGACTCATAGTGACTAACTGCTAGTGAAACCAGTCTCCAAAATGAAAAGACTTTGATTTTTATAACTGCTTAATTGCTGGGGCAAACCTGGAGACTGCAGCCCAGGTCAAGAAACTGAATTTACTTGAGGAGACAAAGAAGAGAATAAGTCATACCTGAGTGGATCAAATACCAACTATCTATTGTTTATACCTTCAGATTAGAGATCTCTGGCTATATATGTCGTGCAAAAATTGTGGAAAAAAGGAAATAGATCCATTTATTAGTTTGTCATAAATAAACAGAAAACCCCTTGAGGTAGTAATATAAAAACTGAAGGTTTTTCTATACTATTTTCTTTTCAAGCTTATTATTCAAGGTTTGGAGCTCTTTTTCCTTCTTTCAAATAATGCAGGCCTTCCCAGCCTCACTAAAAGAAATTTTTCTGATCATTCTCAGAGAGAAGCAGCTTGAAACAGCTTGAAAGAGTTCAGCTACCCAAAAACATGTATTGTATAGACTTACAGACTGTAAGGGCCATTGAAGTGGCTGCCATATGGTTTCCTTCTGCCTACAGAAAACCATATGTACCATGAAGTACCTTTGTTTCCCCATGTTTCTCAGTTAGGCACATGCAGACATTGGTGTTGGATGCCAAAGCTGGCATCAGAGGAGAGAACCTTGATAAATCATAGCTATGCCCTTCAACCCCCTCAGAGAAGGTATAGCAGTACAGTGGAGACAGTATTTACTAAAATTTAGAGGTATTCTCTCCCATTCTGGCTTATCTGTACTTAAGAAGAATAGGGAGCACCTATGCATCTCCTAGGTAGATTTCCTCCTCTCTAAAGCGGATCTTCCTTTTTTTCTGAGTGTACACATTGCTGAGATTACTGACATGCACATTTTCCATGCATGTGCTTTTCAGAGAAGGAGGGTATTTCTCTGCACATTTTCTGTGCAGGTTCACTCCCAATTCATGAAGAGTGAATGTAAATGTCAGACAGAACAGGCAGAAAGGTTTTAAAGTACTTGTTGATAAAGCACCAAAGTTGTTTGTGCAGCAAAGCAAGGGTCCCCTGTGTTCAGTGCAGAGGCAGTTGTAGCAGAGCACCAGAGCTGGCCGGAGTGAGGGAGGCTGCTTCATTATGGAAAAGCTTGGTGGAGAGGAGAGGCTTGAGGAAAAGGAAGTTTTGTATGTAGCCTTTGGCTGCACCGTAACAAGCTAGACAATTATCAGTGAGTGTCCTGCCATGGGAAGGAGCAACATCTTCTCATCTGTCATACAAGAGACAAGTTAAAATAACTCCTGCTCTGTATGTGTCCACAAAGGCTTGTCACAGGCTTTACCCTGAGAGCATTTCCTCATTAAAAGTGAAGGGTAGAGACAGAGTGTAAATATCACCACTTTTCTGTAGTTCTACCTGATGTTGGTTTTATTGAATCAAAGCCCTCCTTTTCTTCAGATTCAGATGGCTGGAAAGGGAGTGTGTCCGGGCTGAGAAGGCTGCTTGGTATTGCTGTGAGACACTGTGGGACTGAATAGAGCAGGGTGAAATTCAGGAAGAAATGTGATTCAGTAGTGAGCAGAGGATGAAAATGTTGGTGTGGGGAGGTCTTCAATAAAGACAAATTTGCTAATTGTTATAAGTGCAAAATATCTGTCAGCATATTTCTAAACACATTGTAATTAAGATTAGATTATGTGTGTCAAACTCTATAATTAATTTCTTCATATTGTAATTATAGAAACCAGAAGAAAATTGAGCGATTACAATATAATTAACATAAACAATCATTAGAAAAGACATACGAAAGGCACTTTTGAGTACTTCAGGAAAAATTTTGGGGTTAGGTAAAGAATTTTGATTCTTTTCTAATTTCTAGTAAAACCTTGAACAGTGTTAACTCCTCAATGACAAAATGATTTCTGTGTTCCAAAACAATTTGAGGTGTTCCCAGTATGCTGCTTAATACAGTATATCAGAAAGAAAAGGAGTCACTAAAAAGAGAGGACTTTGACACTTTTAATATGACTTTAAAGTAGCTTTTAGGGAAGAAAATCTAACCAGCTAGGAAGAAAGGAAAAAGAATTTAAAATAAATAAATCTTTGGAAATGTAGAGTGGATTGTGTGCTGTAGAAGATTCTGGTAACTTGAAAGCTTTGCACTTACAGAGACCCATCTTAAAAATTAATCACATCAAGAGAAACACTTTCATCTGAAAATGACTTTCCTGGGCCTATTTATGACAGACTTCATGGATCAAATTCATTGAAAATATAGTTAATGAGATTTTCAGTGGGACTCAGAGACAGTATAGGACCTGAAACTCATTTGAAGTCTTTTGCATGCTATAGCTGGAATTTTTCTTAATGTTGTTTTAAAGAGAGATGTGTTTCTATCAGTTTATAACTAATCAGATCATTGGCATGAAGACTTTAGGGCTCTGTGTTCTTTGGTATTTATTTTGCCTTTACGTATATTGAGAGGAGTGTAATTCTATTAATAGCAAAAAAAAAAAAAAATTTAAAAATGCATTTTTTACATTCTTGGAAACAAGAAAGTAAAACAATGAATACATCCTTCTCTTAATATGATGAACTGTTCAAATTGTTCAAATGCTCTGATTTCAGTTTGTGGGTACAGCAGAACCTAGCATATTGTGATTTATATGTATATCTCAAATATGCTCAGAATACATTATGTGACTAATTTAGTATTGATGTCAAACATCTGTTGTGACCTCACCCAGATCCGTAAACTGCTAGTTTTGGGCACAGTACTTAACACTTCTCACTAGTCCTACTGAGTCTAGGGAATATTTTTGCTGGGTTAGAATCTTTGTTTATGAGTGTTCAATGTTAAAAGTTTGTTAAAGTTATTTTTTAATAATTAGCATTATGTCTTTGAACCTTACACTTTGTTGTAAAATGCTGAAAAATATTAGAATGGTTTATATATATTTAAATATTTCAATATAATAAAAATAAATTCAAAGGGAACATTAAAATACTGCAGTCTTTCCCTGCCCCCCTCCCCGCATTTCTATATGACATCTTACTCACAGCCACGGTATGGGAATGTGTGCGATACAAATGGATTTCCTCCCTGCCTTTGTTTTGGTTGTAAAAAGCATCTTCCATTAAATGGTGTGGGATTTCAAGTTTGGAGACTGAACATTTTTTGTCCCTATAACCGTATCGATCCCTGTGTACTTCAAAGCCTTAGGAAATATAGTTATAAATTCCATGACAAAAACACTAGAGTCTTCCAGCACGTCCTTCCTATAAAATCAAGATAAATGATCAGGAGGAGTGTGAGGTTTGAGGTCTTGATATTTGGTGGGTTTCTTTTATTTGATTCTTTCCTGGCAAAGAAACTCCTATAGACATAGCAGTAAAATGAAGCAAAGACTAAAGGGAATGGAGATTATTGTTTGCCTAAGCTACTAGAAGGTATTTTTCAGCTCTGAGGCAGGAATTTTAGTCTCCTAAAGGAGACAAGGTTTTAGATGTCCAGTCTATTTAAACATGCTGAATGGTTTATAATTCCCATCATGACCTGTGAAAAACAGTTTGCAGGGAGTCTTCTTTATGACTGATAATGGACAAAATGGACCACGGTCCCGGATCTCCTTCCAGCTTTATTTTTCGGGAATCTGTAAGAAGCCAAAAGACAATAGAGTATGCAGTTTCACAATTCTGCCTAAGGCAAGCTGCTTATTAATTAAAGTGTCATAATCCATCAGAAATACTTGACCACAGCATGAAAGGGTCAGACTGTAATCTTTTGAAGGCTGGGGAATTAAGACCTTTGACAAATTCATTTTAAAAAAATAGTATTTTTTTTGTTTTCTTTTTCTAAATTTGATCACATGCTCTTACACTGTAACCAAATTACTGGGAGACTAATCTTCAGTGGGGAATAACCAGCTGATGGTTTTCTGTCCCTAAGACCACAGAAGGGCTTAACTAGGAAAGACAGGATCTTATATTTTATACATACATATATATATATATATATATATATATATACACACACACACCCCCACACATATATATAAAATTTCTGGCACTGAATTTGTATTTTAACCTCTAAAGGCTTCATGGTTTGTGTTTGTGTCACTTGATGCTCCCCCGACACATAGCATTAAAGTAATTTTGCTCAGCTATGGATCAGTCCCAGTAGAAAACATGCTTAATTAACAGTTCAAATGAAAACTTCTCCAGAAGCTTGCTACTGGAGCATTCAGGCATGTGGGGCAATGACTTTGGGTCAAATGTCAAAACTCTCAGTTTTGTGATAAGACTTTCCAGAAAATACTGTGCCTCATCCAGTTCTAGACAATGCTGGCAAAGAGAAAATTGATTTTCAATATTACAGTTGTGCCCATCTTCATAATGGAATCTGAGGGATGAAGTCTCCCTTAACGAGATAGTTCTCTATTTTCCAAAGTTTGTGAATAAAAACTGTGGGAAGATAATTAAATTTCACATTTCAGTATTGCAACTGTTGGATGGACAAGCAGTTAAATATTACAACAGAAGATGTTCTTAACAGAAACTGTATTTCAGCAGCAAGCCTTGATGTCCAGTTACATACCAAGGCCACCTCTGGGTACAACCACCTCAGTTATTATACACCAGTGTTTAGGTGATCTTGGGGTAAATGACATTTCTCTTCTCTGCCTGAATGCTTTCCACAGGAGATTTTGTGGAAAGGTGTTGCCAGTGTCTAGCCTTTCCAAATCCCAACAAGAGCTTCAGACTGTGCTAACCTCTGTGGGGCTGTGGAAAGCCCATCTGTTCATTCAGCCTTTTGACGGTTGCACATTAGCTATGATGAGGTTTTGTTTATAGCCTTCCCAATATAATAGGTTGGATGTTACCCTTGTGTTTATGTTGTTATAGCATGGGCTTGCAGTTATAAATTTACATTCCCTTCCTTTGCAGGCAGCTGCTGGCAGTATGATGTGGAGTAGAATCTAATTGCAAAATAAATTCACCTTGAGGGACTTTTTTTTTAAATAAATCAAAATACACATTTAGAAATAAATCTTCATAAAGGGGCATTAGTTCACAGAAAATCTGCTTACTAAATGTTAAACATCACTAAAAAAACTTATTTAACAGAAGTACTTTGAGAACTATATCTGATTTGACTCTAGATCAGCAATGGACATTCTGATGTTGCCAACACTTATTCTTTTTGATTGTGTATTAAATTTTCTTTACAGACATCCAATCTGTTCTACTGCAAGTTTGACATCAGTAGAATTCATGGAGACTCAAGAAGGTTACTTGTCATTTCCCACTGTATGAAATAAGAATTGTACCTTTACTTCTCAAAACATGTAAAAGAGCCCTATCAAAATTATCTCTGAAGGGCTGCTGTGAGTACTACAGCAGACAAATACACACACCTTAGCAGAAAACCATGCTAATTTAATGAAGCTGCTGAGACATTCAGACAAAGTTTGAGATACTTATCTAAACCAAGCTGTTGTGGATTGTCTCGTGACTCTCTGTTCATTGATGATTCACCCTTAAATTTAAATGGCGCTTTTGTTACGAGGGATTTGAATCACTGTTATTTTACTGTTCTCATATTTTTCTAATAAAAGAATAGTAGTTAATTACTGCAGTGGAAATGTCTCCTTTGGTATCAGGGGTTTTTTTTTTCTTCCTTCCCTTTTTTGTCTTATCACCAGTGACAACATTTCAGTTGACAACTCTTTACAATTTTGCTAATGCTGCCAAAGTCCAGTGAATGCACTGGCTAAGTACCAACAGCTGTATTTCTTTCACAAGGTGCTACCTCTATCAGTGAAATCCCTAACTGGTGCTCCACACACCCCCTCTGTTTCAAGCATGTTAGCTGGATGAAGTGATGTAAAGGAGTGTGGTCCAAATCTGAGGGAGTTTGAGGGCTTTTACCTTTTTTTTTTTGTATTTTGATTCTTAGGAAGTGAAGCTCTGGTCTGTTGATGTGAAGAAAATTAATTTCTCTCTCACAAGCACTTGGATTCAAGTCATAAACGACCTCTGCCTGGCATTTCTGGGTCTCACCCAGCTCCTGTTTAAAATATGTCTAAAATGTGCTTACCACATCATGGCCTACATTATGCTGAGGTGATTTCACTACCAACTTGGGAGCTACTTTCTTATTACTGCCCATCTGTACCCAGTCTTGTACTAAGGATCTTATTGAAAGCTTACATTTTGTGGATTGCATGTTGCTGAATGAAATTGGAATGCAACAGGCATGTTCTGCGTTTGTTTTTAAAAGGCTAGTCAGTTCCTCTGGTCTTGTGGGTGATGTTCATTTTTCTTCCTGTACTGAAAAAAATTTCATGTTCCAAAATTAAAGAAGCAGAGGTTTGGAATAAAATGTTGTTGACATGTTGTCTTGGGGTGACTTTATGATGTGTATCCCCTATTGCTGCTCTATGCCCAGAAATTAATTTTGTGCCTTTTCTGTGCCTTTAAACTGAGCCTGAGAGGGGGGAGAGGAAAACAGCCAGTGAACTTTTCAAAGCAGTTGTTCAAGGACACAGATACACACTCCTCTGCTTCTGCAGCAGCAAGAGGGGAGGAAGCACCCATCTTGCTTTCCAGCCAGCTTTTGGCTCCTTTTCTCCTGAGGGAAACAGAGAGTTGAACTTTGTTTTCCTGGAACTTTGGTTTTTCCCTTCTTCTCTTGTGGACTGTTTCAACATCAGAACACATCGGGAGACTTTTCCACTGAGGCCCGGAGGTGGGCCCATGACCCAGCTCTGAGGAGGAGGAGAGAGACCACACCTACAGAAGGACTCTCAAATCTTCCCAACTTTCTCTCCACAGCGAGAGTTCTCATTATTTAGCATTATTATCCTTTTCCTGTGTGTTTGTTAAATAAATAGTTTTTTAATCTCTTTCACTTTCCTTCGAGGAAAATTTCTTTTTTTCCCGAACCTGGTGGGGGAGGGGTGGTTGTAACCTGCCTTCTATCAGGGGATATTTTCCTCCAAATTTGTCCCAACCGATGCACATGTTCATAGTTTTTTAATGCTTTGGGACGTAAGTCAACATGAATGAGCACAAATTTCATATCTGCTTCTTCAAAGGTGTCTTGAACCTTACTCTGAAACATGGCACTGCTTCACCTTGGGGTCAGAGATTTTTGCTACATGGAAAACTTATTCCATCCACTCACTCATGTTTTCTCTGTTTCAGGCAAATTAATGGAAATGTTGCTGCAATGAAAGAATTGCAGAATAACTGCAATGAAAACACAGGTGAGCCAGACACTAAGATATCACAACAGTGCCATTCTTTGAAACAGTTCAGCTGTGCAAGTTTTCACCACAGAAGTACATCTTGGGGGAGTACTGATGGAAACAGTGAGTTACACAAATTCTGCTAGGATTCTTACTTGGATCACATATAGTTTATTTCTCTATTACTTTACGCCTTTATTTGCAATGAGTAAGTGAAAAGTAGATATGAAATACAGCTGTTCTACCTCTGGAAAAATCATATATAGTTTGTGTTGAAGGAGACTACAAATGGCAAAACAGCAGATAATTTAGCCTACACACTTCACAAAACTGTGTTTCAAGCTGAATATGAGATAGATGGTGTTTGCAAAGTCTAGATAAAATCTCCTAAACAAATGCATCAGATTTACAGGCAGGTTTTAGAGAAATGAAGGTGAAGTCTGTCAAATATGAAATATGTCTGTCTAACAAGCCTTGACAGGATATTTAATAATATATATAATTATTATATATATTTATATATATATAAATACAATATATATAATATATATTTATATATAATAATATATACAATGTATATTTTTATATATATAAAAAATAGAATATTTTTTAATTTGTGTATCAGCAATGCAAAGAAACCACAAAGAAGGCTTCAGAAAAAAGCTCCCACATTGGAACCACTGAGTAACTATACAGTTACTAGCATCAGCATGAATGCAGCCTATTAGGCTTGTGCAGTTAAAATATGAATCAATCTGAGGCAGAACAGTTTACAGTAGTTCTGAAATGACTGCTTGCTATGATGGGAAATTGGTCTTTTTAGTCATTTGCTATAAGTGATTTCAAATCCTGATCACTGTGCTGCTGTTAATTACACATTTTCCCGAGATAGTCTAATGGAAGACTTTAAAAATAGAAATACAAATTGGGTTTACCCATGTCATTAATTCCTTACCCTTTCCAGGCTGTCATTGAAACTGTCCCGGTCTTCCTCAAACTGTCAGTCTGAGTTCTTTTTCAGAGGCCCAAGAACAGCATCATTAACAGTCGAGTGGTAAAGAAGTATCCAAATGGAAAACATCTCTTCTAAATTTTTATATCTGGCCTGTAGATTACTAGCAGGGCTGTGCAAATGGCTACAAATGTAGAGGATGTATTATGTATATGTATTAGTGACTGAATGAAAAAGATGTTTAAAAAGATACTTCTATCCTGTCACTAATCAAAAAGTACTTCTATCTATATATGATAGTACACTATCATTGAGTCATCTCCTCACCTTTGTTTGATAAGGTAAACAGATTGAATCTTTTAACGTAGTCAACGTAAAACATTTCTGTTATCCTTGTGTAATTTCTGAGGGTATTTTCTCCACCCTTTAAACTTTTTTAAGATCCTCTAAATATGTGAGAATCTGAATAGATGCAATTTTCTAGTTTTCATTTTATCAGTCACATGCAAACGTACTTTTCTTGTATGTATCTTCACTGTGTATCTTCACTACAACCTGTTAACTTTTCCAAGGATCTTAATATCCAGTCTGACAAAATCTGCATACTGGAAGCTTGTCTTGAGTTGCTAGACTGCTCTGACTCTTTTTATGTTTATCTGATTCTTAAGATGAGATCCTCCTGTGTATTCTGGCTGGCTTTGTTGGCTTGGTTGAGACAATACCTAGCTTCAATTTTAACTGCATTATAACAATCCTCCGTATCAGTTATTGGTCCATATGAAATGAGGAAAAAAATCATTCATTGCAGCTTCTAGGTGGTTAGCATGTAGAATGAATGCTCTGTGTTTGAGCAACATATCTAGTTGGATTTTGATTTTTTCTTCCCTCTGAAATATCAAATAACCAACATTGGGTAGCCACTGAGAGAACTTAGAAAAAAGAAGAGTAAACTTCTCTAAATAAAGTCTCAGTGTACTCCGTTTTGTAAGCAATTTAAGCTCTTGCTAATTCAATAGATTGCAGTTAATTTTTCAAAAAGCTACTCAGAACTTTCTATTATAACTTCTGCATGGATTATTTACTCATGATGAGTAAAACACAAAAAAGTGCAAGTGAAATATATGAGTTTGAAATGAAGCACAACTTTTAAATCTCCTGTTTTATTTGGGATAAAATCTGGATAGAGCTTATTTTTTTTAATTAAAAAAATAGACAAGACTTCTCACTACAGACTACAATTCCTTTAAAATGTTTGTANCGGATAGAGCTTATTTTTTTTATTTAAAAAAATAGACAAGACTTCTCACTACAGACTACAATTCCTTTAAAATGTTTGTATATATTAGTGAAAATATGTCCAACCTTTACTTGTGTAATGTTTCCACAGCAGCCTTTTCTGAGAAAAGCTGTCCTGGCAGCACCATCCTTCTGTGTTTCACATAGGAGAGCATTCCTGCTTTCTCTTTGCAGACTTCTGCCAGTCTATTAAAAAACTCATTCATGATTCGATAGGTAGTATTGCTGAAACAATAAAGGACACATAACTGAATGCTTGGGCTGGAGAAAAAGAGCATAATGTTTGTGTTTGATTTAGAATGAGCTTGGACTATTGTGGTACCGAAAAGTTAGGAGAAAGGGAAGAAATTTAGGAAAAAGTAGTAGAAAAGTGGAAAAAAAATTAAACTGTATGTGCCATTAATTTTGTCTGTAACTGTGTTATTTTTACAAACAAGGAATAAATTTTGCTATTAAACACTGCAAGCCAAATTATTCATTCCTGTTCTAAGAAACGCCTTGTAAGTATCACAAAAGGCCTGAACTTTACCAAATAATGTATCTTTTCACTAAGTATGAGCTTTGAACATGAATGGAGCCAGGAGTCATTGTTACCTTGTCTCTTTAATGTAACCAGGAGGTGAAAGCATCAGGAAAAGTACAGGATTCGCAGAAACACCTATAGATTTTGAGAAACTGCCTTCAGCTGTTAGACACTAACTTTTTCTGTTTTGTGCAATGCTGCCAGAACTTAAGAAACAAGTTCTTCATAGTCCCTTTTTTTTTAATATCTTGTACATAACATGGGATCGAAAATTGCATACAAACAAATAGGGAACAATCATTAGACTAAGACTATAGAATGCCAAGATCCGTAGGGTATGTGAGCAAACCAATAAAATAAGGGATGTTATTTCAGGAATCAAGTTCTGTTAGGGAATATTTCCTAATAGAAAAAAGCAGCAAATTATGTATTTCACTGAATTTATTACTTTCTTCAATTTTTAAATAATGTTCCTGGCATTGTCAATAAGACAGAGTGCAAATGCTTTCAAGGAAAAGAGACTTGACAGCTGATATGTAGTAACCTGGTGGCAGAAATAGGAATGGAATACATTAAAAAAATTATTAGAGAAGTTCCAGGAAAAAAAAATATTAGAGAAGTTCCAGGGAAAAAAAAAATAAAGAGGAAAAAATATGTTTAAAGAGTTTGGTGAGGTAGAACTAGAAATGCTGGGGTGGGCGGTGTGGAAACTCAGTGATACAAAATTTTTTTCAAGGAAGTTCTAACCATTTTGACCTGTAGAGAAAATGATGTCTAGAAACTTCCTTTGCCCAGCCTTTGACGGTTTCTGCTCATTTGGAGACACTTACTGTCAGCTGAAGTGATTACTGATCGGTTCCTGGTCATGAGAGCATGGAAGAATGAGCAGAAAACCCCCCAACATTAGCATCTTAAACTTGTGAACACTTGACTTCATAACTAGCTTTGGCAGGAAACCAGAAATTCTACTTGTCTGAAAGTTCTCACATTTTGAAAATAATTTTCATCTTCAACCAAGTGGAACAGCTGACATTTCAAAACATTTCATAGACAGGTTTTCGGGTTTTTTCAAAGAAAGAAAAAAACCAACCCAAATATTGAAGTACTTTGTTTCAATTGTGTAGACAAAACACAGCAATTAATATAAACAGATGAGAAGTCAGTATAGGATGAAACAATACTTTTGAATTCAATCCTGCATTATATCTTTGAATTTTTTAAGAAAATGTTTTGGAACTTTTCCAGTATGTGCACATTACTGTGAAATAGTTTTTCATATGAAACAGTATTGTCCAACAAGATTACTATTTTTTTTGGTAGCCTCTTTATATAATTTCCCTAAAAACAGATGTACAATCAAAATAATGTAATAGCTAAATAAAGAATGATTGCCATCTTTTAATGGGTTGTTTTAAGAGATAGCAAAATGCTTAATTACGTTTATCTGAATAAGTTTTTACACATTTGTCATGCTGGAAAATAGTTTGATCATTGATGTTCTCATAATTGCAAATAATATTCACCAGATGATTTTTGAAATATAGGTAAACAATAGTAATTGAAAATATCAATGAAAATTGTAAACTAAATTCGAAATGAATGATGGCATATCTCTTGTTGGGTATCCCATTCAAAAATTCATACAAGACATTATTTCTCTTTGTTGAATGAGTCAGACTGATTTAATGTATGTGAACTGTTGCTTTTAAAATGAGTTTATGAAAATCTCATTTACATTTTCTTTTGAACGCAATATAATTATTCAGACTTCAAATGTCTTTTCATAACATTTGTGGTAGCAGAGCTTGAGGACCTGAAACACAGAGAATATTTGAAGGCATTTCAAATGCAGTCAAACTGAAATTTGTACTAAGAAAACAACAAACATAATTGCAGAAAAATTCCTAGCTTCAGCTTGAAAAATTTGAAGGTCAGTTTCTAATTTGATGACAACTTGCTGATATACGTTCTAGGGAAAATCTGAAGGTATTTTATTTTATAATAGGTGACCATCAAAAATCAGATAAGTATTTAGTAGTTTCAGATTGAATTCCTGTATTCAGTTTTCCAGAAAAAAAACAAACTTGTGCCCATGGTGGACTCTGATAGGAGAAGTTAGAAAAAGGTCAATATTCCTCTCTTTTTCCAGCATCATCCTTATTAAGAAATTGCACTCTGAGCTCCCATATACAATGTGAAAACTAGAAATGTTGTAAAGATGAGTCTTACAATGTTATATAACATCTGTGTCTGAAAATAATTTCCATAGCCTTCATAATATAGTTATTTTGCAGATCCATATATTGAATCTCAGCATAGGACAAATATTTCCGAATTGAGGCATCTAAAGTTTTGGTGGCTAAAGAGTTCCTTGATTTCCCCATAGCTCCAAAGTCAGTGCTATGGATGAGAACATATTTCCTTTTCATCTTGGTAGCTTAGTTCTGGCAATCTTTTGATGCACCGTGATGTTTAGTATTTGGATTAGGAACAGCTTGCACTTCTATGGTGATTGCTTATCAAAGTCACAGATACACTGAAGTCTTAACTCTGATACTACTCACAGGAATTCATGCCATTGATTTCAAGAGAGCTGGTCTTGACACTACTTTCTTCATCCATTGAAAAGAAAAATTTCAATTCTGAGTTCAAATCAGCTTCTGTTATGTAGGTTTCTAGTAGTATTTAAAAGACAAAGTTAAGTGAATCCCTTTTTTTTTTCTATATACAAAATCATGAGCCTCAAACAAGTTCTCAGAATCAGGCACTCCTTTGGGTTGGAAGGGACCTCCTGAGGTTTCGAGTCAAGCCTTCTGTTCAGAGCAGTTTAACACTGGGCATAAAAAATGTTCATTAAGGTTTTGTTCATTTAGCTCTGGGAGACCTCCAGGATGGGGATTGTATTATATCCTCACAGTGATTTCTTTTCCTGAAACAGTTATACAGGGCAATATGTATTCTACTTGGCTGGCTGATGTGCTGAAGCATTCCCTTTTTACATACCCACAGTATGATGCAGTGGTAAACCAAAATATTCCAGCATAAATTTGGTTTCGTGAGGAGCAGGATTTAGAGCAGAAATACCACACACTGGAGCTGGACTAGAATAACTGGTCAAATTTTGACAGTTTCATTGAGGTTTGAAGTTTACGCTTCCACTAATTGGCAGGGAAAATGAGATGAGGAAAACTGAAAAGTCCTTAGGCTTTGAGACTTCATAAAATTTTTTGCAAGACTTAGGGTTTCTAAAACTCTGCCTTCTGGAGTTTGGATAGTATTTGTTACACAAGGATAGTTGCTTTTTATTTTCAGTCACTACATGAAAATATTTGTAATTTTCATGTCTTGTCTGATCAAAAAATTGACACAATTTATGTGTCAAAACAAACACTGAGTATTTGGATCACTTGCTTCTGGACCACTTGTTTTCCGTGCATTGTCAATGAATGGAGCTGAAGTTGTTATCTGTCTAGCTCAGTATCTTAGCTGTCTTCAGGTAAGACTGCATGGAGGGTTGATTGGTTGTAGCAAGAGAACCTAAGACTTCTCATCTCTCAGAGTATAGAGTAAATATTATCTCAGAATGTCTCCTGCTCTGTGTCAGATGTAGTATGAGTTGTAAGTTATATTTCTGAAATAACATATAAGAATGCCAGTGTAGGAGGTTCTTTGACATCTTTATCTGGTACCAAAATAGTATTGCCTAGAAGTGTTGCAATTTATGATAGAGAAAGTATCATAAATCAACATATAAAATGCTGGTTGAAATGGAACATTTCTGTTAGAAGATGTCAGGTTGTACCATATTGATTTTTTGTGTGTGTGCCATGTAAGAAAATTTTTGGTCTGTTTTCTGTTGTATGGATTTAAATTAGAACACATATGAATGAATATTCAGTGAAGGTTATTTCTCTGTATTTCACCTTTATAAATGCTGATGCTTCATCATTTAAAGTGGTCAGAAGAACAATGAAATAATCTTTTTATGATGGCTAAATTGCATGAAATTTCACTTTCCTATTCGCCCCATATCCTAACAGGCTGACTAGGTCCTGTGTGGATATTTCGACTGTTATGTTAAAGCTGCTAAAATTAGGAATATTTCAATCAGTAGATTTAATATTTGAGGGGTTTGAGTGGTTGAAGCATAGAGTTAGAAAGAAACCCTTTCCATATATAATTCTGGTTGTCACTGCCCTCCTATTTTTCTTGTGATATATTTATGCATCACTCAGTCTGAAATTCTTCAGACTCAGATCTTAACTATGAGCTTGGGGTGTGTTAATATATGCACCTGTCACTGTCTCAGCATGAGTGGCCTTTATAGAAGCACTGGTGAGCTAATGGTGGCTCACAGCTGTGTCTGTGTGAAAATCCAGGCATCCTTACAGCGTATTTGAATCGCAGTTTGAATCTCCTCAGATTTTTATCCGAGGACAAGTTCCAGTCTCATTTCCTGTAACCCAGGTGAAAAAATGTCTGGGGCTGAATGCAGAAATCAACATCTTTGATGGCAATCCATGCAAAACAAGGGTTGAATTTGTTTAGAGAATGAAGGTTTAGTTAAATATAGGAGAAGGATTTCAATTTCATCCTTATTTGATACGGGCTTTTTTGCTTTCTTTTTCTTAAAAGACAATCAATCTTCAAGTAAAAAATAAAAGGAAAAACTCTGTCTATACTTGCTTGTATATTCATAAGCAGACTTAAATAATTTAGTAAGAGGTTAATCCTTTTCATTTTTAAATACATTACATTAATCCATTTATGTAAGATCATTATTTCTGGCTCTTCTGTGAGGCAGACACTCATTACCTAACACAGTCTTTTCAGTGGAAAAAAAAAAAGGAGAAAAAGGTGACAAACTTCCAAGAACAACAACAAATACAAGGTTTGTTCCCGTTACAGTTTGCATGCTGGTAGCTTTTACCACACCTCACAGATGGTTAATACTAGTCCACAATCTGAAGTCAAGTTCAGTTTCAGTTTTCACACATAACATTGCCAGCTCAGGTTCTGCTTCCCATACTTCGCCCTCTGTTCAGCCCCAGGCATCCCTTGCTCTGGGTGGTTCTTCCCTTCACCTAGACTGTCCATTAAGGAAGAACCTAAATACAATGCAGGAGCATATTTATGCTCCACAGCTCTCATTTCAGAAAGTTTGCAGATATCTAGCCCCAGATAACATACAAGACAGCATTTCTAATCATTAAGAGCCCATTACAGTAAATTCATCCTAAATCCTTTCCAATGGCCAGGCTAACTGCGCAGTCTCCCAGGAGCTAAGTCTGCCCTTTGCATATCAGGTTTTCTGTGTTCCCACAACGTGTAATTAAGCTGAAGCTCTGCTTGCAACAGGACGCTGTGGATGCTTAAACATTTACATAGTGTCAAAAAGCAATTAGACAAATTAGAATGGAAAATAGATCCATGAGGGTGTTATTAAGTACAGGGATAACATTTTTGGTTCAGGAAATCACTAAGCCACAAACCCCTGCAGATGGGAAAGGATATCGAAGAGTCACCACTGTGTGACCTCTAGGCAGGCACTCACATACAGCCATCTCCCATAGCAGGATGCCAGGTTAGATGAACTTGTGTGCTGATCTGCTGCAGCCACTTATCCAAAGTGTGCAGACTGCAACATTTTGAATGTATCCCACAGACAAAAGCCAATAAAACTTTCCCTAATGGAAGGTTAGATCTGTTTCTATGCAGTCAGTGACAGCTTTGCTGTAGTCAATGAGCCACTGGGGCCATTCCTTCTAAGCTGGTTCCAGATCTGACAGTGTTGAAGATACTAGTTGTAAGAGTGTGGCTAATCTGTGAGGAAATGGGTGAGTGTATAGTGGTGGTCATTTCTATAGTATTGTATGTATAAATTGAAAACACACATTGAAATTTAATTAAATTGTATTAATAACAAAAGGGCCATAGTTGGCTGATGCTCATACACATGAATAAAACAGCTGGAAGGCTGCAGACTTCCAAAGAGCTTTACAAAGAACAATTCATTCTCTCTTTGTCACTCACGTGGAGAAAATAAAGTTTGCCAACTGATAAAGTTTCTAGGATATGTCTTGTCTCTTATAACAATAGCAATATGTGAAAGGAGGATGAGTAGGATATAGGAAAATACTCACCTCTTCAAATACCTGTATCATGATAAATGAATCAATTTGTACTTAGATTCACTGCATTAGCTCAATTTCTATAGCTCCTTTCATCCAAATGTGTATTCCCTAAGTGCCATCCAGATTTACTCAATGGATATATAAACTAGGGACAGAAAGTACTGACATTTCTTTAGCGGTACAAAGCAACTCGACCTAAATCTGCACAGCAGGAAGAGACTTATTAATATTCATTGTTCACACATAGATAACATCTCCACTGAATCAAGGGCTGTCTGCGCACATGTTTTTTGCAGTGAAATTTGGAGTTACATCAGCAGCTAGTTCTGCCCACAGTCCCAAAAGCAGCACGGAAGTGTGAGCTGATGGAAGAGTACAGGTGTAACTGATGCAAAATTTAAGGAATGATTAGAAGATTCCCAAATGACTGGGAAAACAATTACCAAGACCATCAGCCTGCATGCTTAAGGGCATTTAAATTGCCACCAAATAGCTCAGAAAAGATTTACATATGTTATGCTGCAAGGCTACTCCAGTTGCATTTTCTTCTGCTTTCCACTGAAGCACTGGATAAAGGACAATCTGTCTGCCAAAACAGTTGAATAATTTATTTCACAGAGGCATTTGCTTACAGAATTCATTCATTATATTTGCATAGGGTATTCTCATGGACTCGTACTGTCTAAGTTAATTGGTCTTTCTATATGTATACAAACCTGATAAACAATTCTAAAAATGCACAGAAATACAATTTGAAATTCTCCCCAGTAGCTAGTTATGCTGCATATTTTATAAATCTCTTTGCAGGTTTTTGCCAGCAGTGGTGTACCTACAAGTGTCATAAAAGGACAATGTAGGGCTGGTTATCCAGGAAAAAAAAGTCATGGAAGTATCTGTAAAAGGTTTTACCCACTTAAGAGTGCAGCAGGGAAATTGAAGAACAAAAGGTAGGCTCATGAATTAAAATTATGTATCTTATTTCATCATTTCCATTGCTTTTAGCATGCTCCCAGTTGGTGGTCCTAAAATTAGGATTTTTTTGTGCATTTACTTTTAAAGGATGAAAACATTCACCTTAATTCCACCAAAGAAAACACATTTCAAAATTTAATGTTCTATTATTAAATACTTTCATTTAAAAACCTATTTCTTTAAAGATTACTGTGAAGGATAATGTGTTTTATTACAATTCTAAGCTAATACTATTTGGAACTGTTGTATAAACACTGGCATAATAACATTTGTTTCGCTTGCAGGGTTTAGCTAGAGAAAAATGGTACATTTGCTAGATGCTTTATACCAAGAAATGGGTATTACCAATATTTGTGTCCTGTATTCCACTAATTGCTCTTGGTTGGTAGCTGGTCCCATTTACAGTAGAGATTATGTGCGGAAAGACAGGGACCACTGATCCATTGCAAAGATTGCTTACATTCCAGACTGTTCCAGTCTGTTCCACTATGTTTCTGTTAAACTGTTTTTCATATTTTTGTGAGGACTGAGATGAAAATCTCTAAAGATGTTAGAGATCATGTGCTTTTGTTGAACATCAGTTGTCCTCCATACTGGTGGACTTTGGATCCCTAGAGAGCCATGTTGGGTTATTAAGATCATCTTTGACCTCAATACAGTAGGGAGTTGCACTATCTCAAAAGGTGAGAGCCATCCTTGACCTTGCAGTGATCCAGTGGGGAAAGCACCTTTATTTCTGCAATTCAGTATAGTATTGGGTGCCTCTAATTTTTCAGAAGGGTTTAAATAATGTAACTTAACTGTAATAAGAAAACACCTTTCAGAATCTTAACTTTCTTGAAATTAAAAACTGCGAAATAGCCTGTTTCTTTAAAGATTATGTGAAAAATAATAAATTTTAGTGCAATTCTATATGCGTGGTTTATGTTAAGAGTTCTGAGAGGGAAGAAATTAGGTTTCATCCATATTAGCTCATCACCTCTTCCCAACAAGAACCAGGCAGGCCAGATGTCAATGAAAATGCAAGCTGTTTCAATTTTTAAATCCTCATAGACCAAGTCTGGTTATTATCTCCCTGAGATCTGTTCAATGCGTGCGCTGAGTCAGATTCTGCCTGTCTTTCTCCAGTTCTAGTTGCATCAAAGTATTACAAAAGTATGATAACATTGAGCATATTCAGGCATGGGAGTTTGAAGCTAAGCAGCTAAATTTGGGCAATACAGCTGCCTGTCTGAAAATTCTTTCCAAATTCAATTTATGGGGTGTTGTGTGTAAGGTGTGGCCACACCATAGATTTTATTTTGCCTTTAGCATGTCTGCACTACACCTGAGGACAAACAAATTCTAACAAACTGTATGACTTGCCTTTGGGCCCATTGCAAGGAGTTTTTGGCACAAACACAGTGACCTTCCTCACCAGTCTCACAAGACCTTCATCATTACATGAAGAAATAACTACGTGAGCATCCACATCGGTGTTTTTACGACACTGTTTGGTGATGTTCCTGCTACCAGGCTGCACAATCTCAGCAACACAATCAGGGAGGCACTTCATGGCTTTCTGTGGTGAAACCACAGATACTAGGAGGTGGAAATGTACAGCCTTAAGGAGGGTAAGGAGGGGAGGTGTTATACCTCCCAACTATAATATTTATTCTGAGACCCACTGGAAGGTGAACAGAGCTGCTAGTGTGTTGTTTTTCTAGGACAGAGACAAAAGCTGCTGATGGGATCATATTAACTCTGTGTACGTAGTATTCCTCATAATGGATACAGGCTTTAGGAAGCAAATACAAATTTAGGAAGGAAATATAAATTTAGGAAGGAAATACACAATTCATATAGATTATGAATTCAGACCTGCTCCATACCCTTGCAAGTAAGGACTTAGATTACTCTTTTCTCAAGTAACCCAGCCTGATGACAGAGAAGTTATCCAGGAAAAAGTTGGGATGATTTCATATGCCAAATGTTCAGTGAGCAGATTGGCATAAGTATCTTAGCACTTAAGGATATGAGAAAGCGTAGAGGGATGCAAACCTAGAGAGATTTCCAATGTGATTCTGTGGGATACTAGACTTACCCTGCTGTATCCATACCATGAAAATGAATGGTAAAATGAGTTACTTAGAAAGGACAGTGACAGGATAACTTACCATTTGCAAGAAGATTAGAAAACCCAGAAGCTTTTCTGTTTGCTTGCTTATTTTAGATATTACTAAAAAATATTAATATTTGTTCCTTATGATCTCTGCTCTACTGAGTGATTCAAACTACTTGAAGTTAAAGGAGCCACCTGGTGCACACCAAAAGTTCTGCCTCAAGACAATGGAATATACACATATACTTGTCAGAGATATATGTAATAACATTAAGAATACTGAGAGGCAGCAATTTTTATGAGCATTTTTGGCTTTGTGTAACTGCATCAGAGAAGGAATTTACTGTATATTGTATATTCTGTGACTGTTTATTGACCTGCCATTTTGAGAAGCTGTGAGAAATCAGAATGGCCACAATTGTACCTTCCAACCTCCACTGAAAATGCCATTGCTGGTTTGCTTTCCAAGCCTGAGAACAGCTCTCTGTTGAATGCTGAAGAGCCACAAGCCTTATGAAATGAGGTATTAGATACTGTCTGAAAAACATGCTGACCAAGACAAATTTTGCAAAAAGATCTAAAGAATTTCAGTCTCCTGTATCCAAAGGATGGTATTCTCCATAGCCCAGACAGTATATTGTAGAGGTTTTTATTTTTTATCCCCAGAAATGCTTTTGTTCTAAGCAAAAAATATTTTACCTAGAGTGGGGACAATTTAGCCATTGATTACTATTGCATGGTCCTGAAGGGAACAGGTTTGCAGAGGACAAATAAAATCAGACCTGCTGAGCTTGATACAAACTGGTATCACAGGACTATAACCCAAAGACTCAGCTAAGAAAGGAAGAATCTTGTGATTAAACCCCCAGATACAAGTACTAATTAGAAACTGAAGAAAAAGACTCCATCAAAAAATTAGAAGAGGTTTTGTTAGAGAGACTAGGAGGGGAGACAAAGCTGTTACCTGATTAAATGATCAGTATTTTTAAGAACAAACTGTTTCTGTCCCATACATTTTCATTTTTCTTTAACTTAGAAGAGGGTATATGTTTTTCTCTCATTCTGCTTTAGACTTTTACTTCACCTTGTGAAAGGTGGGTATACTCATATGGATGTTGGAGAGATAATAGGTGTTACCATATGTGACAATTGCCTTTTGTCAGTATGAGGCCTTGAACTTGCTTGAAGAATAGCAGGAGTTCTGGAAGGGAATGGGGAGCCAATTTACCTTTCAGGGTCCCTGGAGTGAACCCTGCTGAAAACATTAAAAGTGGCTGACTTTTCAGGCTGTGTGGTGTCATGTGGATGTATGCATTTAAGGTTTGCCAGACCAGATACAGAAACTTGAATTTCTTTATGTGCTCAGATGGGTATCACCTGGTTATCAAAAATGAAACATTTCTCTTAGTTTAGACGATACAGAATGTCTCTATACCTAAGAAACATTAAAAAACATGGCACATTTTCTGTTTAGTCATCTGACTCTAAGTCTTCAAACTGAACATGAATACGATATTTTTGATCTTGTTACAGGTCAGGAATTCAATGCATTGACCTTGTCACAGGTCAGGATTTCAATGCATTAACCCAGGTGTGTTCAGGAGAGCTTATGTGAACACACATGGTTCAAGGCTCTCTAAAGACAGTCTTATCAGACTCTGGTTGCCAAAACACAAATGTTGCATCATGTATTGTGTTTGGAATACCTTTTGTGCTTGTTCAGGGAGTGGGAATGGAACAGTGGAAATTTTGCTACAGTATTTCATATTTAGAATAAATCATGGCACAGAGAAAACACAGAATATAATTGTGATTGAGCAAAAAGAAAAGATGAAAATATAAGAGGAATTTATTTGTCTTGAACTTTAAAGTAACGCAGTTATTACAGACCTGGAATCAGAGACATACTTTTCCTCTTCTATTCAAAAATTATATATAGCTCAGGGAACCTCCCTGAATAATTCTTCTGGAAGCTTTTGCACAGGTCCTACTATGCGCTGAGAATAGCCTTTGGGAATTTAAAACCTAAATAACAATGCTTGGTAAAAGGATTAGAAGAATTAGAGTCAGTTGGTGAGGCGAGTGGTGGCAAGGGCGACAGCAACAACTACAGCAGTGGCTACAGTAAGTTCTGAGCACTAGAATTAGTTGGGCAGGGAGTTCCTAGAGGCAGGGAAGCTGAGCACCATCTAAGAGACCTGAACCACCAGGCTCTTAGCCACACAGGATCACCTGGAAGAAGCAGCAAGCAATAGCAGTGGGTGGCTTCCCACTGCAGGGGACAGGGGTACCCATCTGCCCACCTAACCAGCTGTCCTGATAAGTTTGTTGCCTGCCAGGGACTCGAATCAGAGATGTCCCAGAAAGACTGCCAAGGCTTCTCAGCACATCTGGCTATTACCCCCATAGGTCGGCATTGATGTTAACAAGGGTAAATATGAAACCATCATACATGGTTTCAGAGCTCTGGGGCCACTGGTCAAGGGTCTGTGTGCTGAGGTAGTTTTCTCCTTGATACTGCCAGTTAGGGTAAATGTTGAGAGAAAAACTGATTTCCCAAATAAATGACTGGCTACATTGCTGGTGTTGGCAACAGAGGGTTGGTGTCTTTAACCATGGGACCCTGTTTGCTGACAGCTGATAGGGAGAGATGAGATCCACATCACTCTTGTCATTACTCAAGCATAAACAGGAAATACACAGGAGATGAAAGTAGGGTCAACCCACTTGGAATGAATATTGCTAATAACACAAAGCCAGGAGAAGTGGCCAATACCCCAGAGGGCTGTGAAGCCCTTCAGAAGGAGCCCGACAGACTGGAGAGATGGGCAGAGAGGGACCTTCTGAAACTCAACAAAGGCAAGCGCAGGGTCCTGCACCTGAGGAGGAATTACCCCAGGTACCAGCACAGGTGGGGGGAACCTGCTGGGATGCAGCTCTGTGGAGAAGGATCTGGGGGTCCTGGTGACAACCAGCTGTCCATAACCAGCAATGCCCTTGTGGCCAAGGCCAATGGGATCCTGGGGTGCATTGGGAAGAACATTGCCAGCAGTACAAGGGAGGTGGTCCTGTCCCTCTACTCAGCCCTGGTGAGGCCTCAGCTGGAGTGCTGTGTCCAGTTCTGGGCTCCTCAGGACAAGAGAGACATGGAGCTCCTGGAGTGGGTCCAGTGGAGGGCTATGAAGATGATGAGGGGACTGGAGCATCTCACTTAGGAGGACAGGCTGAGGGAGCTGTGCCTCTTCAGCCTCCAGAAGAGATGACTGAGAGGGGACCTCATCAATGTCTGTATGAAGGGAGGGTGTCAGAGGATAGAGCCAGGCTGGTCTCAGTGGTGCCAAGCAATAGGAAAAGAGGCAATGGGCAGAAACTGATGCACAGGAAATTCCACCTGAATATGAAGAAAAACTTCTTTACTGTGTGGATGACCATGCACACGATGATGATTGCTCAGAGAGGGTGTGGAGTCTTCCTCACTGGAAATATTCAGAAACCACCTGGACACAGTCCTGTGCAATGAGCCCTAGTGTGACCTTGTTTGAGAAGGGAGGTTGGACCAGATGACTCACTGTGGTCACTTACAATCTGACACATTTTGTGATTAATATCTCGAGGTATCCTGGGCCTGGGATGAAGTAAAAGAGGGCGTTGAAGGGCTAATGGATTTCAAAGGAAGAAAATATGAAAGCAATGGATGTTATGATTCGATTGGATTACAGAAAGACTTTAGTCTAAGACTAAAGACTTCATATGTGTGATGCAAGAGAATTTTAATTTGAAAAGGGGAAAAGAAAAAATTTGGAACCATATTGTCAGGCAAAAATACATACATGGATAAAGTACTTGTGCATAGCTTCAGTAGAACTTCGTGACTGTTCAGTATTCACAAGCAATTCATTTCTGCTAGTAGCTTTAAAATTCTTATTTCATGTTCCTAGACATATATGCCAGCTCTTCAGTACTGTGCACACTTGACCAAAGTTATAATATTTTCCTTTCAGCTAAGACCAATTTCATATGGAAAAATGCAAATACAAGAATTTCATGCCCCAGGCCTGAATTTTTATTCTAACCAACTCTCTCTTCCCCTTTCACAGCACATCACACAAGATTTTATATGCAAATGCATTGAAACGGTGAAGCTTCGGTCCCCCCTCTGGTGGGAATGAGCAGAACTGCAGGTGCTACAAAAGTGTTTTGTAGATAATGGTCAGATCAACAGCCCTGGAAACAAATCCTTTTGTTCCTTTTCTGAGCCCTTGCCTCATGCATTTTTTTTTGTGCTAGCTGTGCTTTTCATTATTCCCAGTGTTATAAAGTTGCTCTGAAAAATAGTGACACCAAAAAAAAAGAGCCTATGGTATGTAACAGTGACAGAACAGTTGTATTCTATATTGTTATTCCAATGAACTATGGAAAGTAGTAAAGAACTCTTTCTCCTCTAATTGGCTGCAGATATGAACTAGACATCTTATGGTTTCATGAGTCATAGTAACAGGCAAGAATGAACACTCTTGGGTTGTTTTAATAGGAGTTTCCTTTATCATCTCCATGTATAAGATAATATCCCTTGCCTTTACCTTAAAAAGACTGGTAGAAGTTTATGTATTTGGCTGTAGTAAGTGCACATATGGATCCATTTTAAAAATACAGCAAACTCTTTTTCCTTTTATAAGTTTTCACAAAGAGGTACAATGAGAGAAGTGTGATAAGACCCAACTAAAATTTGCAAATGATTAAAGATGTTCCAGAAAAGAGCAGAGAAAATTCTGTTCTTACTTTGTGACAATTAAGATTTTAAAGAATTAGGATATAGACTGAACATCAGAAACATTTGTTCAGCTGCAGATTATACAAAACAATACTGCAATAATATCTCTTGCTTTTGCGCATCTTCCTTTACAGCACCCATATTCCTTAATAGAAAATGATATGTAATACAAGAGAAACATTTACATGCAAAGGGAATTTTCAATTTCTTTGTTCTGTAGAGGTTTTACTGAAATTAATGTATACCTCATTCTAGAATTTTCAAAGTACTGTATCTTCCCTGTGTCTAGAAGTAAACATTTTAATCTCATGTGAAACTAAGGTTGAAATTTCATCTTCTTCTTTTCTGAAAATTGGAGCAGAGCTCTAATCCAGAGTCTTGACAGTGACTAGTGCTCCATGAATGCCCTGATCATATTGTAGACTTGTGAAACTCAGTGACAGAGACAAACTTGTGGAAAAACAAGCCCATCCTCCCAAATTCAAGCTTAATATGTTTTCTACTTCTAAAATGACTTTTTAATGTTGTAAACTTACAACATCACTTTGAGAAAAATATCAGACTACTGTTAAATCCCAAAAATGTTTCTGTCTGCCTTTGCCTATCTCTGTAGCACTGCACCTATAGTTATTTAAAACTGATCTTAAAAATTGACATAGTAGTTAAAAAAAAAAAAAAAAAAAAACCAAAAAAAAACTTCCAATGGGATTTGTTCCATGGCTAGAGAAACATTGCAAAATTATGTTAACACCACATTCTCAGGAAACTGGCAGCAGAACATAGTTTTGTCAGGAGGGCAAATAAAAGACATATTTCAGAGAAAATGAAACAAAAGGTGCTAGGTATAAAAAAGGTAAGTGAAATTAAAAGAAGGTTTAAAAACCCCAATCCCTTAACCTTATGGTTGAGGCTTGAATAATGTATCAGGAAACATTTTGTAAAAATGCTCTAATGTCACAAGACACTGAATAACTGGAAAAGCTGCATCAGGCAAATAAATCATAGTGAATAGAAATTCTAGTAGATAGCATTAAGTAACAGTGGAAACTTAATTTTTCCTTTAGCATCTCGGTCTTTGGAATAGGCCCAGGTTTGTAACCCCATCAAGAGCCTACACAAGAGGTGGAATATTTTAAGAGCTAGGAAAGCACCTGCCTTCTATGTAGATTTAATGAGCAATAAATTGAGTTGAACACAAGTTTAGTGCTCTTGAAAACTGAAAACCCAAGGGTTTTGTGGCATTTACACATAGACAAAGTACTAAAAGTTTATATAAGAATATAGAGAAAATCTGTTCTTCTGTATAATAAACGACACATAAAAGTAGACTTTTGATGCCCTTTGGTGATGCTCTAACAGTCATAGGGTGAAGCAAACAGAAAACGCAGCAAAGAACCATGGACAGAGTAATAGAAGGATTGTATTCTGGCCCAGAAAAGGTCAAGTGATAAAGTAAAAGGTCTTCTGAAATCTCTTGCTTTGAAAAAGGGAGCAAATATATTTTCTGTTGTTTGTTTCTAACTATGATCAATTCATGGCCTCTGCAACAACAGGACTGCATCAATTAAATATGCAATGCTAAATAAGTGTTTTCTCCAAAGGTAAAAGACCACAAAATCTGAATTTTTACAGTTTTGTCTATCAAGCGGTAACGATATTTTTCTCACTGTGCAATAGAATTCATGTAGTTACTTTTTTTTTAGTGCAGCTGTCATGTCAAAAGCTTCTGCTTTTAGAAGAAATATTCACCACAGAGAATATATGGGGCTTTGGTGTTTATAAAACCTAAAGTAGCAGTTTCTCCAGAAATAAAAAGATTATTTCCCAACGGCAGAAATTTCACAGCCAGGGAGAAAAGTCTGAAGGCACTTGGAAAGCTGTATGACAGGAAGAAATCACAGAATCATAGAGTCATAGAACGGTTTGGGTTGGAAGGGACCTTAAAGATCACCTGTTCCAACCCAGTTGCCATGGGCAGGGAACTTTCCACCAGACCAGGTTCCATCCAGCCTGGCCTTCAACAGTTCCAGGAATGGGGTATCCACCACATCTCTGGGCAACCTGTTCCAGTGTCTCACCATCCTCACAGTAAAGGATTTCTTCCTAATATCTAATTTAACTCTACACTCCTCCAGCTTAAAGCCATTCCCCCTTGTCCTATCACTACATGCCCTTGTGAAAAGTCCCTCTCCAGCTCTCTTTTAGGTCCCCTTTAGGTACTGGAAGGCTCTGTATGGCCTCCCTGGAGCTGTCTTGTATCCAGGCTGAACAACCCCAACTCTCTCAGCCTGTCCTGTCTTCACAGCAGAGGTGCTCCAGCCCTCTGATCACCTTTGTGGCCTCCTTTGGGCTGACTTCAGCAGGCCCCCATCCTTCTTATGTTGGGGACCCCAGAGCTGGATGCAACACTCCAGATGGGGTCTCAGGAGAGCAGTGAAGAGGGGGACAACCCCTCTCCTTGCCCTGCTGGCCGTGCTGCTTTGATGCAGCCAAGGACATGGTTGTTTCTGTGCTGACATTACTGGGTCATCTTGAGCTTCACATTAACCATTGACCCCCCCAGTCAGTCTTTCTTCTCAGGGCTTCTTTCATGTATCCATGTTTGGGATTGCCCTGACCCAGGTGCAGGACCTTGCACTTGGTCTTGTTGAACTTCTTGAGGTTTGCACAGGCCCAACTCTCAAGTCTGCCAAGACCCGTCGGGATGGCATCCAGAAGGGAGTGCTGTCCTAATCCAAATACAGATGGCCGTGGCTATGAATCTGTGCAGCTATTTCTATTTCAAGAAATATCCAAATGTATGTGCAGCAGAATTTTAGAGGCAGAAACCAGGGATGAGAGGATTCCTCAGGAATATTCTGAATAGCCGTGGCTCACAGCTGTGGGGCCTAAGAACATGTTCAACACTCATCCATGACAGGTCATGAATCTCGTTTTTAGGCTAGTCAAGGAGAAGGTGGCAATGACATTACCAAGAAGTCCCAAAACATTACAGACTGAGGGATAATCCAAGCCAACAAAATAAACTGTAAGAACTACCTCCTAGTCCTGCATTAAGAAAGAATCACAGACTGTTGTATACTCTTGTAAATGCCATCCAGCAACAATAACCCTGTGTTAGAATTGAGGACACTTCCTTTGGTAGTGATGGCCACTTTAGCTGTGCAAGCAGAGAAATCAGTGCTCTAAAATTGTCCAAGCTGTCTTAATGTTTGGGTGCTTAGCCCAAGCTAAGATGCATGTTTCTAGGCCTGCTCTGCTGCAGAAGCCAGTTTACATTAATTTTTCCACATTTTGTGAACTTACTTCTTCTGTTTGAGTTTTGTCAGAAGCTTCTTGCTCATCCATGCAAGTCTCTTCCTCATACAGATGCACTGATCTCAGGCGTGGAGGAAGTGATGCTTGAATATTAACCAGTGCTCTTGAGGACCCCTACCTTCTAGAGCCCTAATGTCTGGGATTCCTCTATGTCCTTGAAGAGGCCAGAGTTAGCTCAGCTGAAGTCCAGGCTTGTGATCCTACTTGTGATCCTGCCCAGCTTCCTCCATGCAGGATCTTGAACTCCATCATCTCATTGTCACTGCAGCCAAGGCTGACCCCAACCTTTACATCTCCAACCAGTCCTTCCTTGTTTGTCAGTAGAAGGTCCAGCAGCACATCTCTACTCTCTGGCTGCTCCACCACCTATGCAAAAAAGTTATCATCAGCTTCTTCCAGCTGTTGAAGTCCAGGTTCCTCTTCCTGACAGGGTGGCCTGTTGCAAACACCCACAGCAGTGTCACACATTGCCTGTCCCTGAATTCTTACCCATCAGCTCTTGACTCCTTCTTCATCTGTCGGCGATTGAATGACAGACCCAGACCAGCAGGGAATCTGAATCGTTTATTCAAAGGAGTGATTTGGTTTCATACACTTTTCTAAGGCACAGTATTTCCTTACATGGCGTGACCAATCCCATGTTGCCACATCAGCAACACACTTTCTCAATGTTCTTTTATGGGATGATCACTCGCTGTTCACTTGTCTATCAGCTCCTGGCAGGCTCCTCTCCGTAGGGGTCTGCCCTGTGACACCTCCTCCCACCAGGATCCGGTGGAGACAAGCTTCTCTGTGCCGCCATGCACTCTTTTGTGCTGCTGGTGCCTCTCTCTGCAGGCAGGTTTTACAGCTCACAACCCAATTCTACCTTATAATTCCCCATATTCATCTACCCTTAGGCAGAGCTCGATACATCCCAGTTGCTCTCACATAAAGAGCAGTTCCACCACCTCACATTGCTGGCAGGTCTTTCCTAAAAAGTATAAAACCATCCATGACAACATTCCAGTCACGTGAGCTATCCCACCATGCCTCTGTAACTGCAATGAGATCTTGGCCCTGCAACCTCACACAGATCTCTAATTATTCCTGTTTATTCCCCATGCTGTGTGTGTAAAGCTGCAGGTGGGGATTGAACTCAGTTCCCTTTGAATGAGCCTCCTGCGACCTGGCCTCTTGCCCCTAACCCTAACTCTGACACTTGGCTGTGTTTGATGATACTATTTAAAAAACTCATGCATTTAAATTATTCCTAGTTACATTTATCCATGTGTCAGTTTCCCCATTGCAAATGCTGCATTTTGAAAGTCCCAAGAAGGACGACTCTTTCTGAAGTTATTGATGTCAGACTACTACTTAGCATACAATACAGAATTCTTTTGCCTAAATATTTTCTCAGTGTTTTCTGATTCTGATATAATAAAAATTATTCTGAGCTAGCTAAATATTTACTTAATATTTAAGTAAGTATTAGAATGGTCCATGGACAATGCAAAGCTAACTGTCAAACTATCAAGACATTTGGTGTGTAAAAAACCAGGATCTGTCCTTTGCTAATATAATTTCTGTATTTCCTCTGTGATTTAATGCTGACATGTATAGAGAAAGCAATAGATACTAGTCTTGTGCTTGCTTTTTAAAAAAAAATATTTTCCTTTGTTATGTGAGTTCATTCTTTGATAGATAGCATGAAACATCAATAACAAAGTAAGGGAAAACAAATAAATTAAAACATTTTTTGTTTAAATATCATTTGTCAACTAAAGGATGGCAAAACAGTTTTAAGAAAGCATTGTATCCACTGAACACACACTGAAGTTGAATGGAGCCTTTCCACAGAATTCCTTGGGCTTTGGATCAAGGCTTAAAGAATTAACTCTATTATCAACGCACTGAAGTAAAATATGACTGGGAAAAGTCAAAAGTAGAAGAGATACTTAAGTTGTACACTCTGATTTAATAATACTGTGAATAGAACTGAAAAATATTTTCAGTCTTATGTCATGTACCTCAGACACATCACCTGTCATAAATCACATCCATTTTAAGACCTTGAGGCACCATACAGAAATCAGTAAACACTTCTAGTATTAGAAGAGTACTGAGAGTACTAAATGCAGCAGGATAGAACAAAGTTGGACTTCTGTTTGCAGAAGAGTATAAGAGAAATAGCAAAGCCTCTAACTCTTCCACTAAATGTAACTCACCATTTTTTATTGACCATCTTGAAAAATAAAAATCGCTGTTTATCTTGGGGAAACTACATTTGGTTATTTAAAACAATTTACTTAGAAATAGCTGTGAAACATTAAGGACAGCCTGAAAAAGAAAGCTTCCTACTCAACATCCTGGCAGGATTATCTGATTCAGTGGTCAAATGAGTTTAAAATAATGGCCTTCAGAAACATTTTATTTGATTTACAGTAATTTTCTTCTCTTTTCAACTCTTTAAAAAACAACAGCATATTGATATAATTTAATATCCCGTGGTTCAAAACAGTTCCAGGCATTCTATGGAACAGTCCTAATCTATAAAATATGATCTTCTTTCCACAAATCATTACATCCATGAGTAACTTTATGTACAAGAGTTATTCCAGGGATTTGCAGGGACTCTTTACACCTCCTCCCTCCATCATTCACAGAGTGTATACACTAAAGGCATACAGGTAAAAGCTTGTCTGAATAATACATCAAATTAATAGGCTAGAGGTAGGAGGGTGTTTCAAATTCACCTGTAGCTTTTATATAGGTACTGTGACTTTTTATAATCATACTGATTACAAGATGCAACAGAATCTGTGCAGCAAGTAGAAAGTAACACTAAAGAAAAGAATGGGGAAACATGTCTTCAAGTTATCAAGTTTTTTTTAAACTGTGTGAATGATATTTCATACTAACAGTATGAGGAGTGTAGAAATCAATTCTGCAGTACCAGGACTATGATGACAGAGGAAGACAGCTGGAAGTGACAAGCAGGAGCTTCTTAGAAAGAGAAGAAAGAGGGTTATTTAGTGATACGCTTGGCTGTGAGAGGCGGTTCCCCATGTCAGTGCTGTAAAACTGTTTGGAGCGCAGATAGCTGACGCAGTGACGCTGAACCGTGAGAGTGACTGTGGAATGATACTATGGATTGATAGATGTGGGAGCTCTTGGCACCACTGACAGATAATTAGGGAAATTGGGAGGGCTGGGGGGAAGAAAGCTGAAATCTATTGTGAAAATAAAGAAGATGAAAACCTGTTGTTGGGAGGAATATAAGGGCTTTTATCTCCCGTAAGTAAGGAGGGAATTGAAAGCTCTCTGATGAAGGTAAGAACTTAGTGTCAGAAAGTGGAGGATGACCTGAATGATGACAATTTGCCAAGCTTGAGCCTGCTGCCTTGTAGAGAGCTTGCCATTTGTAAATGAGAAGCTTTCGACAGGGGAGAAATATAGAGGCAAAAATACAATTTGGTGTCTGCAAAGGCAGGTGTTACAGAGATTCATGAAAAACACTGGCAAAAAATGCAGTGTAAGGCTGAATGCTGTGATCTTTTTTAAGATGACTTGGAGCTTAATCAAAGTTAACCACAACAGTTCAGTGTTAGCTGTAATAATAATAATAAATATGGCAATGTACCTTAGAGTCTTTCAGTCAACTTCTTCTGGAAATCTTATCCCCTAAATGCCTGTTACTGCTGAAATCTGCATTAAGCAAACTGTCCTTTGGACCTTAGGTATAGACTCTGAAGCGGATAGGAATGTCCATGTAGATTGGAGTGTCAAATACCAAAAAAACCCACAGAACCCGATAATAGGTGTGCTTGTTCAGGCCAAAGGATCCTCCTAATACAGTACTGTGCCCCTAATGAGTGAAGATAGGGGCAAGGTGGCTGGCAGGCATAGGAGAGCCTAGACTCTGTTTGCTACTACGGTGTTAAATCAGGTTGCTTTAAACCATACGTTAAAGAGGAAAGTTTTTACAGCTGTGGCCACACTTTACTGCAACATATGTGCATTTTCTTCACTCACATAAAGTGTACTTAAAGGAATTAATTTAGCCCGTGTTTCTTACCTGGGCATTCATCATTTGACTGGTAATTATAATGACTGTTCTTTGTACTTGGATTCTTTAGGGAGTGGGCTGTAGGTAAAGTACCTTATATTCTTTAGGTGTTTATATCCTATTAATTTCATTGAGAGTTAGACAACTAATTAGAAGCTACATGCCTGAAAACCTGTGATAAGGTAGGCCCTTGTTTCTGCGAACAGATGCTATGCTGCTGATAGTACTGCAACAGAGGGAAGTTACAATGTGGATGGTTTTGTTCATATGCAAGGAATCGGACCTTAGATAGTCCAAGATTTTTTTTTTAAATGCCCTACAAAGTACTCTGCAACTTAGTGAAGTTACTCAAGCAACTTAGTGAAGTTTTTCAAGCTCAGCAGATCTCAGTTCTTCTCTAGCCACTTTCAGTTCCCAACACCTGTCTCTTTTCAAGACACAATAAGGGCAACAGTTTCAAGATGTTTGTGGAAATATAGGACCAGGTAACTACAAATTAAAAGAAAGGTGAAAAATAGATGGAGATAGCAATGTATTTTATAGATCTCTATTTAATTTCTATGCAGTGCACACATACATTCTTCTTGATTAGGAAGGGAAGCAAAACACTTTCTTGGGACAAGGTACAGTAAAGATTTGCTTCCATGACTATCCAAATGTCTTTGTCTCAGTAATACAAATATCCTCTATACTGTATTCCACAAGTCCAGACTGAAAATGAATCTCTTTGAAATTTTCTTTTTGTCTCCTATTTCTGTCTCCCGATAGTGAGAAGTGTATTTGAATGGAGATTTCGGTTCTTTTGGGAGTATTTAGATGTACAAGTCTGCCAAAACACACTTGGTCTAAACAGTAATTTCCCAAGAAGTCTGTAAGACTTTGAATTTTATTACAGAAGTGAGTCTACAGCTAAAATGGTTTCCTTGCCTCTTATGCGCTATTTTCTCATAGTTACACTGGGGAGCAGAACCTGATTGTATAATAAAATTTACTTAATATGCAAAATTCCAGATATGGAATCAATGAAGGTGCTCAAATAGAATTTAATGGTGATGATGAGTGACAGATGAGAAATCAGCTCCCTCTTCTAAACCTGGACTAGCTCAATGAAGCCATTGAATTGTAGGTGTTCACTAATTTCAGAAATGCCAGTGGTTGTTTTATTTTAGTAAATTCAGTAAAAATCCAGTAAATGCAGGTTAAAAAATGCAAATCATGAGCTTTCTCAGAAAGAACTACCTCCGTGTTTCTTTTTCAAAGAATATATTGTCTGTACAATTCATGTAGTTGATACACTGTGCGAGCTGTGATCCGTGGCCAACTACCAGCAAGGTGCAGATGGGTTAGTTTAGCTAATAGTGAGGTATATACAGTGTTATAGATTCTCTCATGAGCAAAACAGAATCAACTTGAATTTTTGCTGTATCTTGGTGCCAACTAAACCAATTTTCTAGGTGTTGATTTGAATATTCAGAGAGAAGAAAAATGTGCACAACAAACCAAACCCTGAGGAAAAGACTTGGCCCTTGCCTTCCCCAGGTTCAGCTTAAGTCAAACACCTCTCCACCCCACTTCCTATGCTCAACTTCCCTCAGTTTTGATCGCCTGTGGCACCCAGCCCTCCCCAATTCCTTTGGAGAGGAGATGGGAGGCACAGGGTCCAGGGTTAGCACAGAACCATTCCTATCTGCTTCTCCTCTGGTGACCCACAGCTGGGGTCCCTCAGGGCTGTTTCTGCCCCAGGGCAGGTCACCCACTGCTGAGGTTTTGGGGTCAGTAAGTTGCTTACACCAGCACTGAAGCCATCTGGAACTGGTTGTGATTGGCCTGGGGCAGTTCATGTCCTCCTCTGGGCAGTGCTGAAGCTCCTACTACTTAAACCAGTTCAGGCACAATACGCTCTTCTAGACTTTTAACAGGAACTGACAACTTTTTTTTGCAGGTGGTTTTGGTTTTGTTTTTTTTTTTACAGCCATCTGGTAGAATTTCAGAAAATTTAATCAGGAAATAAATCCCTGCTTAGCTAAACAACAGCAAAACACAAAGAAGGGATCATGAAATGTTCTAAAAGATTACTGTTGTATGTGAGAAAGAGGGTGAGCGACTCTGAGTTGGTATGAGAGCTCTTCAAACAACATGTGGGTACAGCAGCAAAAAGTTTCAGTCACTTGCTAAGAGTGAGATTCTTTCTGCATCAGTGCATGGAAAGGGGTTTGGGTGTGCAGTGGGAGGTCCAGCTTCCTGGATGGATACAGGTCGTAACAGTAAGATAATATCTTGTTAAAGATTTCCTTTTGGTTTTTTTGAGAGTAAGAATGTTGGAAGTCATAGCTGCAGCTCAGGTGGCAATGTTTACTCTGAAGATTTGGTTCCTTTTTGTTTTTCCTCATTTCTTTTTCAAAATTGCTACTTGGGTTGCATTGTCCATCACAAAAGTAAATTTGGACATAAAGCCTGAAATAGTAATGAAGACAAAGGAGACGCTAGGATCAGGATCAAGGTCACTATGTACAAGACAACAGCTTGCTGAAATGGCTATTTTAAAAGCCTGAGTGAAACACATATAACCAGTATTTTTCCTCTGTGAAACGATAAGCATATTTCTCTTGTTAATTGGAAACACAATATTTCTGAGCTCGAACTTTTCAGCTGGGTGTATAGGGTTCCCCTTCTTCCCAGTTGCTATCCTACTTTTAGAATTTATGCAAAGATTATCTTTTCATTTTGCAATATGTGGCAATGAATAAATACCCTTTCTTGGATTACAGATCAACAAAAGTTACACTAATACTTTTGTATTCAGGAATATTCTTCAATTAAATCCTTTGATGTGTGAAAGTACATTCCTTCCCTCACTGTCTGTATAAAACCCTCCAACAACCCTAAGATTTTATAGATTACACTGATTTCTACAGTGACATTTTGATTATGAAAGTTTTTCTGAAGAGAATTCTTGAACTAAGACTACATTTTTTTCAAAGACAATTTGCCCTCAGTTCTGCACTGGACTCAGGTATGCACAACTGTATTGTGGCTTAGCAGAAGACAGTGGATGCAAAAATAAATTCTTTTGGCATAACTGTCTGTAGAAGTTATTTGGGCTGAGGTATTTTACCTTTCAATTGCAAGGGGCTAAAATATTTCTGCTCAGCTGCACTGAGTAACTCATCAAAATGTGGCAAAACCCCCACAGGTCTAAGCCCTCTGTGGCTGCCTGCTATGAGCACCTCAGTCTTGGTGCTCATATTTTTAGGATAACAATCAAGCCGATGTAGTCACAGGTTTAATCTTGCGGGGCTCCAGATGTGTGGGAATGAATGTTTTTATATGTAGGTTCACAGAAATAGCTAATAAATATAATTTTATGTAAGTAAATATTAGAGGCAAAAAAAAGCTTACACCAGCTTATCAGTATGGCTTTCTTCTTTCTTACAGCATCACATGTCTCATTCAGGGAACCAGTGCAGGTTTGTGTGTACACAAATAGCAGAAAGAAAAAAGCTTCACTGGGAAATTCCCTAAACTCGGTAATGAAATCATTCAAACACTGATTTCCTAAACGAACAGAAATACAACTTCTAAGAATGCCTCCTTAGTACCAGGTAACGTCTGCATAACTGAAGCACATAAAAGTTTTGATGACTTCTTAACGCCACTTCTTAATGGTGGAAACAATGGGCACAAAAAGCTTACCCGTTAAGCCACAAGTGATGAGTAGCTCTAGTGCCCCAGGCCTTTACATATTTCCTTGTGGTTTAGCTGGACCTGTAGGAATGACCTTTGAGTGTTTTTATGCTGGTGACTGCACGATTCGTTCTTATTCTAAATGCTGCTAAATTTGTGGTTTTGCTGTGTCTGACCTTGCGCCTTATTCACTGCGATTGTTTCAAGTGACTTCCTGGGAATAGAATTATTAAGCAATAGGCTTTTCTATGGGGTTTATCCTTAGACCATCTGAGAGCTTAATGAATATTAATATTCCACTGTTCTTCTCTTATAAGGAGGTAATATGATCCCCATTTTACACATGGAACAGAAGTTCAGAACATTTCAGATTAAAAAATCAGAGCCACGATACAAGGAGACCAGGATTTTGGATTTAATGCTCTTTGGCAGATCCTAATTAGCAGCAGCTGTGAGGGTTCAGTGCCAGGCTGGTGGAGCACAACTGTTTGACGGTACTTGCAACAATCCCTGCCCAGCTGGGTGGGGGTAGGTGCAGCTTTGCAGGTGCAGCCTGGGAGGAGCCTTAGGAGCTTGCAGCGACAAAAGGGGTTTGAGGTAACACAGAACGTTTTTGCGTTTTTTTCCCAGCGCATCTGTGCAGTTCTGTCTTGTTCCCACCCCTACTAGTAGGGTTATATTTTTGGGGAAAGGCTTCTGATTCTGGAGAAGGTACTTGCTTTGCTACGACGGACTACCCAAAATAACTGCGTGGAAATGCCACACGAGAAAACACGTGCTTTTTTCCCTGTGGGGACACTGGGTTAATCATATGGGCAGTGGGGAAGCTGGGCTCTTCCTAGCTGTGAGTTGTCTGCTTTCTCTAATTCTTTGAGGTGTGCTCTGGTCCCTTGGACTTTTCTGACGTTTACGGTTTCTTTCCTTTTTATCACCTAGTGCAAATTCAGCTTTACGGTTCCTGCAATCTTTGGTTCTTCTCGCCTCCCTGTATTTCAACCATTTTGACCTACACCCTGGCCCGGCTGCCAGCTCATAGTAACGCTCTGTTGGATGGGTGTGAACAGGGGGCATTTAGGTTTTGCATGTGTGTCTTACAAGTTCTCAATGCTTTCAAAATATGGACAGAAATTTTCTGGTGCTGGGGAGGACTGCTTGCCAAATAAAAAAATCTTATTCTGAAGTTGAAGTATGTTAGAAAAATTCTGTGGATTAGCTGTTATACTGTGCTTAGCAAATCAAAGTATTTTTACTGTAATTTTTGCTTTCTGAAGTTTTTGAATTAATTTTTCTGAAATATTTAGCCTGAAGAAGGTACTTGACAGGAGATGCACAATCCAGAAGTGCTAGAGTTCTGTAAAGTTCTCAACTGTCAATGAGAAAGTATTTTTAAGGTTTTTTTTTAGTTTTGCTTAGAGTGAATATCATAATCAACCTTTATTATGCGTGGCAAAATCAACACCTTTTTAGTAGTTTTGTGCATAGTCCTTTTGAAAAGGAAAATAAAAATGAACACTTTCTTGTTGGAGTCTTTGTAATACTCCATGTGGCAGAAAAATCCCTATTTTTCTTCTTTATTCATGTCTTTATGAAAAATCCCATCAGCTGTTTGGGTTTACTCCATTGGCTCATGGAAGCTAGCAATAGAAAAGAGTTCATTCATTAGGTTACCTAATGCCCCTCACTCTGTGTAAGATTATTCATTATTGTACTCTTACTTTGTCTGGTTTCTTTTCAAGTAAGACCTATGCTAGGACTTATGTTTCCTCTGAATGACATTTCCAAAGCTAAAAATGATCTGATTATCATGCATGGTTTTCTGTTTTACAATCCAAACTCTTATTTACTCCAATTTCATCTAGTGAAAGCTGCTTTATTATGTAAAATAACTTTCAGCTCCTGATTAGAACTCAGGGTGTTTATTTTCTTTTTATATGTTTACGTATGCTTCTAAGAGCTCTTTCCTGCCAGTCTTTTGTTTCTATCCAAATGACCTAAATCAAGTTAAAATTTAAGAACGTTTTCTCTTCTTACTCTTTAATTAGTTCAGGAAATGTAGCACATGTTTTGTCTCACAAAAATTATTTGCAGTTTGGATTAAATTGTGAATAGATTGTATTTGTTTGTTCTTGAGCCACATCCTGTAACAAACTGCCAGTGGTAGCAACTGGCAACCGCTGGACCCTACTGAGTCCTAGAATGACTGTGAGTTGTTTTAGATGAACGCTATTATATTAGATGAACGCTATTATATGGAGTAATGTACTATTGAAGGATGTGAGTTTTGGTTGGAGTGTTTTGAGGTGTTCTGAACAAGGCTATTTCTACAAGTTTTCTCTCAGATGTTTACTTCCTCTCTTGTTTTGTAACTTGTGAAGTCTTTAATTGTACTTTATCTCTTGCTTAATCCTTCAGTCTTCTTTCTATTCCTGTGAAAGCAGTATTTGTTTTAGTTTTATAGGGGTTTCACTTTTAGTCACAAATTTTCAGGCTTGTCCAATCTCTCCCAACACTACTACCCGCCCCCCTTATTCCCCTCCTCCTCGCTCCCCTGCCCCAACATTTTCCCCTTTTGTTTTTCTGTCCTACACTACCACTCCAGTCAACACATTCTGCTGGTTTTTTGTGTTCATTCAAAGATATAATTACTTTTATTTTACAGAAACTGGGGAGAAGTTTTTCTGTAACAGCTTCTTTTTTCCCCACCCCTTGCTCTTTTCATTTTCTTTTCTCTTTGGTGAGAAAAGGCTCACCAAAATGGCAGCTAGGAGGTAGCTCATACCTAATTCCATCAGTTTTCACTACATTTCCAGAATATATTTGATGGACAACATCAGGCTGTCTTAATTATGTTTTCAGTATTTGCAGCTGACTCCAGGGCAAGCTGGAGATCAAGGCAGAACTGGGATATGAGTCTTTGTGTGGACTGCAGTACAGGGAAACCTTTATCTCCGTATCATCCAGGCCAAGTAGGTGCAGAACACATCATGCTCCTGCTCTAAGACTTGCAAAGAACATGGAGGTAACACTAACAAGAACAGGCAATTAACTTTTTAAAACACTTTTCTCTAGGATTGAACTTCAAAGATATTTTTTTTTCTCGTGGTTGTCACCAACAGGTCATTGAACCCTTTAGATTTTATATGGAACATATCTATTTACATGACAATGTGTGGCAGGGTACTTTGTCTAATGTGATTGCAGGTTAATAATTTTTAACAATCTGCTAACACCAAACACAAGCACCTGCATGAAATTAATCTGTCTGAACTACTCACTCAAGCACTTCTGGGCCTGGGAGAGTTTGGTCTTCTACTCCCAAATAGAGGTACCTAAACCAGAAGAAATTATAGTGCCCTGAGGTATGTACTCGTGCTAAGGGTGACTATAAATGGAGTCTGAGAGAACACACTTGCGCGTAGGTGTAAAACCACAAGTGAAAGGACTGCTGTCTTTAAGGGTAGTTAAATGCTATTTTTTCTGAGACCAATAAGAAAGAAAAAACAAGCTAGCCTTAAGTCCAAAATGATCTGCTCTTATCTGTTATCTGTAAGCTTAAAATTTAGCAAAGGAAAAGTTGTCTTTTGCTGTCTGTTGCCCATGGTGATATGTAGGTGTTAGTAAGGAGAGGAAAAGAAAATCTTGTGCAAAAAATGTTTCGCTGCACGTGAGGGACATGGTTGTAATGGCTGATGAAAATTGATTAATGGGAGAATGAGTCATTTAAGTCTAACAGCCCCTACCAGCATATGCATTTTTGAGGGAATAGAACTCAGTGCTGATGCAGTAGCTCTGTACAGCATTAACTCTGAGATCTGTCAGGCTCTGGAACAGTCTTGCTTGAAAAGTAAGGGAGACCCCATTGTCCAAACTTTAAAATTAGACTGCAGGCTGGTGAATGTACATTAGAGAGCAGTAACTCAGAGGTTAACTTGGTTGAGCGAGAGGGACATAATAGATCTAATTCCTTGATCAGCCTAAACACTATTTTCTTCTTTAGGTTTTCCACATGAATGTGCCAGCTTTGTTTGTCATGGAGCACAGTACTAGCCCTTAAAGTCTTACAAGAACAGTTGTGTACAAGGTTTTATTAATTTCTATATCAATAGTTTTAGCCTCTCTGTTTTGAAGTGAAAGTACCTTTTGTTTTGCAAATTTTGTAGTAGCTGTAGATCTCTTAAGTGCTCAAGAGCCTTTGTCTCCATTGTGAAGTAAAATGTCTTATTTCAGGCCCATCTTGGGTTAAGCTAGAAAGGACTACAATACCATATTCTGAAAAAGCAGGTTTGTTGTCACAAAACTCTTCTGAATATGAGTAAAACTCCCAAAGGCTGATATCTTTGTCCTTTCTTTGAATCCTGAAATTGTTTGGTGTTTTTTTGTTTGTTTTGATTCACTATAGGTTGTTTCTGCATGCAAACAAATTTTAATGACTGAGGTGTCAGCTTGCAACTTTGTAAATGTTCTAAAGCACCTTTCCAAAATACTGCACAGCCAGAAACCTACCAGAAGCCATTTTGAACTCTCCCAATCATCGTGGTAATCCACTACAGTGTTCTGATAAACATAGAAAGAACATCTTTGTGACAAAAGAGAACTAATTTTACACTCATCCTGATATTTTGCCTTGTTTAGCAATGCTAGTCCCACTATTGCTCAAGCTGGTTTGCTGAGTTCTTGTGTAGACAAGTGAGCCTTGAAAAGAAACCTGGAGTTGGGGCTGGAGGGAAAATGGCAGTCCCTGGAGAGCAGGAATATTGATGAAACTATACCTCAAGCATTCTTAATTGAAGTCAGAAAACTTGAGTCAGTGTAAATAAAAAACTGCTGATGGGCACAAGTGGCACAGAGAGGTTAGTTAAAGCTCCTGGACAATTAAAGCATTTGAGAATTGAAATACTGGTTCAAGATATACAGCTTCCAATTTTTCTGTTTTAATTTTTTTTTAACCTGAATGTATGTGAAGTTAAAGGTTGTGAAAAGATTTACGACCAGCTCAAAAAATCAAATTAAAATATTCTTTCTGCTTAGAAAAGAAAAATCTTCTAGGGAACTGAAATATATTAGTGCAATACCTTGATCTTTTTGATATCAGTGTTTCTTTAGTACAGGATAAATAAATCCAAGGTGTTTACCTTAGTAACTTTCATCTTGTTTCTTAAACAGTGATCAGTATTTAAGGCTACCTGTATATGCCAACAATCCAGATGTTTTTACCAAGTGCTAAATGATGTGAGAATAAAATCTGGACAATTACTTTAAGTCTCTTTTCAGTGAAAGACATACTGTGCACTTTAATTCTTGCAACCCATCTCTCTAGAGGGAGGAAGACATATAATGGTCTCAGAGAAATGCAAGCAAATGTAAAAAGAATGCTCATTTTAGCTCGGGCTGAGGGTCTGTGTATTGGAGTATTCTCCTTGCAGCAGTAGCTGCTGAAAGGCAGAAAGAAGGAGAAAAAAAAGTACTTTATCTGTCTGTTGACCAGAGAAGGAAAAAATGTAATTTCCTTTGGAAAGGGGGTGGTGTGGGAGTGTTATGGGGAACAGGTATGTATCAGAATATAACAGCTATGTAGGATTTTAGGGTTTGGAGCCTGTGGGCACAGGTTTTTGAGAAATATATATATAATGGTCATGAGCTGAACTTCTAAAACAGCCTTTCTTTTTCATGCTTTCAAACAAGGCTTTAAATTTTTCTTTTCTCTGAAGGAAGAAAGGCAAGCAAACGTACTTATTTTTTACTTCTGACTTTCTATCAAATTGGCTTTTTGACTAAGATATTAGGGTTGGAAAATCTTTCTTCAAATAATAGCATCCAAATAGCACAAAATCAAGGTGATTATGATTTGTATTTCAGCATTGCAAAATTAATTTGAAATTACGGGCTTGAGGCACTGATTTAAAGTTTTTAGACAGAAGGTTGGAATCTGATGGTAAGCCTCTGTTGGAACTAAAAATACCCTCCATATAAACTTCTCGATTTTTTAAAGTAGTTGGTTAAAAAACAAACTGCTGCTATATGAAAAGCCTGTCTTTATTTTAGAGCAGTAAATAGTGAAAGATAGTACCTAGTATGTTTCTCAAATTCTGAGGAACTCACTTGTGTTGCTCGCTAGACTATGACTGTGAGTTTTAAGATATAAAGAATGTGAATAATCTGTTTTCTGCAGTTTTGCTGTTGTGCATTCTCCCTGCAGGAGAGGTTTAGGATGAAAGTGTTATTACCATTACTTATATGTCTATTGCAACAGTATTGCATAGACCCTGACAGAATACTTTTTACAAAATTCTTGTTACAGTAGAAATCTGTTTAATCCGGTCTTGAATATAAACTTTGCAAATATTTCACAAGTTAGGTGGCAATTAATTTTTCTTATCTCCAGATAATACTCTCTCTTGTTTGTTTGCTTTTTCCGCTTTCTTTCACTGTTTGTCTCCTGAAAATCTTTGTGGTTAATAATAGGCTTCACAACTCCCAGGAGAAAGATCATTGTGATCACTTTTCCAAAAACCTCAGTATTGTTCAGTTCAGCTCTGAAGTTTTCTCAAGTGCAACACTGGCAGTGGTGCTGGGCTTCCCTCGGAACAGCTGCCACTGCCCTCTAGCAGAGGCAGGAGAAGCCGCAGGTGCTGCTTCACAGTCCCTGTAGTTTTGAGGCCAGTGTATAAATTTACAGCATCCACTGATCCTGGCTTTAAGTTGGGACTGCACTAAGCAAAGTGGTAGATGAGAAACTGGTGTATATTTTCTTCTGATGATTGTCACCAGGGTGCTCATCGTGGGTAGTACACACTCTGGCAGCTGTAACTCTTCAAACCTCATCAGCCAGAGGTGTCTGGTTGTACTGGGTGACAGCCTCAGCCTGTCTACAGGAGCCTCTCAGGTCATTGTTCACTCCTGCTATGGTCTTGCTAATGCTTTGTCAGTGTGGAAATCATACTCATAAATATGACTATTACTTCATAAAGAAACTGAAAATTAAGAGGAAACAAGGGAACTGGTTGCAAATAGCATATGGAATTTGGGGTTCACTAAATCAAATGATGTCAATATAATAAAAAAGTGAAATATTGAAAAAATACTTGAGGGACTTCTGGAGGTTTTTTGTGTGGGAGCATGTGTGCTGGGTCAATACTTTCTCTGCTGAGGGCTTTGCTGAGCAATAAGCTTGTGTGCTTCACTTGTGCTGAATTTCAGAAGTTTTCAGAGGAGTGATATTGATATTAACTGACAGGTCATCAAATTCAGCAGAATGAGGTGAGGGCCACAGTGAGAGGGAGTTGAAGTCAAGTTTCTTTCTTTTTTTTTTCCCCCCTTTGGGAGGTGGGATGGGGGAAGGGAGTGATATATCTGCCTGGTTTATATTGCATTGTAAACTGCCTTTGTTTTAACCATAATGTGGGAAGATGAGCAAAGATGCCTGTAAGACTAGTAATCAGGGGAGTGATGAGATTGCCAAAATGCAGCCTCTTTTGGGGAAAGAACCAAAATCAAAAAGCAAAAAACACCTGGAAGTGCAAAGAATGTTTTTTCCTTTTGATTAATGTTAAAGTAATTAGCAGGTAGTATGGTTTTAAAAATGGTATAAGGACAGGTGAGGTAGGACAAAAATCCTTGCCTACACTTTTGGGATTATGATGAAGAATATTTGGAAAATACCAACAGTAACTTCTTCTTGCACAACATTTAATCTTTTTTTTTTTTTTTCCCTCTCTTCTTTAACATGTATTCTGTGTCATGGAAATTAGAATGCAAGTCAGTTTAATTACTTTTGCTGTTGTTCCAGTCCCATGGATTGTAAATATTAGATTTAGAATAGATTTAATTAGCTTAGGAGTACCTTTTTTTAATATGCTCAAGCAATTCTGACTGCACCTAGAAAAAGGTCATGGAAAAAGCTGTCCACAGTGGACTTTGGCCTAGACAGGAGGTCTTCCTTATGAAAACTTTGACTAGTAAGAGCTATAAATGTTATATCACTGATGAAGTGGTTAATCTGAGAGTAGCAAAATAATTTATGCCACAGTCTTCGAAAGCAGAACGTGCCATTAGCTTCATTAGTATGTACTCTGGGACAATATGTTCTCAAAGTAGAAAGTGACAGTGTAGTGCTATACTCTTGGGGCATGCCCATGGCATTTTGGTCACTGCATGAGGTGGAAAAGATTAGTGACAAGAGTGTTTGACTGAGCAGAGCAAAGTCAATATGAAGGGCAGGTAAATGCATCAGGGCTTCTCAGCATGAGGAAATGAGTCCAGGCTGCTTATGACAGAAGACTATGAATCTGTGAGTGTCATACTAAAGCGTGCAGAGCATTCCTGTCTCTGCCTGTGCAACTCCTTGTGGCACAGATAATTAAAGGCTGGCACAGTGTACTTGGGAAATATCACTATTTGCTTCCCTTGATCTGATGGTTGTCTCTGACAGTGGCCAACACAGGCAAAACTTTGGCTAGATGGATCTTCAGTCCAAACTACTGTGGCTACTTGTTTTCCTATGTGGATAGGTATGTTTATGTTTGTGGATGAGCGAGGATCCTCTCTAAGATACACAAGTGAAGAAAACAGCAACATGTCATGCAGTGTTTGGGAATAGGATGGAAGGTGAAGAAAGGATAGGGTAGAGAAGCAAAATAATTGCAGTAAAGAAAAAACAGTTACCATTTACAAATTGCCCTATTGGTTCAGTGGACTTTTATATATATAAATCATTTTAGATTTAAATTATACAGCAATTTCAGCTGAAAAAGTGAACAAAAGCCCAAGTGGTGATGTGTGATTTGTGAAACAGTGCAGGTGTTCCATCTTCTGAAACTGCGTCCTACATTTCTCTTTCCAGATACCACACCCTTCTTCTCATGCTGTGTGGCTTTGCAAGTTCACTGGCTGTTAAAACTGCAGGGTTTACTTAGCAGTAGAAGAGTTTTACTCCATGTTAGTATTAAATATCACGGCCACAGTGCTTACGGATAGTGCCATGGTACACTGCAGTTCTTTGTGCTACAGCAGCAGTAACAACTGCCATGGTCAGTGCATCCAGGCTTCCTTGCCAGCTATCCTATCGTTGGTGTGTCTAAAACTCCCCAAAGCATTTCCACCGTGTTCAATTACAGTTTGGTTGCTGAAACTTGTGGTGGTAGCTCTTTCTATGGTATGAAGCACCAGACTCATTTAATGTAGCTCATTCTTTAGGGAGCTCTGTCAAGTGTATTTGGTTGCTCAGACCTACAGCCCCACATGATTATAATTTACTGTAGTAATCCCAGAACTGCTTCTGAGGAATGGTTTATTTTTTGCTTCCATGTTTTTGAAGGAGTCTCAGTCTTCAGTCTCCTGAAGGAGTCTGAAGTGTCTTCTGCTGCAAAAAGCTGAAATTATGGATGACAAGTGAGACAGCAGCGTTTGCATCCTGAACCTGATGCAGAGGGTCTGAATTACCTGTGGGACACCAAAGGCAATATGACTGTTTCCATATTTTATGAGTGCATTACAGCTAGGACTCGTACTTACCACAGCAGAACACTCAGGTTCATGAACCAGTGTAGGTCAGCTGTTTAGGTGATACATGGAAAATCTGTTTTGGCTCTTGGACTGAGAACTCTAAACTCATTTCATAAGTGAAAGGTTTTGGCAGAGCAATTCTCAGTAAAGGAGGGAATTTCAGGCACCTTCATAAATGCAGTGCTGGATGTCTGCCTCCACTGACATTCTAATTTTTTCTTTTCCTGCCAGAAATCTTTTCTTTTCTAAAAATATTTACTTGACTCTGCATATTGCTGCCTAATCTAAAGATGGATAATATAGTGCTGATTTTAAAATCCCAACTGGTACAGGACATAAGAATGACTTTTAAAACATTGCTAAAATGATCCCTTTGGAACAAATTTTTTAACTGATTATGCTCTTTTGGGTACGGTGTGGTTTCTACACTACCAACCCCCCACTCCCTGTCCCTATAACCACTGCTGCGGTCCTAATCTTCTAGACCATTTAGTACCCTCCTCTTATCCTAAGTAAAATACAATTGCTGGCTCTGATATTCATTAGGTGATAATCCAGATTAATTCAGACTTTGATGTAGAAACAAGTCCTATTTCAGCTGCCAAGAAATCCAGATCGCCCCATGGAAAATGCACACACACATGCACGTACACACACGCGCACACAGTATGTAGAATGCCTTAAAGAAACTGTAGCTAACCACCTTATTAGTATTCCTCCCTCCTCTGTGTTTCACTTGCAGCAACAGAGGGCTGAGCAAAATGCAGTAGAACAGGGACAGAGACAGAGCTGGCAATCATCTCGGTGCAGGCTGCTGAATGTAGGGGGTGGGGGGGATGCAGCAAAGCAAGATTAATAACCTTGCCATAATCCTGTGCACCCTGGAAGGAGATACCTCCGGTGACTGAGCTGTTCTTGTCTTGATTAATTGGACTGAGTGAATGAGTGGCTGGCAATCCACCTGGTTTGGAGGCGACCCCCTGGTTTTGCTGCTCTCTGAATCCTCTACCCATCTGGGAAGGTAACAGTGAGACATACCATCTGCAGCACACACAGCAGCTATTGGAGGCTACTACTGACAGTTTGCACTACAGTTTTTTGGTGAGCAAGAAGCCAGGTATATTGTACAGTAGGATATTTCTGTGCTCAAGCTACTGAATTTCACAATCTGGTCCTTCAGCAGCCCCCTACGCTCCCTTTTCAATTGCCTTTGAGTTCTGGGCTTACTTTTGGCATAGTCTCCTGGACGCATTTTGCTGGGGATGGAAGAGCAGTAAATGGAACCTCTGAAAACTAATTGTTTTGCTTCTGTGTGACTTGAGAAAGAAAAAAGCTAAAAGAATTAAATCCACTTGGAGGAATTTAAATTTCTTTGTGAGAAGTTTATAGAGGGACTGTTCTAAAGGTAAGTCCAGGGGATTGTCTACCCCTTCGGTTTCCTTATTTGTTTCCTGCTTGCTTGCTTTTAAAGTAGGGGAAAAAGGCTAAACATTAGTTCTGGGTGCATATGGAGTGTGGTGTTTGTAAAGTCTGTGCTTGTAATTTGCATCCCCTTTTTACTTCCTTTTCTGGTTTTTTTGTTTTTTTTTTTTTTTTTTTCCCCCCTCCTTCTCCTGCCATTTGCACAGTAAAAATGCTTGCAAAATAATAATATATAGGGCTTCTGGAAAATGTTAGTTAAATAGCACTATAAAGCTCCTTTTATTTCAAAGGTAGTAGAATTTCTAGGAAGAGAAATCTTTTTATTAAACAAGCTAAAATATTTGGAAAGTATCTAGAATGGGCAAGAAATATAGTTTATACAGTATCTTCAATAGAAGCCTCCATATTTTCATAAATCTTGTCTAGTTTTTTTCTCTGCATTTCAGTCAGCTCTGGAATGATGAATATGTAAGTACAAAGCTGTTTCTGCTGCTGTTAGCCAAAGGAGAAGGTAGCAGAATAGAAATTTGTGGATATGTGCATCCACTTACATGAAGTTCATCTGTTTGCTTCTCATTAACCTTTTGAATGCTGCTT
>VZTI01004865.1:154001-187915 GCA_013397865.1 Struthidea cinerea
CTTTTTTGTTTTTTTGTTTTTTTTTTTTTTTTTTTTTTTGGCTGCAGAATTTATGCAATATGTAGGACCTAACAGTAATAACTCTTATGGTATAAAGTGCCAATCACAAATGGGGTCTTGTGGGCCATTAATTTTTGGGATGGGGGTGCTACTAAGCACTCAGGTGACCAAAGTAAATGCCTCATCCAGCATGGTTCATGGCACTCCAGAATTTCTGGAGGTCTATCAGTTGTATTGCTCTGGTGCTACTCAGTATTTCAACCAGGCACTTTTCCTCCCCCTGCATCCCCTTCCACCAATGCAATTTCTACTGTAACAGTATGACTGTTGTAGCCTTTCCCATCGTTCCGTTAAATAATAGAAATAAAATACCATTGCACTGCAATAGAATAAGAGGTCTTGTAGTTGAGCTTTTTTTTTTTTATTGCTGCACTGATAGTACTTAGCATTCCCAAGGAGGCAAGCAAACCATCTGTAAATACATTTCAAAGATGCTTCGTTCTCCAAGTGCAATTGCTAGGTACTCATGCCTTTTCAATTACATGAATATGAATGACTAATATTAAAGAATATGGTATCTCTTTGAAATACTGCATAGCTGGATACGTAGTGTTAACAGACAGGGATCAAAATACAGTTCTACTGAATAACCAGATGCTGAGGGGCTTCTGTATGTATGTATACATATGTAATGTATGCAGAGAAAAGGGGAATTACATCATATTTGTGAACACAAGGACACATCAAATAGGATGATCTATTTGGTACAAAGAAGTATAATGACCCTTCTTGTAACAGATCCTGTGTTGTAAAGCTAAAACTTAATGAAAAGGCTCTGCTTCAGAGTAATCAAATCACTTTATATTATTGCATCCTGTCAGTCAGTCCCTCTATTTCCCACTGGTTTTGCATAATAGCTTTAAAGATGGATTAAGGAAGAAAGGAGAACTGGTTATAGGTGTGTTTCCCCTCATTTTCTGGAAGTGATGCTTCTGTATTGCATGTGAATTTACTGTATATGATTATGACAAACAGATCTCTTTCTAGGCAGGATGCAGTTTGCCATAGTTTTCCCTCATTGTACTTTCCTCAAGCTCTGATTGCATGTAGCACAGCAATCTTATTTCACCAGGCAATGAGCTGTGTTCTCTTTTAACTATGGGGAACAGTCTCTCTGTAATGAGGGCTAAAAAAAAAAAGTGTGTGTGAGAAGAAACAAAGAAATGACAACTCACGATTTTTAGAGCCTTACCCTGGTTTTAGAATTGAAGTATAGAATAAGACTATCAAAGCAGAGATGTTGACTGGATGAAAGCAGGGGACAAATGTTCTGTCTGGAGATGAAACTTTCACGTTTCAGTGCAAAAGACGACACGTTTTTTTCGCTTCCATTTCTATGTATTCTCATGTATGGAATATAACTTAGTAGTGTTGCCTTAAACTGTGTGGAAGAGCAGTCACCTGTGTGCCTGAAAAGAAGTATGTCATCATTCCTTATGGTGTCCAGCTGTTATTAATCATCTGTTTTTTCATGTAGTTTTCATGTAGTCATGTTTTTTCATTATCTTATATTGCAGACTAAAGCAAATGGTGATTATTGGTATTTTGACAGGCTCACTGAAGAGGAAACCTTGTGCTTCTCTTCTCATGTTCCCCCAATTGTGTTGGCTTAGTAGATTTTCATTAGAACTTTTCTGGGATTTTGATTCAGATTTCTTAATTATACTGTCACACTTACTATTTTTGGGGTTTTTTGTGTCTCTTATACATGATATTGTATGTAACATAACATGTTATCACAGGATCAATTTTGGTTTTTAATACCATTGTTATTCTAATGGTAAGAATGGAAATGAATAACACTCAGTTCTAGCAGGTTTTATGTGGGAACAGACTTTAGCACCAGTTGGACCGTGTGGGGGTTTTTTGTTTTTAAAAAATACCAAACCAGTAGTTAATCTGTAAAAAGAATATTAAGTGTTTCATTTTAGTGACCCTTAGAACTTCAATTGCATTTCATAATGTAATGCCCCACATGCCTTCAGTCTCACCTAATGTGTCAAATGCTTTCTCCTCTGTGCTCTTTGGCTGCTTGTGTAAGCTCAATCCACTATGCTTTGTGCATCTTGCTGGAATATGACAGGAAGGCCTGCATGGGTCTTGCAGTAAGTGTGTCATAGGTAAAGTGTCTCAGTAGGAATATGGGTACAATGAGATTCTCATGAGCTGAATTGTCTAAACATTGTTTGAAGAGTAAGTGGAAGATAACTGAAATTTCTTTTTCACTTAGTTCCAGTTAATTGAGCAGCTTCCTTTTCTTGTTGCTGAAGTCAGCCAACCAGGCACTAACCTTCTCCAGCACATGTTTCTGTGTTTCTAAGACCCAGGGTACTTTACACATGAATTCTTTCTTTCTTCTGAAACAAGCTGGGCTGACAACTGGTAAGGCAATCTTGAAGCAGTGTAGTGGCATAGAAGTAAGGGGAGGCTGGGAAAGAGGAGATGCACCAGCAATTCCAGGACTTAAACCAAAAGAACAAGCTCCGTGGGATGGCAGAATACGTCATTTTGATTGCTGACTCATTGTGTTGGTCTGCAATATTATCTTAGACTAATGTGATGACACTGGCCTGGTTTTGAAATAAGGAGGCAGGAAAGAGTAGTTAGTCAGGAACACATTGCTTATGAACATGTACTACTTTGACAAATGGTCTGATCATTTGAAATTCGTGCAGGTGGACTTAAGGTTCTTAACTCTTTAAAAGAATTAATAGTAAGTAAAATTTACTTTTTGCCACTTGAAGAAAAATGAAATTACAAATACATCCTTTGAAATGACAAGTTAGGTGAATGAAGTAAATTGCATTCCCCCCTCCCTTTCTGGATTACTCTCCTTACCACTTCTTTTCATTCTGTGTCAAAAGATAAGGTTTAGAAGTGAAGGAGACTCCAAATTCTTGTTCCTGGGTTACCAAGCAAACATGGCTAGATAATATGCTGCTTAAGAGTCTTGAATCTAAACCCAGTTAAATTTAATTTCTAAAACTAATTTCAGTATTCCTAGTTGGAAGTGTGAAAGTGAAGTTTGTTTGGGAGATTTGCTTAATTTCTTAGCTTGTCAAAAAGGCAGTCAATTGGGTTGTTTAGGGAAGACACCAATTGTGTTCCTACTTATTATTTGGCTTTTCACAGTTTGAGGTAGCTAAGAAGGCATCCTTTAATAGTAAGAGTTCCTTATATTTTTATCAAGTTAGTGCAGAAGTTCATGTACTTTTGAGTTGTATAAGAAAAATTTAAAAAATGAGAGAATATGTTTATTTAAACATTGTAGCTTTTGGGAGTGGTCCAAAAGAGTAGTGTTGAGAGCATGGTATATATAGGTGGGTAACTGCTTCTAGAGGCTGTTACTTTTCAGATTGCTAAGATAGTGATGGTGAAATTTCCAAAGTTAAGATCAAATGACCCAGTGGTATGCTAAGTTTTCTACAGCCGTTTCATGCTGCTAAGCAGGAAACTTAGTGTTTTGGTGTTCTCAGAATCTGCAAGATGCTGCCGTGTAAGAGCTCTTGCTGCCAAACTTAGAGTGGTTACATAAGGTAGAATCCTATTGATCCTGAGCAGGGTGGTGGGCAGAGATTTCTTCAGAAACTGGAGACTTTCTCAGAACAGATACTGCAGAGGCAGAACTGTAGCAAGAAATCTAGGTCTCTTCCCAGTGTGTATTGAAGAAACTTTTTGCACAGACAATCATTTTGTAATTTGCCAGAATGTCTTTCCTCTGCTGGCCATCAGTGGTAAGTATTCTTTGTACTCTGTGCCTTGCAGAGGCTAACAGAAAGGTGTAAAACAAAAGCATGCTTAAATGAAGCTCATCACTGCAGACATGAAGGGCTTCTCTTCCTGCATTTTTTGCATATCTTTGAGCTTGCAACCCGTGGCCAACAGATTTTTCCATGAGGCCCATTCTAAACTCTTTGGTAATTTTAGATGTTGTTTTGGTAGGTTAAGTTTATGTCAAGGACTCATGAAGTCCAGCATGTTCTAGTAACTACAGAACAAGTTCCAGTCCGGTTGTTTGTCCTGCTTACAAGAGTAAGAACAGACTTATATCAGTCTCTGTTTAGCTTCTCTGAAAAAGCTGATTTGGTATGAAGGAAAGATGACAACTGAAGTGGGAGGGCAGTAACTCTTTTTTTGGAAATGTTTGCTTAATTTCATTTAACTTCCTGTGGGAGCAATAGAGGGCCTTCCTTTTCTCTTGTTTAGCTGTAGGAGAAAATGCTGTCAGTGCAACGTGGGGCTATCAAGAATTGGGCATACTTTTTGTAGAATCTTGGCTTGCTTTTTCAAATTTGTCTATCAGTAGATAAACTTTACTGTCTTTTCTGGTGTCCCAGCAATAAATTGGCAAATGAAAAAGAAAAGCAATGCTTCTATACTAGAAGTGGTGCACCACTAGCTTATTAAACACATTAAAGACATCATTTTGGTATAATTATGTAAACCAAGGGATGGCACTTCTTTGTCTGTGTGATTTCTTCCTCATCACATATTGTTCATCAGTTAAGCATTGCTGAGAGCATCAGCAGTCGCTTCTAGTTGAAGAGACAAAGTGAAGGTGAGTGTTCTGAGGGTTAGGCCTTTTTCCAAAGGCTCTCATGTTAGGGCTGCATTTTTTTCAACCTATTTTTCATTTTCTCTGGAGCCACTCACGATAACTGTGTGTTTCATGTAAACCTATAAATCTTCACTATACCTTTGGTTATTTCAGGAAGAAAATTATGCACTTTGAAACTAAATGATCTACCTATTTAAAACCTGCAAGAGTAGATGCCTTCTGGAAAGCAGAAAGTTCAATAGGAAAAACTGGAGAGAAAATACTGCAATAAGGTGAATAAGGGAATAAGGAGATTACCCCAAGGGAAAAAGTAGTATTCTATTCTTGCAAGAGTATAAATAGGAATTGCATTGTTCAGAGTGCATGTGGGAGAAAGTTTTCATTGTGCATGGCAAGTGTATTTTGGCAGTTTGGCTGGGAGGAAATGGATTGTAGAGTGTTCTTTTAAGCATCTCAAGCATATGCTTCAGAATAAGTCAGGTCTCAAGTGTCCATTTTTATTTTGAATAAGGTTAATAACAGAAGTGGCATTATGAAAACTCCATAAGGGATTTGGAACTCTCTTGAAAAAAGCTTTGAAAACTTAAGGCTTGGACTTGTCTAGGAAACTTGAGCTACAGTTCCTCAAATAAAGGAATATATATTAAGTAAAAATAAAACTTAAGTCAGAACAGAACTTCGTGGAAGTACTGCTCCACCAAAGACTCTTCAGTTATTGCATTTAAATTGGATTGTAAATATTAAAGTCATGTTCTTTATCTGTTCAGCTATGCAATCACTCCTCTCATTAACTAAAAATAGTTAATGTTAGGATCAGTTGAATTCAGAAAGCCTGAAGCAAACTCCGGCATGCAGAAGAGGCAATTTACTATGTAGGTATGCAAGAGCCTAAGTAGCCAGAAATAGGTTCAAATCAAGTGATACATTGAAAATTTGTATCATGTAATAGAACTGAATGGGTAGGTGTTTTCATTACTGGAAAATAAAAGGTTATGATTTCTGGAGATCGTGAACTAGATCTCAGAATATTTGACAATGGCAGATTTTATGTAATCAGCCATGTCTTCCATGAAAAATATAAGCCAAAATTGTGCAAGTTTTGACCATCTTCAGCAACTAAAAAATTATGAATAGCTTTATATTATCAGCTCTAGAACATGCAGAGGAATTTGGCTGAGTTAGTGTATGTCTGGATTAATGTAACCTGTGCCATCAGGAAGTAAACACTTTTCTTTCTTCTCTTCATGTTTCATATCACACCGGTTCCACATAGTTTTTTGCCTCTGAAATTGCGGTGGGTGCTTGCAGTGGAGTGGGCTGTGTACGGTAGCATTGCTCAGGGGCACTTCGCATTTTCCTGTGACCTGCAGGAGAGTGTCTATGCTCTTTACTGGAGAGCAAAGTGGCCTCGGGGAGCAAGGATTGCCCTGGTCCTCCTCGACTCTGTCCTGCCCTGCAACCACCATGTGATTTAGATGAGTGGTAAGGGAGAGAGAGTATAGCCTGACTTGTGAGCTTTCCTTTTCCTCCTTTGTCATTGATATGCAAGGCTTGCTGCGGTAACCCGATGCCCTCCTTTTACAGAAGTCACAACCCCTTCAGACCACAAAAGATCCCTTCAGACTGGGATTCCCTTGACAATCAGCTTTATAGTTTAAGCAGCTTTATGCAATACTGACAACAGTGACAGTTGAGAGAGGTAACCAGGAGACTTCTTGTATTATAAATACTTGGCTTGGGAGTGTGTGCTTAAGGGTCTTAAGCTGCCTAAAAGAGTCTCTTAATCTGCCTTAATTCTTGTTATTATATTCTTTTTCTGAAGTAGGCGGAGATGCAAAATCTTTCTTTTAATTTACATGAATAGAGAAGTTCCACACCTGTCTCATTGAACGTTATATTTTTATGTGATATTTTATGATTTATATGTTCTACTAGACATGTTTACAGAATGTAGGAAGACAGGAAAAACTTTGCAAAATGTCTATCCAAAAATCTTATGTTTATGTAATGTAATTTCCCATTTGAAATCAAAGCTTTGCTTTGAATCACGAACTTTTCAATGATTTTTCCATCTGGAATGTAATGGAAGATTCTAAGGTCTAGGAGTGGAGAAGAACAGCTTACTTCATCATCTCTTATCTCTCTGTGACATAAACCTACTTCTTTGTCTCTGTCTTGGAATGAGGCAACTTGAATGTTTATGTTGGTGTCAGCAGGAAACAAGCTTCCCCAAAATCACCCTTCTCTTTATGCTTTTGGATATGGGAAGGGAAACTGTAGGAGAATATAGGAAACCCTATAAAGTCATGGCCTTGAAGATACAGAGGAAGTAGAGATGGATAAAGTCACTGCTCTGATACTCATAAATGTTTACTTTGCTAGTAGAAGTGAATTTTGTTTTTATTGAGGGAGGAGAAAAGTCATGACTTGGCAAAATGTGCTTTCTAAATCTATGAATATTTGGAAAAAAACCATTCATTTCTAAATGTAACATGAGTAATTATTTCCTAAGGTTATTTTGTCCTAGTTTAATGTCTATTATACAATGAGAGTGGTCTCCTTTTTTTAAGCACAAACCATGCCTGAGCTTTTAACACTTAAATTATTTTACTTCTGAATGTTGCTGATAGTTGTCTTTCTTTCTCTCCATATTGTTTAACTGTAATTGGTGTGCTAGAAGGCTGATTTCATGATCTTGTCCAGGCCCTTGGGCAATGGAAATGAATAGGTACTTCCATTATGAGAACAAACATTTGACCTCCAGTTGTTCTACAAATTGTTGTCTAAATAGTACTTTTCAAATGTAGGTGCATTTCTGAAGTCACTTCAGGCTGAGACGTATTTAATTATTTAAGCCTAGCGGTGAGCACTACAAGAAGCAGTGGAGAAAAGGTCACTGGAGCAAGAGGAGCTTGTCTTCTACAAAAGTCCCTGATGTTCCATTTGATTTTAGTTGGATAACACAGACACTAGAAAACATTAAGAATTTAAGGTTACATGGTCTTTTTACCATTGTTAGTAATAGGACTGGAAATTGCCTTTTGTTAGTGTAATACTCTTTGAATTTTTAATTCTACAAAGCTAAAGAAATGTTTTAATTGTTTCCTTTTTTAAAACAAATCATGAATATGCTCCTACACTAAAAATGTTTTGAGCAAGACTACTAGTGTAATACTATGGTGGTTTGATTTTTCTTTTAACATCACATCTTAAAGGCTGCTACTTGAGCTGTTGAGATTTTTTTTCAGTTCTCTAGAGTCTCAATTTTATTTTTATGATTTGATGTTATTATTGAGAAGGATGTGTGGGTGATATGAGATGAAACTAATGTGTTTTGTCCTTGCTTTTGTCCCAGATTGGAAGTCTGTTGAATTCTGTTGTTTTAGTAGACAAAAGAAAATAATGCACCTAATCAATTGTCTCATTGTACATGATCTATCCATTAGACAAGATAATCCCCAATAGTACTGGACATATGTACTGCTTTTAAATCTAAGGGTAGTGCTCAGGCCCTTTTGGAGGGAGCAGGCTCTTTTTTTCTCTGCTTGTTGACATTAACAAAGTCCAGGTAGGTATGGTCAAAAAGAATAGTCTTATATTTGATGTACTGTGGGCGTATGCAGCTACTTTGTGATTTGTCTTACTTGCTTTTGCTTTCTCTGTGACCAGTTTTCCTGTAGGGTAAAGAGTGTATAGATTTATGTACTGTATAGACTACTAAAACTGTTATTGAGCTATTGCATTATGCTGGTAAATTGCTCCCCCAGTGCATGGCTACTACCCCTCAGGACAAAAATGAGCAGCTTTCCTGCCACCACCTTGTGTATTTCTAACACTTGTGCTATTTCTGATTAACTTGCTTTCTCTGTACTACAGTAACAAATATCTTTAATGGTATTTCATTATACATATGATGCCCCAAGTTTCATAAAATGAGGAAATGCTCTTACTTGCTTGGGCTTTCAATTTCTACTTGCAGACACTCAGTAAGCAGTAATTTTTTTGAATTTGTTGTTGAATGGCTGTTAAAATGCAGTCATTTTGTGAGATAAAGCAATACTTCCCTTTAGAGATCATACTATTTAAATTGGCAGAACTGGAACAAAATGGGATGCCCAGCCAATGCATTGTGGTAAGGATCAACGCTGTGGTTCAGGTATTTGGTCTTTTGCTGCCTGTGACTTTTAATGACAAAATTATTCTATTAAGCTGCTCCTCCCCAGGCAGGAATGAGGATCGGTACACTAGTGTTGCCTTGTTGCTGCCTTTTGCATTACCTTCATTGGCTAAATAGGTTTAAAACTGCACTGCAGTAGTGTAGGACAGATGGAGAAATGGATCACCCTGGAGATGCCTGCATCTGAACTACCTGCAACAAGCTCTAACTAGAACTGATGCAACCGCTATTCACATTGGATGAGGGCAATAAAAGTGGATCACCATGTCAGGATAGCATGGTGATCCACTTCTGTGTCATTAGCAAGGTTAGTTTTGGCTTTGCTTGTAAATACTGCCATTGTCAATTCATTCTTGTTCTTTGCTTGCTTGCATGCCCTTTGCTGGTAAGGATGGACATGAAATATGCAAACAACTTCTGACTCATTCTCTTCCACACTGGCTCAAGAATAATTTGAGAAGGATTAAGCACGAGTTGAGTCACTAAATCAACCATGAAGTTCTGACTTGCTGTATTGGAGGCTATGTCTTGCTTTCCGTTGTTTTGCATAGCCCCCGTTCACAGTGGGCGTGAAGATCCAGCCACAGTCTGCACAGCAGCTTATGCTAATACATCGTGTTACAAATCTTCCTCTGGAATTGCAAGGTTGATTGTTTTCCCCAAGGGTAGAAACAACAAAGTGAGATCAGTTTGAATAATAGAGATGAATATTACAAAACCCATACAGCTGCTTTAATTGCTTTGTAGCTGCATAGGGAAACTTGAGGACAGATACAGCTCTGAGGACACTGACTGGTAGAACTCAGAAGAGTTGGACCTTGCAGCAGCTCCGGGGCTTAGAGACCCTACAGCAGTCCAGCCAGCTGATCCCAGCAAAGGCTCTGATTGCAGTGTTTGGTAGAATAACACCTGTAGCAAGAGTTTTAACAAAGTTAAGATTATGGAGCCTTGAAGCTTATAGTCACAAATTTAGGGGAATCTCTGCTCCCTGAAGATGATCCATATGGCATTTAATGAATATGAAGATTATAGGCTTCCATCAAAAAGTAATATGACTGTGGTGATTACTCTTAAATTTATGAACTATAATAAAACATTAATACAACATATTCCTGTTGCACTTGTTGAATTATCCCATGGCATTTAATGTTTGCGTTGTTATTTTCTATTGAACTTGATTGGAGGATCCAAAAATAGAACATTATTAATAAAAAGCAGATTTTCACCCTTACCCACCTTGGTATGTATTTCTTTACAGAGCAAATATATTTAAGTTCAGGCTTTTATTTACAGTCGAAGCGCAGAACAGCGCTGTAACATTTGACCCCTTCTCATCTGTTGTGGTACAGAAGATTTGTTTGAAATGGTTCATAAAGATGGTGGCTTTGAGCTCTGGTTTTGGAAATTAATGGATTAAGAACTTGCAAAGTTATAAGAGGTGATGAAACTATGTGGGGTTTAATGTTTTCAGTTCTTGGATATGACAGAGACAAAATCTAAACAATGTTTACATTCATTACTATGTATGTATAGTCTTCCCCTAGAAAGCTTAAAAATAATTTAAAATTCCACATCTGAACAAGAGAAAGCACTGAGTCCTTCAAGACAGTCCCTACCATCATCTGCATAAATACAATTATGATTTAAAGAGTACAGTTAGTAACACTTTAGTCTTGTTATGAAGTTCTGTCACTGTCAACGAGGTTGTGTCTGTAACAAAGTACTTTGGGCTAGGTTGTGTTATGAAATAACTTGAATTGAACATGCCTTTTGACTGCAAATCTTCATAAATACAGATACTCCTCCTGTCTCTGCTGCCTTCATCGTTCTCTTAACACTGCATGACACTAACATTTTCAGGCTTTATTTAGAGACTAACACAGCATTTATCGAGAAATCCATTCCGATTCTTGTTTACACAGCTAGAAATAGTGTATATGAGCATATACACACATCTATTATTTCAGAAGTTTCAAGTGCTTCTCTCATAATCACTTCTACTACAACAGGAGCTGATTTTCTGTCCAAAACACTAAAACTTCCTGTACTTGTGAGGTGAACAACTATCAGAAACTTTTTAGATGACCTTTTTGTTTTTGTTTTAGCCTGTGGAAAGAAGATTACGTTTCAGCTGGAGTTGGAACTAGTGTCCCCCCCCCGCCTTGTCTCCAAACATTAGCTGCATGTTTCGCTAACCACAGCCATTTGAATCTTCCCCCATAGAAGCTTCCTCCATAGTGCTTCCTCCGCAAGCCTTTAGAAAGACTTGATCTGGAGCCCAGCATTAAAAGACCATTTAAGTGAGCCCTATCTCTACATTAAATCTTTTAATCTTTTCTCTTTGCTGTTTTTTTTCCGAACTCCTTACTGAGTTTTTTCAATGTTTTGATTGAAAGTAGTTTAAAAATCAGTTTGTTTTCTTGGTGACCCGGAGCTGCTTTACACGTAGCTCTCTTAAAGATGCGCCTCTTCTAAATTCAGTTTATTATGGTGCAGCTCCAGCCTTGGAAACAGCCACCAGCAGGGCTCGTGGAGCACCGGTGCAGCTGCTTTTCCTGCCTAATTGCACCGGGAAGGGGAAGGGCGGAGTGGGGCTCTCACCACGTTAAAGCATCGTGCCGCTAAGCGAACAGGCAGAGGTGTTGCTGACAACTCGTTAGCTCATTAGCTGCGGGTATTGTGGCTTAATATGCTTACAGGCAAGCATGTAAATCCAATAAAAATGAGGTGAAATGGCCTTATTACCTCTCCCAACCTCCCCCCTCCTTTTTCTCGTAACAGTAACTTCTCTGATACAGGTATATAATTTACTTGTTACCTGCTTTTGACCTGAACAGCTAGCTAAGGCTCAGTGCATTAAGTACTTTGTTAAGAAGAGATGCTGATGACAGTAACTTTGCTGAATCAGTTCACTGAGTACTGGAGGAACTGAGCAACAGAACAATGACCTAAGCTTACTTCAGACACTGATCAGTTAAAAAAAACCAACCAAACAAAAAACCTTAATGTTTAGAGTAAGAAATGAGCAGCTTTTGTTTGTGGTGTATGAGTTTTGATCACTCTGATCCTTTTGTGTTTTTTGTATGGAACTGGACTGGCTAATGTGGCCACTAGTCATTGAGCTATCTCTGCCTGGTCAGGGATGTGGAGGTTGCTGTATAAGGTACTTGGTTTGATGAAGGAGACGAAAACAATCTTGTAACTACAATGAATAATGGTTGTTTGCACCTTGGAACAACGAAAATTTTATAAAACCCATTTCTTTCCTAGATGGAAGAACACAAATGCTCCATACCCCTCCCCTTTATATTTTTAATTTTTTATTTCTCTGCTAGAGGGTCCTTTTGCTAGGTTGGATTTGGTTAGTGTGGAGTGTCAGAAAGTAAATGACAGTACTTTGGATCTATTTAGTTCCTAAATGAACAATGAATATTATCCCTTGAAAGAAAGAGACTATCTGGCTGCTTATGTGCTAGAATAGCTAGTAGGGTTAGAATTATCTTTAGCAATCAGAGTAAAATCCTATTCAGACAAACATAAAGTGTTCAGAACTCTTGTTTAATGATTCATGTAGATGTAGGTGTGCATAATCACATTACTTTTACCTGAGTCATGCTTTTAAGGTAGTTTTTAAGTCACAAGGTACTAAATTTGGAAGACGTGAAATCTTCAGTTCTACCCTAGATGAAAGCTTTTCAGCGAAGTTCTATGGCCAAGGGCTAAAATTTGTGCGAATCCAAAGCTGCAAAATACTGAAGTTTCCTTTATTTATCTGAATTTGAAATTGGCCTAAATAGAAGTTATGACTATAAAAATTAAACCTATGACTCTGTCAGAAAACCAGTAATGTTCAGACTCTAATGACTTGGAAGGAAAGTGATCCCATATCTACAGTCAACCTCACTACCAGTATAACAGAGTGTGTGACTGAATTCAAATAAGTGTTATTTCAATTTTTGTTAATCCACTTGACTCTTGAAGTATAATACCTTATTCTTGCTAGCCATGTAGAAGTAGTCTTGCAGTAGGAAATTTAGTGGCTTGATTTACAGATGGGCTAAGTGATTTCATACATCGTTAATATTTATGAATCCATCTGTTGGGAAAAAAAAATCTTTTAATTCTACTTATTCTAAGTATGTAAGCATGATTAATTTTAGATTCAACCTGGAAATACAAAGTGGTCTCCTTTTTTTTTTTTCTTTCCCCATTAAAAAATAAAAAAATCTGCATCTGTTAAATGCAATTGTCGATGAAGTTTCATAAGCTTGGGGAGAGAACAGTCCTTGAAGTCTTTTAGGGCTATTTTGAACAACATTGTGGAAGTAGGGCTATTCTTATTCTGTGTTTCCTTCAACTATCAAAATCTCGAGAATCACCAGCCTTTGCATTTCTAAAAACATTACTCCTTGTGGCAGCTTGTTAAATGACAGCTGATGCTAGGACTTTTCGTGTATATGTGAAAAGCTATAGCACAAATCAAACACGTGCAGAGGACTATAATACATATGTTACTGGTAATAAGGTACATTCATATGATGGAAATCATTCTAATTCTAATATACACGTGGGGAAGTCAGATGCTCATAGTAAGGTGTGCTAGAGATTTATCTCTTTAAAGCACTTTATAACCATTTAAAAATGTTTCAGCATCCTTTGGATTAAAAAAAACCAAACCAGTAAATGGCCATCTTCCAAACAGAAAATGATGCAGAAATATTGGTAATTTTGGTGTGTTTGTCTTGGGGTAGCACTTTAGGAGCATCTTGCTACTTAGCTAATACTCATTCATTATGTTTCATATGGGTCAGCATATTGGGGTATTTTGTTGGTGGAAGTCCAGTGCAACACTGTGTATTCCAATCAGCTAGATATTATAAATGTTCCTTCAGAAAAATCGCCTTGCATATTGAAATTGTGCAAATACCATAAAATTATAATGAAACGTGCCATGGTTTATTCTGTGCCACAAGTTAAGGTATTCATCTTTTTGTTTAGGATGTAAAGAATGAACGAACAGTTGAACATGTGGCAAGCTACTTCCAAATAACTCTTCAAAGGACTAGAACAGATGTGTGAAGTTAAAAAAAAAAAAAAAAAATCACTGTTTTCTTGGTTTCTTCTTTAGCTATGAAGAGTAATACCAGCATCCAAAAGAAGCAGTTTTCTGCCCTGAAAATGATTCTTTCTCCTGCTTAGAACAAGACCTTTATTAATAGTTTGTATAGTTGTCAGTAGTTTTAGAGCTCTTTCGAAAACAGTTATTTGCTTCCATTTCTGTCTCACTTTCTGTTTTTATCTGTGTAAACTTTGTCCTTTTCTGGGAAGAAAGACACTTTTCTTTCCCTCTGGAAATCTCACTTGACATTTAGCAAGGGATGTTTGTAAGAATGTCAGATTGATGAGAGCTGTTTGCTGAAGTCTCACCATGTTCATTCAGCTGAACAATATCTGTTGTTAGCAGCTATAATTAGTATGAACAGGTTTAAAAGGACAAGCTTATTGCTGTACTTTGGCAAGATGCTTTTGAGCTGCTGGTTACTCAATGGGAGTACTTGGCGAAGTACGTTTCTTTCTGTCATCAAAGTGCTTACAGATATGGACTAATTAAATACATCAGAGGCTATCTGTAGGACCCTTCTTGAGGGGAAGTAAATAACTGCTTCCTTGTTTATGTCATACAATTTGTGAGTGTTTGGGTTCATACTAATAGGCAAGAGATAGAGACGTGGCCTTTGTAGTTGAGGCATGACTCTTTTGCCGAAGTTTTGCTTGGAAATTTTGGACATGGCTTCACGTTTCCATATACCATATGGGCATTCAGTAACTATCATTAAGGTTGGAAAAGACCTTGACTATCATTGAGTCAAAACATATAAAGCTTTTCTTCTCTGGTAAGACGAGACAGCACAAGTGTGGCTCTGAAATCGAGGTGAGGCAGTAGGGGACCTCCATACTGAAGGTGCTGGAAGCTGCTACAAGTAAGAACTTCCAGGAACCTTGGGAAAATGAAATAAGCTGAGTTTTGGAGTTACAAATGTGCAATATTTGCAACTCAAGCAACGTGATCCACCAGTCGCATTACTGAATCAGTCCTTTAGTTTTTATCTGGGATCTCTTTTATCACACAAGCTGATGGTTGTTCTGCAAAGAAAAATGAAACAAAGCAGGTTACTTGGGCTTAACAGAATTGTCATGCGTCTTCAAATGTTTCTTAGCTAGCCAAGCATGGGATGTGAAATAAACATGAGATTCCCGTACTACACTGAGTATATTGTACTTTATTCTGGGCAGATATTTAAACAGATAAGTACTTGAGCCCAGGCTCTAGTGACTATTTGTGCTAATTGATAAAAAGATTGCTGCATAGTAGCCTAAATGGTAATTGGGCCATATGTTAGGAAAAGAAAGCACACATTTTGCCAGCTGACTCTGTGTTGAAGGTACCTGGCAGAAAGAGACAGTATCTTACCTGTGTATTTCATGTGCATGACACATGAAACTAGCAATCATAATGTAGGTAAATAGGTACTGGAAATGCAAAGCTCTTTTCCCAAAGTTTTTGAGAGAACGTTATGTCTGTGAACTGTGGAATACTGTTCAAAATACGGTGATTCAATTTGTATCCTGTCATCCTGCTAGTTTGTGGTAGAAAGAAATATCTACATAAATTTCTCTTATGGTTTGGAGGAAGGTGTGCTGCGGCCCGGAGGGTAGGGAGACAAGACACCAATATGATGTGCAATATAAGCTCCGATTTATTGTTCTGAAGCTAGCACTTTTATACATTTTGGCTTTCCGTGCATACATCAGCTGCGTGATAGCGCCTTTATAATTGGTTACAGCCATAAAGCACGCGCCTTACATGCATCTTTAGCATATCTTGATTGGTTGGCTCCTGTATAAGTTTTTCCTCCCTCTATGGTCTCTACCACCTGTTTCATGTCCTGTTATCACAGTTCTTTTACTTCATTTTGCCGGATCAGCTTTTCTGTTCAAACCTTCAAGGTCAGTCTGACCCTTATCTTACAAACGCTCGTAGTATCGTAGGGCCCGTAAGGCTCCCAAGGCTCCCGCTTACAAACGCTCGTAGTATTGTAGGGCCCCTAAGGCTCCCAAGGCTCCCGCAAAGGTGATAGCAAGTGAATTTCAATTCATCAATTTCAAAGCACCATAAACCATGTAATTTGCTGTTTGGGCATTTATATACATCACTGGAAAGAATTATGAAATAATATTTAGCTGATTATTATTCCTAGTTAACTGAAGTATGCTCCGAACAGCTGTACTGCGCTTGAAACCGTGTGACACATTTGAGCCTTTTAAACTTGAGAGCAGTTAACAAGAGATCTCAAAAATGGATTTTCTTAAATCTTGTATGTCCTTTCTGCATAAACAAGCAGAATTCACTTTGAAAAGTTCTCCACGGTTACTAATTCTTATTGTGGCATTAATAGCCATATTTGTTTCAGAAGGCTTACATATATAGTAGCTGCCTCTTCATAATCTGACACGTACTTGGACACATGAATCAGAATTGAGCTTTTAAAGATTCAGGCCTTTGTTCCTTCTGGTGTTGTTTAGATTCAGTTACCATCTTTTAGCTTTACACCCTCTCGCTCCCCATTTTATATATCTGCAGTTCTGGACAAAACATTGCTGGTGATCACAAGACTCTGGTTGATCACTGACATTGCTGGAAGATCGTAGTCCCTGTCTCTCTGGGCTGAGTTTTTAGCTGGCCAGGTGTTTTTCTTTCAAGTCCTGAGGGTACTGATAAATAATTATAGAGAAGATCATTCACCTTTCTGTTGATTTGCTAACTTCCTGTGAGCCTAAGTCCCCGCTTTACAGCCTCTCTTTCGATGAAATTGTCCAAACTGACCCTGATTAGCATTGTTGGGGTGATTCACAGTCCTTAAATACACGAAACTTCTGGGTGTGCTTTTTAGGATTTCTGTCTACTTACCTTTTTTGTGATGTCTCATATTATTAGATGTTATATTCATTTTGGGAATGATTTCTGGTGAAATGGAACTTACGAAGGGAGAGATCAATCCGCTTTGAGGCTACAAAGTAGGATAGATTAAAGGACAAGTGTGAGTTTGTTCTGTAGGTGTGAGTTTGGAAGGATGTCAATGGTGTCTGTCCACAGAATGATCAGCTGTACTTATATAATTTTTGGCAGATGTCTAATTTCTTTTTAAAGACCTCCAATGATGAAGACTATACAGGCTCCCTAGGCACATTTGTCCTTTACATGAAGGTAGTGAGCTGTCATTGAGAAGCTGGCTGCAGAGTTTCAATATTATAAATACAACTGTTAATATTAATGCAGTCAGGGCCCTCATCTGTGCACCAATATATTTTTCCTTATTCCCATCAGCATGTGCTGGATGACTTCACAGATTACAGCCATCTAACTAGAGCATGGCAAATTCTGCCAGAGATTAACATTTCCAGGCCCAGTGCACTTCTGTGTATTCTGCCAGACTATTCCTGGAAACCTGGGGGTTTGGTTTTACTTGGGACTGGTTCTGGGGACATGGCAGGCATTTCTTCTGGAACCTGACTGAGTAAAGAGACAGCTGCTAAGGACAGACATGTGAAGAAACATGTAGGATTTTGTTTCTTTCTAGTATCTTGTGGTTTGCTGTCTGGAGTCACTTTGCTTATAACTATGTGATCTTCCCTGCAGCGACTGAGTATGTTTTCATAAACAGAACATAATTGATTTGATAATGCTTTATGTGAGTAGGGATGTTTCCATACCCAAAAGGTAAGGATACCAGATAAATGGTAAGAGCAGATGGCACTGTCATTATCAGAGGAAAACAGCTAAAGAAGTTGCTTGAGAGGGGGAAGTGAATCAAAGAATACTGTGCATAAGCGTGCTCTCAGCTCTCTTTGCATACTTAGCATTTCAGATTCAGCTCATACCTTCTCATACTGCTTTTGCTACTTTGCTTCCAGCTACCAGCAAGTCCTCCCTTTGCTCCACAGACAAAAAACCATGGCAGAGCTGTTGACCTAGGAAGCAGATGGGTGGGAGGATGTAGTAAAAAACTGGTCTTCTATGGCTAGAGTCAGTCTCAGAGTACTTAGTGACCAGGAGGAGAAACAGCAATGGGACAAGGGGGGAATCATGCCAGTTTTGGAAAACAAGCCTTGCTCAAGCATCTGGAGCTAAGCAGTCTCCTTGTTTATTTCTCCAAGTGCTCTGTCCAGTTTTATTTCCCATATGTGTTTAGCTGCTTGCGGTGCTTGCTTGCTAAGATTTATGAAGTCTGCATAATGTGACTGCATGTTGATCAGCTTTCCTTTTTAGAGAGAGCACTGAGTTGGTGTAATTGCCTCTAAGATGAACCAAGTCAGCGTTGAAACTTTGGCTGTGAGGAGAAATGCAGTCCAGTGGTCTTAGTTTGGGGCTAGAAATGGAAATTTTGGTGTGTTACTCACTGATTTTTGAGTAGGTTTTTGTCACAAAGTCACCACCCAGCAACAGAAAAAAAATCAAAACCCAAAACAACTTTCTGAAAAGCTGGCTCTGGAAATGAAACATTCACCAGTCTTTCTATCTGGAGATATGTTTGTTGGTTTTAAAGTAGTTGGAGACATCGGTATGCAGTTATAGTACAAAACATTTTGTCATGTTTACTTTTCGTGTCACTATTAAGATTTTTAATTTTATTTCTTATCCAGCTGTGGGTTTTTTCTGATGTGAATCCTAGTTAATACAAATGTTTTCCCCAGACTTTTTTGTTTGGATTTTTAAAAATATAATTGAAAGTATTCCCTTCCCCTCTCCTGAATCCTTATTTTTATTTTGTGACTGTTGAGTTGGCTGTTGCACATATCATGTGTTAACTGATTTTTTTACTTGCTATTTTATTACCTTGGTTCTTAGGCTCTCCAGAATGTTTCTATTGTGCTATACGCTGTGCAAATGAAGGAGAGAGGTGATTTCTCCCTGCAAGATTCTGTGCTTTCATGTGTGAGCTGGGGGCCAAAGATTGTTCAGACACAGAGAAGAAATTATAGTATGTGAAGGGTTGTTAGTATATTAAACGTGACGTAGGCAAAAAAAAAAGTCTATTTTAGGAGCCAGGTTATCTATTTATAGTTCTTTGCACACCTTTCTAAGAGATACATTAAAACTGCATCACCTGACATGATCTAGCAATCTGCTCCCTGAGAGGGTGCTCTTTGAACGAAAAGGGATGGAGAGGATACGGGAGATCAAAGAGCAGGTTCCTCAGTGGCCCTTATTGTGCAAATGACCTGCGACAAAGCCCTTTCCTACCTCGCCGCTCGCCTGCAGGAGCAGAGCGGTGCCGGCCGCCCTGGGGATGCCGCTCCCGCCGCGGCGGCTGCCCCGCGGCCACGCTCCCGGGCGCTGCGGCACTCGCTCCTCGGCAGCGGGCCCCCTCCCGGCCGTCAGCTTCCAGGACGCTGCCGGCGGCCGGAGAGGAGCTCTGGAGTCCCTAGTGGTAACGGCAGGGAAACAAGCAGCTCCTTTTTCCCTCTGTATCCTCGGCAAAGAATGAGACCGGCGCAGCAGCTGCACCGCGGTGAGCGCTCACCGGCGGCTTTACCCAGTGCCACTTTCTGACCTCGTTTTCTTTTGGCATGCTGTATTTGCCTTCTTAGCCGTGTGGCTGCTGTTTTGTGTCACACTTGCAATAAGTTCTCAGCAGGGCTTCTCTGTCCTTCCAATATTCTTGTATAGCTGTATTGCAGTGTCTTCATCCTGAGGGAGCTGCTGCAAGTGAAGAACAGCGGGAGTAAATAAGTTGCTTTGCGTGGCTTGCTTGTTTTCCTTTTACCTTCAGGCCAAGTTCTTAATAGTGCAAAAGAAAGTTTTCCTCTATACTCTAGCAGAATCTGTGAGCAATCTTTCGTTATGCTAATTTTTATCATATTAGTGTGACCCAGGGTAAAACTTGAGTTGTTACTATCAACCTGTGTACCTTCTGTGAAAAATGCTTGTGAAATGTTGTCGGTGTGCTGGAATATTCACGATAAAGATGAGGATGTGAATCTCTTATGCCAGCAATACTATAGGATGTTGCCAGGTACTGCATCTCCTCTGGCTTTACACCTTTCAGCTGAAGTACCTTGTCTCTTACATACTTTGCATTTTATGCTTATGCTTTTGTGTAATATTTTGCACTTCTGTAGGTGTTTGATTATTATTTGGGTCTGCAATATTTTCTGCTATTTCAATATCCATCACCTCTTGCCCCTTGCTTGTGACTTCACACTCTGCAGAGCAAAGAACAATTTTGCAATCTGGTGTGTGCCAGTGTTACAAAGCCTGGTCGAAACAAACAGCTCCGGTGACAATTAATGACTTGATTTATGTTGGGTATTGAACAGGCAGAGTACAAGTCTACGTGTTTCACCAAGTGTGAAGTAGGACATAGCAGATTGGTGGGGTCTGCAGCAAAGGACAAATGTAAACTTAAGTGGGATTTGTATCCGTGTATACAGGTTGCTTTCTGTCATCCTCTAACCAAGGTCTTGGAAGTCACGTTTCCTTTTCTGCAGTGTTGATGCTGCAAGTGGAGTTGCTCAAGGCTGTATATAAAACCTCACTACAGGTATAGTTTAGCTATTCTGTCTTCAGTTGCAGAAGAATGAGGAACACTGTCTCTGTGCCTTGTCAACCCATATGTGCTGCAAAAGATTTTTCTGTCATATCTATACCCACATGTATTTCGTTCCTCTTGCATAATTCATCGCTGAAGAATTTGCATTTCCCTGAAGTTGAAAGTTCCAAGAGTGCATTGTAATGATGAGAGAAATGGGGGCAGAAGGAGCTGACTGGGTTTGGGTTTTTTTTTGACCTAGCACTTTTGCAAATTCATTTATTGTAGAAAAATCTCTCAACTAAGAGGCAGTTGAACTGGTGCCAGTGGAATATTTCAGACTTTAAAAGGTGACAAGACCCATTTATATTTGTACTTGAAAAAGCATTTTCTGAGCTGTCTCAGCACAAGGTGACCATCTGTCTGTGTCCCCTGCTAACCTAGCAGTGAGGGAGAGCTAAACCTTTAGCTGTCTCCTGTATACAGATATGCACAAGTTTGTTGGTTTGTTTTTTTTTTTTTCCCTCCCCAAAGTCAGTAGTTTACTGCATGCTTGATATGGGGAATAGTCATGGGCAAATGGGCTACTGTTTTGGGCAGATATACAACGGGGAGGTTTTGGGGTGGTACCAGGTAGGGACCTGTTGTCACAGGTAATAGCATACAAGTAGCCTGTACAAGAACCAGTCTGTAGTAGTTGGGGATCTGATAAAATGCATACAATATGCGCTGGGATAGCTACAGCAGCTTGAAAGATCTCACTATTCTTGAATAAGAGGATGAGCATATATGCTAAAGCATGCATGTGGCTTTCACGTGGGATTCCTTCCATTTAAAGCAGATGAGCAAAGGACACCTCCAAGAAACTCTCTTGACTACTACATTTTAGTAACTTAGTTTATGTTAGGTTGGGTTGTTTTTTTTTTAATCACCAAGGATTTAAAGCACATAATAAAAGAAATTTGGTGAGGGAGCAATTAGCCGTCATTGAGGGGTACTCTTTGTTGTGCCACATCATTGAGTCATGGGAATACCCACTATTGTGCTAGCTCTCCCCAGTACTATCTCTTCCCTTCCAGGGTGTCACTCTAAAGGCTTCAACCTCTACTAGAATTAGCACCTTGAATGTGTGATGGAGGCCATCTCAGGTTGGGATGTGGCGCATCACAATATCAATAATGCAATTGATGCCACACGTGCTGCTGTTGACGGAATGATGCAAACCTAAAAGACAAGGTAATCAATTGTAGCTGAGAAGAACTTAGCTGGGAGAGAGGGCATGCTGAAAGGCTGGTATGACCTTTCCAGATCATTGCTCTATTTAGTATAATTAATGAAAGTCTGCCTGCTGAAATGAAATGTCTATGTGCCTTTTTTTTTTTTTTTATGGGGGGGGATGGGGAAAGGAGCTTCGGGAAAGATAGAGAGATACAGCTTTTGAAGAACCTAAATGACCAAATCTTGTTGTGAAAAAAGGAAGATTGTAAAGAATTAGGCAACTCAGGTATTCACTGTTTCACTGTCAAATTATTGAAATTAATGTCTGTGTCACTGTTTGCGTCACTGCAGCATGTCTTCTGACACCTCTGGCAATTTCCCTCTTGACTGAGAATCATTTTTCATCTTCATGATGCACCAGGAATCTTTTATCAGTGCTACAGAAGTGCTGTATGTGTATTCATAGCTTGGCTTTGAAGGAGAGGCGCTTAACAATAGGTTAAGAGCTCAGACAACCATAATTTCCCTTTTGGCAATGCTCTGTTTGATCCTCTTTTACACATCAAATAAGCACACTGGAAGTCAAGGGAAGTGGGCAGTGTAACAAACCCAAACACTGACTGACACAGCTTACAAGTCCATGTTAGTTAAAACTTGTATTCTGACAATGGCGCCACTGGTTCTGTATTTAAAAACAAAAATGCCTTCAAGTTCCTGCCAACAACCAGAGCTGTCCAATTTAAATTTAGTCAGTTATTTGTCACTGTCTAGCATATTTTTTCTGAGTAGTTATTATACATTTTTTTGTTTGTTTCCCTCCCGTGTTTTACTCGAGCAACAATAGCGTGAAGACATTTGTCTTGCAGAAAAAAAAAATCTCTGAGAATCATTCAAACAGGTTTCCTTGGCTTTGTCATAGTAAATTTGTGTGTCTAGGAAATGAGACTGGTTGCTTGTTGTTTTCTTCTGCTGCTGCTTCTCAATGCTTAGGTATAATCTCAGATTGCTTCCTTTGAAAAACACAAACAGTAGTATGATATTTAATCCTTTCACAACCAGAAACAACAAGTGAATGTAAAATTGATGTAAAATAGATTCTGTTTAAAAATACTCTGTGCCTGTTGCATGGTGAATAAAAGACCTAAATGATTTTAAATTTTAGAAATAGGTATATGGGGTTTTATGGGGCATTGGGGTTATTATTTTTGAGACAGCAAAACTGTTAGGACTTACATATATGTGTGTGTGTGTATACATATATATGTTTATTTTTAAAAAACTCCATTCAGTCACTGGCCACTGCAGAGTGCCCTACTGTAAGGGCCAGACACTCAATAGAGCAGAGTGATTATGAAGTCAGTTTCTTACCTCAGGAAAGAAAATTGCTTTCTAGTCATCCAGGGCTGTAGTCAACACATCTGTTTCTTCTCACTTCAAGTATATGGTTTCCATAGTTAAATACTTGGAACAACTCTCAGCAGGTTGTTTTTAACATGTGGCAGACAGAGGGCATCTTGGCAATAATTGCTTTTAAATCTAGAGTTACCTTTATTAAGGACTGTGCTGTTAGCACACTGCTTCCTATGACCTTACTGCACTGTGGCTCTGAAAAATGGGAAAGTATTCAAAAATGGTTCACTTGGTTGCTTCTAAAACTCACAGCCACCTTCACATCTTATGATGGAGACAAATCTGGATTCAAACTGCTGAACAGTTTCCTACAGGCTGTGTCATACCAGTGTCCTTGTAGAAAGGTCCCATGGCATTTAGAGAGCTTGGAAGGCAAGTTAGGTAGCTCCAAGGGTTTTGTTTTATGAAAATGCTGTTCTAATTTCAGCAAAATAAGCCATTTGTGAATGGTTGGCTTTTTCTAAACACTTCCAAAAGTAATAAACAGAGTCTTAATGAAGTTTTGGAGAAAGACATAATAATAACTTTTGGAAGAGGAATATTAACAGTAGTCATCTTGCACAGTGTTTTTAGTCTTAAGCTTCAGTACTGAAGTGATTTCTTACAATTCAGGGAGGCTGATGTAAATGCAACACTTCTGAGGTTAATGTGAATCCCACAGCATTTTGCAGACCTTTAGTTGTGTAAAGAACTGGAGCAAAACCATCATTCCTTAATTTGACAATAGACATTTGCTTTGTTTTTGAGCAGGATGTGTGGCCTCCTTTAACCTCTCCATCTGTAAGGATATCAACACATGGAAACAAGAGGATTTTTCAAAGAGCATACTGTGGTCTGTTTCCTCCAGTTGCTGTTCACCTGTGTTACACTGACCCAGTTCAGAGATGGAAATGGGCCTTTTGTATTCAGCGATACACACTTAGCTCAGCCTTTATGGCTGGCGATGGAGTAGACATAACTTCTTGGATGCCAATAGAAAGCACATTCATTTAATTGACTCTGATCCTTCACTCTTACCTGCCCAGTGGGATGCTTGAAAAGGAGCATGTTCTTCTGCATAGATTGTATTGAACAGTGAAGGTTTGCTTGATGGAAAAATTATGCACTGCATGTCCACCATCTGTTCTCTCAGTCTCTCAATGCTCTATCTGATCACTAGAGCTCCTTAATTTTTCAAGTGAAAAAACCTTGAGTGAGAAAATGGCATTAATGTTTTATTCCACTTTTTTTGGGTGAATAAACAGTATTGGAGTACACAAAGGATGAATAGATCCTTCCTGTTGGGCTTCAGCTATATTATCGTGGGAAATTGTCTGCTAAAATATGAGCCCTACAGTACCTCTGCAGACATAAATTACCTGGTTTTTCCTCTTGAAGGATAGCTTGTTGCCCTAAAGGCAATTTTTTTCATTTACAATGTACTATAACTTTCATGTTCTTGTTCCAGTACATGCCCCATATGCAGTGTGTTACCTTCCTACATACATTAATGTTGATACCTCAACAAAGAATCAAATCTAAGCTTTTGTGTAGATAACTGAAGGCTGGTATTGCATAGAGCTGACCAACAGAAAATCTAAGAGCATTTTACGATAAAAGCAAAGCCTACCATGAAATGTTTGTACCTTTTTCTTGCTGTCCGTGTAGGATTAGTGTACTGCTGTAGAGTGTGGGAGCTTGTGATGCAGGTTCCTGTTTTGACTCCTGCAAAGTAATTTGGAAGATGAAAGCTGCTGGCCTCAATTAGGCAAAACAAGGACTCAGACCTGAACATTGTGCCACAAATCTCACCAGTGGCCTCTTGCTGAGATGGCTGTACCTTTTCGTTTTCTTTTTTCCAACAAATAGAATTGCCTACCAAAGTTTATCTAACACTTCTCAAATGTAATTTTATCTGAAATTGCAGGAGGTCAGAGTGCATATTGAAATTTTCTTTTCCTGCTTCTAGGAAGAATAATATAAAGAGCTTCACTTCTGCTGTTTCCCTTCTAACACTGATAGAGAAATGTACTTTTGTATATGGTAAATTTAATCCCACTTAAATACTGTAAATATGAACACATGTTTGCAGGGCAGTCTTCTGATCAAGACCTAAGTGAGCTTAAGGTAGGCTTGATGCTGGCTTGCTCCACAGGGTTCTGTTTCATTGCATTGGAAAGTTGAAATGCACAGAAGTTTCAATCAAGTTAAAGCTACACAAACCTCAAAACAACGTGTTCATGGCATTATATATCCTAACTAGGTGTTACAGAGGTGTTAGTTTATTAGACTGCTGCCTGTTCCTTCAGTATGCTGAAGAATTTGTAGAAAGTATTGGTTAAAGTTGCTATGGACAATTTCAGCCTATGTTCTTTTCTTACCTTTGTAAAGATTTCAGAGTTCTAACTGTTTTTTTTGTTTCTTAATCTTTCTTTTTGTTGCTGTGATGTCTTATTTCTAAATATTAAAAGGTGACTTCTTGTGTACAACTGAATTTGTGTGCTTAAGGTCAGCAAAGTTTGTAAAAGTCTCCTGTAGTAGAACAGAAGAACAAAGCACAATTTCTTTATTTCTCAGAGAGCACTGATACATTTGTTGACCACCAACACCTTTTATAAACCTTTGGGGGATGTAAAGGTGTTGTATTAATTGAACCTGATCCTAATCAACTGGTATGGTTTGTGTTAAGAAAATATTTTAGAAGGCCCATTGTAATGTTTCTATCAGAAAAAATGCACTAATGAAAGAAGAATTGGACGTTATATTTTGGACTACATTTCTTTACAATATGTTTTCTATAATGGCTTATTAGGGGAAGTAAATTGCTCACATATGGAAAGTATGTTGATCAGAGCTGATTGAGAGAATGTTTGCAATTAATGAATTTTCCATAAACCAAGAAAAAGCAGCTGGCAGAATCTTGTCTCTGAATTATGTAATATAATGAGGCATGTTACTGGAGTCATAGAATCATTAAGTTTTGAAAAGAATTCTAAGATCATTGAGTCCAGCCATTAACCCAGCACCACTGTGTTCACTAAATGATGTAATCAAGTGCCTCAGCCACACGTTCTCTTTGAACGCTTCCAGGGATGGTGACTCAACCGCTTCCCTGGCCAGCCTGTTCCGGTACTTGATAAACCTTTTGGTGAATAAATTATTCCTAATATTCCATCTGATCCTCCCCTGGCACAACTTGAGGCCATTTCCTCTCATTCTGTCACTTGTTACCTGGGAGAAGAAACTAAGCCCCACCTGACTACACCCTCCTTTCAGGTAGTTGTAGAATTGATAAGCTTTCTCCTGAACCTCCTTTTCTCCAGGCTAAACACCCCCAGCTCCCTCAAGCATTTCTCATGGGACTTGTGCTCCAGACTGTCCCCCAGCTCCATTGCATTTCTCTGGACATGCTCCAGCACCTCAATGTCCTTCTTGTCATGAGGGGCCCAAAACTGGACACAAGACTTGAGGTGCAGCCTCATCAGTGCTGAGTACTGAGGGACAATCCCTGCCCTGGTCCTGCTGGCCACACTATTTCTGGCCAGGATGCCACTGGCCTTCTTGGCCACCTGGCCACGTGCTGGCTCATGTTCAGCCACTGTCAACCAGCACCTCCAGGTCCTTTTTGTGCCAGGCAGTTTCTCAGCCACTCTTCCCCCAGCCCATAGTGCTGCATGGGATTGTTGTGATCAAAGGGCAGGACCAGGCACTTGGCCTTGTTGAACCTCACACCCTTGGCCTCAGCCCAACAATCCAGCCTGTCCAGATCCCTCTTCAGAGCCTTCTTTCCCTCCAGCAGATCAGCACTCCCATCCAGCTTGGTGCTGTCTGTGAACTTGACAGAAGCTGCACTCAATCCCCTTGTCCACGTAATTGATAATGATATAAAGCAGGACTGGCCCCAGTACTGAGCCCCAGGGAACACCACCTGTGACCGGCCACCAGCTGAATTTAAGGCCATTCACCTCCATGCTCTGGGCCCAGCCATCCAGCCAGTTTTTACCCAGTGAAGAGCACACGCCACCACCACACCATGGGAAGCCAAGTTCTCCAGTAGAATGGTGTGGGATAGTGTTTCAAAGGCTTTACTGAAGTGCAGGTAGACAATATCCACAGTCTTTTCCTCATCTGTTAAATGGGTTGCCTTGTCATAGGAGATCAAGTGACTCATGCAGGATCTGTCTTTCCCAGTCTCATTCTGTCTCAGCCTTATTCCCTAGCTGTGCTGCATTCAAGATGATCTGCTCTGTGACTTTTCCTGACACTGAAATCAGCTTGACAGGCCTTAAACTTGGGCTCATCCAGGATTTGAACCTGAGACTTCATTTTACCTTATGTGAGAATCATACTCCTAGGTCAACAAGCTGCCATGGATGTATTAATAGTTATTTCTAATTATTTCTCTCACTCCTGAATGTTGGAAAATAGAAAAAAAATTAAAACTGAGACTTTAATTTTCAGAAAGAACTTACAAAACTCAAGAAAGCAAAGCCAAACTCTCTTCTTGCTATGTTGTTCAGATATTCTGAATGAGGAAAATGGACAGAAGGACACAGGGTGACAGAAGGCATCTGAATTGGCAAAGATTTAAGGGATAGAACAATTTTTACATTTGAGTATTTTTTAAAGTTCAAAGTGGCTTTTAAAGAGCTTATGAAGTTGTTACAAAGCTAATTCAGTACAGTGAAGTGCAAGGTAACAAATTTTGGAAAGCAGTTTGAAATGTTCAAACCCATTGATGGGTTCTAAGTTAAATGCTGCTCTTCTTTCATGCAATTGGCTTTGTTACTGGTTTATGGAAAATAGCTGCTTTGTGCTCAGCTACGGTCAAAATGATTAAAAATTACACTTAACAATAGTTTTTGAATAAGAAAGGGATGAGAATATACTAGAAATAGGGTGTTGTTTCAGCAGAGGATATATAAAGTATTTTTTTGTTTTTTTTTGTTTGTCCTTTTTCTTAATTTTGGAGAAGAAAGAACAGAGAGGGGCAGGGCTAGGAAGAAAATATTATGAAGAAATAAAAAAGTGGGTTTTTCTCTGGTCTTAGTGGAAAAGTTTCCATTGAATGCAACAGTATACCAACAGGGCTTTTGTGGGGTAACTGTGATGAACGTTTTAAATAGGGAAGAATAAAGATAACAAGAACACTAGGCTTGTAAGAGTTCTTAAGATATTACAAAATGAAGAGAAGTTACATAATAAAGACTGTGTCATCTGGATTTATTGATTTCTGCTTTTGGACAAGTAGGGATAACATGTTTATTAAATGAGGACAGTGGAAAAAATAGCTTTTTCAAGCAGCACTTGTAGAAAAATTAGTTTTATTTGCTCTTGATGCATAAATAGGGGATCTCGTGTTTTCTCTCTGAACCTTTTCCTGTGAACAATAAAAAGAAAATAAAGAAAATGGGTGGGAAAGAAATATCTTGTTTCTTTCTCCCCTGCCACTCTTAAACAGAATAAATGAGACTAAGCCAAGTTTCTTGAAACTGGAGAACTAGAGAAAATCAAGAGCTTTTTTTATAATGAAGATAGGACTTCCTGAGTCCTTATAAGAAAGCCGTGCCATACCAATTTTTGTGCTTTCAAATGTGTGCCAACTGCTGACCATTGAATGTAGGAAGATACCTTGCCTAAAGGAAGGCACCTGAAGATCTGCAACCCACCTGTGCTTTAATATAAAGGCTCTTGTTCTTGGAACAGGTGAAGCCACATCTTACACATCAGTGGTTATGGTGATGATTACTTATATAATTTTTTGCCTAATATCATTTGCCTCATCTGTATATCTTTAACTGTTGTGTCATGACCTAAAAAAAGGGACCGTCCTGTGCATAAAATACTGAAGAAAACATACTGCAGAACATAATGGGATATCTTAGAACTGCAGTGTTTTTTAAAAGATTGTAAAGTGAAAAGAGGGGCTCCTGTGTCTTAAAATATGCATAAATTATGGCTTCATTTCTCTTTCAGGCATTGGTGACACAACTCCTATGGTTTATGATATGAGTGGCCTGAGGCAACAGAATTTAGGAAATAATGTGCTCCATTATTCTCTATAATGAGTTTAGCACACTACAGGAGTGTGCACTGGCTGTTTGCTAAGGACTGAGGTCTTCAGGGTACTGGGTAACTGTAAGTTTCTGCTGTGTGTATTATAGGTGTTGAAATGACTGAAAATGGACTATGTCAGCAGTATAAATCTCTGTTAACATTTTCTTGAATATGAAGTGTGAGAACATTTATTTTCTTTCCAGTGTTAGCAGTATGATTTCAGCCAGATAGTGAATATAGTGGGGGTTTTTGTGTTGTGTGTTTTGTTGTTTTTTTGTTTTGCCAGTGGCAGAGTTTGTTTCACTTATGGGCACTGTGACTGTTACAGGTGCTTGTATACACTTGTATCCTTGGGATTTTTTAGATAAAATATTTATCTTTGGGATTTTTTTCTTTCCCTCCTTTCTCTTTGAAGAAAAGTTAAGTTGTCCTGAAAATGTTGAAAACCCTGAATCTTGAATTCTTCTCTCCTTTTGCAGAACTTGATCTGCTAAAGCAATTGTAGTTCAAGCCTCTGAATTCACCTGGTATATCTACAGGTTGTCCTGGAAAGGCTCTCTGGGACTGATTTAACTAATTAGTTCAGTGCTGGGATGAAAAAAATATTATAGACTTCTCTGTTAAGACTGTTGAATAGGATAGTAGATCTTTAGGTAGGAACAGGTTTTAATCTTCCTTGGTTTTTAGTACTTGGCACAAACTATGTAGAGGAAAAGTACTAAACAGTTGAAGAAAAGGTCATTAGAATGGATTACATTTGCAAGAAGACTTTAATCAGAATAACTGATAACTTTGATTCTCCCTACTCCCCCAATTCTTTTTCTGAGCTTATGGGAGAGTATTCCTTTCCCAAAGAAGTATTGTGAAGATGATGTAATAATCTTAGTAGGGATGTGCTAATGGTTAGATTAATCTGAAATATTTCATTAAGTTAGAATTTTCTTTTATTTAGACTGTGTTGATATTTGTATGTCAAACATTATAATGGCAAATTACAATTTGTTTTCGGGTCTCACTTTTCACTTCTTGATAGCCAGGGGGGCTGTATATAATTTTTTTTTTTGTCCAAGGATACATCCATGACAAAGAATGGCAATATGTTTTTGATGCTTTTATACATGAATTTTACCAGTCTCTATACTTCAGTGCTATGGAAGTAGTACTCACACATACACCCTACTCGAAGAAAAATCCTAAACTGGGAAAGAATATGAATGTGCAGTGCAAAACAAAACTGCCATAGAGAAAAAGGAATTCTCTGCAGGGTTGCTATAAAATTTTTGAATCCTTTCCTGCTATATGACTTTTTCTGCCATCATTGTCAAGTGTTTTTTATTACCTCTGACTATTTAGAAGGGATTTTCACTTTTTTTATTCACATCTGGGCAGGACTGGGAAATTCAGAGAAAACACAATAGATCAGAGTTCTAAAGGAGGTCTGATGGAATAAGATGGAACCAGAAATTCTGTATAGATCCCTAATAATGTGTTTAGAAAAATGCAAATTCAAAATGCAAAAAACCACTAGAAAAGCAAACAAGCTTTGCTGTTTATTATTGGTGCACATTTGCATAACTCAGTAGTTTATAAGCCTACATGAAAATGTTTCTGGTTATGAACACAATATAACATATGACACATGTTAATTTTAAAAATATATTTTGGTTGACTGAAGTATTTATGCTGGTACTTAGCACAATTAGAGATGTTAAAAGTAACACTCAGTGTTAACTGTTGTACTCTAGCAAATTAGTGTTTCCAATTAATTGTCCCTCTGCATGTGTGATTACAGAAAATGCCTGCTCAGGGTTCAACATTGCAGGCAGTAGCTAGAGAAAAGTAATTACTTAAACTTTCCAGTATATTTTTGGGTGCTAATTGTTTTACTGTGTTTCCCCTGCCCCAGTAACCTGTCACAAAGTTTTTATTTATTTTTGTTTTTCCTACTAAGATGGTAATTCTTTGGACTTTTACTTTTAAAGGTCTTGGTGAAGTTATGTACATAACATCATTCATAAAAGCATTTGTTCACAGGCACATGATTCTCCCAATATTTTTATTACTGCACCTAAATAGGCTAGAACGACATACTCTTTCCACTGAATGATTTATAAAGAGAACTTCCTGTAAATCCTATCAACTTTTAAAATCGTTTTACCTATATCTAGATCTTTTCTCTGGACTCACAATTACATGATTTTCTGAAACCTACTTGCCATGTCTGTCAATAAGCAAATGCTGTGTGTTGATCATTGTGAAAATACAATAATATGTACAGTCGCTTGAGATTTAGAATATTTTTTGCTCATTGTAGTTAGTAGATCCATATATTCTGCATATGATTTTATGAATAAAAATTAGCATAGAGATTAACACAGGTGAAGGCAAATCGTATTTACACTTAATAAATTATTTATGCTTACAGTCCATAAATGAGTTATGTGAAGGCAATGTTAGAGCTTAAGAAGCAAAGGTCAGAGGACAGTAGCTATTGGATTTCTTAAAAAATGTTTCTTTAACCTTCTTGAAGCTGGGACACAAAATTTACTGGTACATATGTGATGGCATGTTCTTTGTATGTGCTTTTTCTAAATCATACTTGGTTTAACTGTACCAAATGGTAAGATGACCTCTAAAGTCATAATTTTTAATTTAGAGAACAACCATTTATCTGGCGTGCTTTGTTGAAAGCATCAACTTTGATGAAAACCAGTGTGAGTCTCTTTAGCTATGTTCATGACCATTTAGTTGACAGATTAATGTTAGACAATAGCCATTATCAAGTCAGCACTGTTGTGGGCTTACTCTGCTACCCTGCATTACCCTGGTATCTTCCCCAAATGAAAAGTACAAGTATATCCATAGGAACAGGATGAAATTAGAATTTATTCTTGAGCATAGCCAGAAAAATTTTGCAGAGTCTATTTAAAATGTTTGTGTCAGGATGGTGATGTACATCCAGCAGGTGCTGGGAAGTAACTTTCCGGCCCATTCAGACTGAAGAGACCCCAATTACACTCTAATTTGGGATACCATGAGGTTGTATGCAATGGGAGATATCTGCAGCTACCTGATGTAGGTGGCCCTTTGCAGAACCTGCAGTTTGAAGTGATTTTATAACATCCTTATACTCCTACCAAATTACCTTACCTTCCTTCCAGGGGTGAGGGATTATTTTTTTTTTTCCCTTAATCTCCAGTCTAAGTTCTCTGTTTAACCAGGCTGGTCTTTTTCCCTGACAACTTGTCTTTCTATACCTGGGGACAGGCTGCTCCTGAATATTTAACAACTCTTTTTTGAAGCACATCCAGCTTTCCTGGACACCTTCGCCCTTCAGGACTGACTCCCAAAGGACTCTGCCAATCAATGTCCTACAACAGGTCTAGCAAGGCACCATGGTAGGCTCATTTATCAGTTGTGTTAGGAAGTTGTCTTCTGCATACTCTGAGAACCTTCTAGACTGCTTCCTCTCTGCTGTGTTGTATTTCCAATAGACATCTGGCAAGTTGAAATTTTCCACAAGTACAGTGTGTTTTTCTAGATGACATTCACAGATATTAGTGCTGGTTGCTTCAATGGTACCTCTTCCCACAGTCAACTTCTGTTCCACTTGTTGTTCAGGAAAGATGGGTTCAGCCTGAAAAGTGACATCAGTAATCCTTCCAAGTCTTGTTCAATTTGTTTGATTAAAACATTAGGCTCATAAAGCTCAGTGCTAGAAATATAAACTAAATGGTGTGAGGTTTGATAGATGTTTTTGTGTGCTGCTAAGACATCTTGTCTGAAATACTTTTCCTGTAGCCCCATCTCTGATCTGAAGCTGATCAATGTGCAAAACAATGGATGAGACTGGATCTGTAGGCTACCAAATTGATTTATGGTGACCTTGATTGCTCAGATTTATTTATTTGTTTAGAGTAATGCTTGAAGTTAATTTGCAAGAAAGATCCATGGGTAGCCAGCAGGGAGATGCAATTACTAAACATATCATGCTTAAAGGAAGAGGATACATTTACTATTTTGTCTCTTGAAATGCTATCTGTGCTTTATAGGAATTAAGAACTGACTGCTTTTTTAAAAGTGCCTAAGAAGTTAAGCACCTGGGGGTCTCTGCCTGAAAGCTGAAGGCAATCCTTTCAGAATGCTCAAGCCACTAAATAATTGTATAAAAATGAAATAGAAATGGATCCTTACTGTTGTAAGAGTTGCTATAATCTTGATCAGTCTGTTACATTGGGCAGCATAGAATGCTGTATACATCTTTCATATTCTGTATTTACTTGCTCATGATAATGTTTAAATTATTGAAGGTCTGTTCCTTAACACTTTGTAGTTCAGGGAGAGTATCAAGCCCCAATATTCTTCTGGCAGAACCAAGTAAAATTGTGGCGTTAAGTGATAAACCATGGGTTTATTGTTTGGGAATATATACTGAAACTCATAAAAAAGTGCATTTCACTTCAAATATTTGTATTAATGGAGAAGTTAACCTCAGAGAATTAAATTACTGAAAGCTAGGAAGCATGCAAGTCCAGATAGAGGTGCTCAGCTCAGCACCTCTAATTCCTTCTATTTTTGAAGTTTCTATAGATTTTTTTTTTTTTGTGAAGAGGGCAAGTAGTGCAAATTAATGGATGAATTGGAAAGTGTTGTGTACATTTTTAGAGGAAAGTTGTAATGGTAAAATAAATGCAGCCTACTTACAGAATGGGGAAGGGGGGTCATTTACACTTGAATATGTGGCCATATGTTGAAGTAAGGAGCTCTCTTTGTGGACCTGTATCCTTCCTTATTATTTTTATCAGATTCCTTTCTATTTATGGTATAGCTAATTGGAGTTCCATACAGGTTTTTTTTTTTTTTT
>VZTI01004865.1:187994-295613 GCA_013397865.1 Struthidea cinerea
ATGAGCCAACAATAGCCATTTCTTTTTTTTTTTAATCACGTTACCCTGATTTTTTTTCTCCTCTATGTATCTTTTTCTGAGTTCCATTCCAGTTCCATTACCATCCCTCAAACATTTCTTTCTTGTATGTGAGTTTTGGGTCCATGTCTCCTCCAGCCCTGCCACATGTTGTCTTGCCTTATGAGGAAAATGGAGCACAGAATCCATTGCTCTGTTTTCTCCCTGTGCTAACTTGGACCTTTTCTGCCACTAGTCAGAGCTAAAACAGTGTGGTTCAACTTTGTTTCAATGAACTTCTTAAGAGGGAATTAATTGCAATTTTTCTAAAGCCTGGTTTCCTAGGGTAGGCACACTTACAACTTCCTTCCCCTGCCTTCACGTCTCTACTTTTTAGTCATTTAGTCAGTCACCACTGGTATTAATTGAATATAGAAGGCAAGGGAAATCAAAGGTACTAGTTAATAGAATTTCTTAAATTGAAATGAGTGGATAGATGTACAAGTCAATTCAAACTGAAGAAAAACTTCAGTATTGATGGAAGTGTAACATATTACGTAAAAGAAATCTAACCACAAAATGTATAACCATTTCTGTATTTCTGGGAGGGGAAGCTTTGATCAAAGCTTGGGAGTTATTAGAGGTAGGCATCCTGATATTCTGTTAGGGTTTTTTTTCTGTGTATTGAACTGTTTTGAATCTGTAAGAGTGCTCTGTCAAAAATATTTTGTTAAATCCATTAACGTGTCAGTTTTCTTGCCTTGGTGACTTCAGTCTTCTCTATTCACTAGTTAAGCTGTCTTGTTTTCTTGCTAAGCTTTTCCTGTGTGTTGTTGCTGTGCTCATTGTGGCACAATGCTGCAGGTAATGCTTCAAAATTATTTTTTGGACTCACACAGGCAAAGTACTTGCCTTGTGACGACTTCTCCCTTTGTGCCCAAAGGTATCCTCCTGTTCAGTGACCTAGTGAATGACAAAGAGAAATGACAGGGGACTTCTGTCTTCATGCTCTGCTCTGCTGGAATGAAGGAAGCCCAGCTGCTTTTAGACAGCAAGACTGAGGAGAAAACCAAATTACACACTGCGAATAATTAGAACAACATGGATTTATTATCATTATTGCCAGGCATTATTGTAGTCATTTCATCGCAACTGCTTTGTTCCTGGTTTCCGTAAATAACACCAGGTCCTGGTTTTCGTAAATAACACAAGGTTCTAGGCAGTCAGAGAAAACATTCCGATTCAGTTAACTAAGCTATTGCTCATATACTTCCCCAGCTTTTCTATTGCCTCTTCAATATAACATTTTTCCTTGACCTAGATGACTTCAAATTTGACTCCTTGAACACAATAACAGAAATGTTGAGAATATTCTTCTTCTTTTCCGATGATTTTGAGTACCCTTTCATTGATCCTCGTCCCTTGTATTTTGAATTTTAACTGCCTTGTGGCATGTGATAGATACTGCCTTCTGAATGGTGAAAAATGGTAAAAAGTAAGAAGCAGTGGCGGAAGTATGAGTAAGGGGAGAGGAAGCGCTTTTGTGGTTATAAAATCAGAGGTGGTGTTGGTGGTTGCAGTAGCTCTGAAGGTCAGCACTATATAAATGTAAAATTCCCGCTTCTGTGAGACATGACGAATGAAAAATTTGAAAGACTGTAATCTGTAACATTCACTGATAAGCCGTAAGACTGTGTGCACTGAGTAGTGCAGATGTCTTCTGGAAAATGGAATAATAGAACTTAAGGTGTGTAATTAAGAAGTCCAGAATAGAAAATTTGGACATAGCTTAATAGAAAAAGATACTTAGCTAATAAAAAGTTTTCTGGTCATATTGTTGACTTAATGAGGCTTTTTTTCTGGGGTGGGGGGGAACCCATAGAAAACTAACCTTGTAAAGGCAGTTGCACAATGGATGTGGTCACTACATGTATTAGCACTGCTAAGTCAGATTTATTTAGTCATTTATTCCTGAAGCAGACCATACCTGTGTAATTTGATATTCCAGTGGATGGGGAATCTAAGATACTGCCGGTAACTTGCATGTGCAAGCCATTGGCTCTGGAAAGCATCCCTTTTGTGATGCTCTGACATCTAGCCCTACATAAGCTGGCCTGATGTCAATCAGAAGCTGCACCCATGTTTTTTGCAAGGGATGGGTTTACACTATTGAGCTGATTTACCTCAGGACTGTGATTTTGATATTGTTGCCCCAGCCTTTGTGCTTGCCTTGCTTTGGTTTATCTCATAAGTTGGTCGTGGAGTACAAAACCTGACTTTTAGATGAGCCTATCCAAGCCAAGGGCATCTCCTGTGTTCCAGCACTGACTGAGTGCTCAGTTCATGGGCTCAGACTGGGGACAGTCAGAAGTACATCCTCAGCACATTTACAGTTTGAATGCTGAGTTGCTCCTGCTGGGCTGTAGCTCCTACTTGGCAGAACTATTTGCCAGCACAGCCATAGCTTTTGGCACAAAAGCTGTAGGTTACTGACTCCTGTAGAAAAAAATACTATAATCACTAGGGGTAAGTTAGATTTGAACAGACAGTCTTAATAGTGTGTCTGTCTGGCTCGAGTGCTTGACCTAATGATCACTTCACATCTGTTTTTGTAATGTGTGGATGGAAGGTGCTTTTCTCCAAGCTGTGTAATGCTTTGGATTTGCTTTTTTTTAAGTGGCAAAGATCTGATTTTCACTTCTATTTTATTTTTACTGTTAATTCCTGATTGCTGAATTGCCATTCATGTTTCCTTTTGTCCCACAAGTTTTCCTGTTGTTCTTCAGTGTTTCTTTTGTGCAATTTTAATCGACTACTTCCCTCTTAATTAGATATGCGGCTGCAGCTATGAGGGAAAAATCTTGGCAATTGACTTCCCTCTTCAAATATGTGTTTTGAGTATTTTTAATGTTGATACAGTGCTATTAAACCATACCAGAGAGCCTTAATATCAGCCTAGCTTACTTAGGTGAATTTAAAATAGCAATTTTTTTTCTGGTATATTCTCTAATACTTTGGTCAATGGGGAGAATAATCCCTCAAGCCCATCTGCTTCTAATATTTGAGTGAAAATTGAGCTGGGTTTACTTATAATTTGCAGGTGGATAATCTCTGATGGTTGCTGTATTTTTTTAGGGTATCAGCGCCAGAAAAAGTCATAAAACCAGCTGAGCTAGGAAGGTTAAGGAAACAGCTACTCTGCATCTCTGTAGTAATCCCATAGAAGTGAGATTGCTGGAGAATCAAAAACATTTAGGATGAGGGAATCAAATGGAATAATCTTTTTTTTTTTTGAAAGAATACTTTGACTTCAGCAGCCACAGTACTGAGCACTATTTCCGTAAGTTCTTGTAAGCTAAGCAGGAACTGGTCAAGTTAGTGTAACATGATGTGTAAAGTATTTTTCCTATAAGGCCTGTTTTCCTGAATTGTTCAGGGTTGAATAATGTGGTGTTACTCTGGCACTAAAATTTTTTGTGAATGTAATGTGAAAAGAAGATGATGTGAAAAGTTTTGTTGTTTTAAAGTAACTATTTAACAAAACCAGCCAAAACTTTTATGTATTAAAAGGGATGTTCAACAGCAGCACACTGTTTTATCATGTTTGCTTTACTTTCTAAAGTAGAAAGCAAACACACTTAAGACTATTTTGAAGATGCTGGTCCTGTGCTCTCACACATGCATAAATGTTCTTTTCTTATATGAAACAACCTGACTTCTTTTAACCCTTCTTGGAAACACTGGAAGATCTTAAAATTTTTAAAGGTTTAACTAAGTTTCATCTCGTATTGAGAAAAAAATAATTTGATCTGAAACTGTTTGCTTGCTTCTTGCAATTACTAAAAAGGGCTCTATCATCTCTGAGATTCCCTTTTAATTTAGATAGTCAGTGTATGGTCAAATTAGAATCTTGAATGACTTGATCCTTTCCCCTTGAATTTTTTCATACAGTACCTATGAAGGATTTGTTAAAAATATTTACTTGTAATCTTGAGTACTTGTGTGCCCTAAATATTTTCAGATTTTCTTTTTGAAATTGATAATATTTAGAGTATGGGTGAAACTTGTTTGTGATCCTGTTTAAATATTTTGCCTAGTCTGGGAAATTTCTGGAGGAAAACCAGAATGCTAAGTCTATTCGTTAGCAAGGTATTCATGCCACTATGAAATAACAAAATCCCCCTCGAACACAGTTCTTGTTATATACAGCTTTTGTATAACTTTTTAGCACCAGCTGGTGGATCTTTATATAAAGAACACAGAGATAGATGCAGTACCATTTTTATCTATACTGAAACAAAATGAAATGCCTTGGGGCAATGTCTCTACTTACATGTATTTTAAACCTTCCAGCAAGGATGTACATGCTTATGTAACTAATATTAACTTTCTCTGACACTTTTGTTGCACCACAGTGAAATTATACCAGTTCTTGTAGCTTTTTGTGCCTACTGAGTTGAGAAAGCACAACCTGTGTTAATGGTTTATAAATGGCATTGTTTAAGCTTGTCTCACAGCTCCACTAGGTTTTGATATGCTTTTCTGCCCTCATAAATATTTATACCCATCCATGCTTGACAGCTGAAGAAAGTCTGTCCAAACACACCTTTTGGCCTAATTAATGCAACTTTATAGAAATTCCTTTCTGCTGTGCTGAAGGCAGAGAAAATAACTGGAGTGCTGCTGTGGAGGTCTCAATCCTAGCCACATGTCAGCAGCAAACACTCTCTTGTGACATGTGAAGTGAGAGTGTGGGTCAACATTCCTCATAGTCTGAATGAACTAAATTCCCACAGTACAAAACACTACTTTGACATGTGTCCTGCCATTCACTGTTAAAACTGTAAGGATTTAAAACTGTAAAGATGTACCAATATAATGAATGGAATAATCTTTTTTTTTTTTTTTTTTAAAGAATACTTCGACTTGGAATAGCAGATCTTTACCATATTCACTCTTCTTCATCTGTGGAACAGTGTCTTCTACTTTTTTCCTGTGTTATACTGTTGGTGACAATATGAAAGTGCTTATGGAAACTGCTCTGGGGAACATAGTGAATGGCTGGGAAACCATGAACTGTAAGAGTCCCAAAACAGTAGAAGCTGCCTTGTAATAAATTAAGGGAAACTAACAAGAGGAACTTAATTTTGGATAGCATACAGCACACTTGCAGGATTGTGTTAGAAGGATATATAGCCTTTATTAGGATTTTAAGGATGTCCAGTTATTGTAGGCTCTAAAAATAGTGGTAGAGGTGGTATAAAAGTCCCAAGCACTTTTACTCCAAGGAGATGTGGTAGTGTGAGAATACGGGTAGCAGACCACTGTTACTTCTAGCTCTTTTTCCATTTCGTAATGACGATCCAGTATCTGTTGGAAGTCAATGAGTTTTGAATGCCTTTCTGTTTGCAGCAACTTGAACTGAATTTGCTCTGATTAAATGTGTTCAGACATAGCAGGTGCCCTCTGGGTGCTCGAGTGCTGGTGAGAGGAGTAAAGGTAGGAGCAGCTGGAGATATTAGGCTAGCTGCAGGTCCTGCAGATGCAGGAGAAGAGATGCATGTAAGTGAGCATGTAGGAGCCCTTCCCTCTGGCAAGATGTCAGGATCCATTTGGCAAACTGATGCTCAGCCTGAACGAGGGCTGAGCCTGCCTTGGAGAGCCCAGCTGAGGCAGGTGCTTGTGCACTTGGCAGCAGTTTCGGCTCTGGGCTTTGCTGTCTTGGGAAGGAGGGGTCTGCTGGAAGCTGATAAATTGCTGTGACAAAGAGGTTCTTGTGCCTGGTGATGATGTTATGGAGTAACTACACTGTAAAGGACTGATTTAAGTGCATATTCAGCACAGCTGATACTGCATCACAAGAGTTTTTCTGAAGTACTTATGGCAGAGAATGTGTTAATGCCTCTCACTGTTTTCCTTAATGCAGTTCGGGATAAATCTTTGAAATAAGTGCCAGTTACTTAAGCTGTTTACTTCAGTTAGGTTCCTTTCAAACTTGCTGTACCTTGCTTATGTGACTGAACTACTTTAACCCTGCGGATAATATTACACACGTATGACGTGGTGGTTGTGATGCACAAGATCTGAAGACTGAAGCTGCCAGTCAGTACTGAAATCATTACTGTACAGGGTGTGATTTGTGCCATTTAATGTGTCTAGCTCAAAGTTTAGCATCTGACCTAAATTGTAGTGCTATCTCTTCTCCTATTCCTTTGGAGTCAAGGCAGGGAAAAGATTGCTTCTCTCAAATAATTTATGCTATTTAGATCTTTTACACATCTAATTTTAGAGTATGGTGAATCATATTTGTGGCAGCAGATATTTCCTTAAATTGATTAGTTAAAGTACGTTGGAAAATTTAGTTGTCTAACCTAATAAGGTTAAATGATTCTAAATTGATCTTTATATGCAGGCCAACTAGTGTCTTGCAGTTGGTTTTGTAGAGATATGAACATAAGTGTCTAGTATGGCACCTATTAACTGTTTGGTATTAACCTCTCCCCTTTTCTTTCTAAAATACATCACAAAAATAATTCTTAATTAAATTTTCTAATTTTCACTGGGTGATTACAAAAGCCAAAACAAATCTGAAAAGTTGAAAAAAAAAAATAAAGAATTCCAGGCTTGATTGTGGCCTAAACAACTGAAGAAAAACAAGGAAAATATTTTGGTCTTAGTAAATGCTGCTTCTGTAGTATACTTAAATATAATTGAAACGGTAATCTTATGGTTAAAAACAAATCAAAAGAGAAAAACATCAGCAAAACAAGTCTGTGAGCTATAGATGGATTTGGAGAGTGGGTACATTTGATTCAAGTTCTCATTAGGCAGTATTAGCTACAGAACATTTTCCATGTGTTTTATATATATTTTGTGACGTGTTTTGGCATATGACCAGACAAAATAATAAAACTTCCATTTGGGAGTTTAGAATAAAATCTCTTTGCCAAAGCTCATTTGCATTAATTCTCGTTTAGATTTAGCCAATTGAGTGATGTGGCTGTAATCTGTAATCATTTTGCTTGCTTAAGCATGTGTGATATAAAAAATAGTGTTTATAATGCAGTTGTCAAGTTGATGCACAAGGATGTGCTAGCTCAGGGCGTCCATTGCTGACATCTACATGGTTTCTCAGCTGTAGGTGTTGAGGGTTATATTGTTAGCTGAGATTTTTCCAAGAGAATGAATCTTTAGAATCTTTAGCAATGTTCAGGCAAGTCTGAACTTTTGGTGTTCCAAATGGCCAGGAGCCATCATCTTTGTATATGGTGTGAGGGAATGGAAAGCTTATGAGTCTACTAATAATAGCATGGCAATGGGATTAGTGTTGATCACTTTGTTCAGGAAAGAGGCTTGATTGAGGGTGATGTCTGGCAATATTACGTTAGGTTGCTGTGTAATCCACTCTGTAATACCTGCTGTCATCTTTGACTTTGGGCATTAATCACAGTTTGTCCTCCACACGTACTCAGCTGGGGTTGAACACCCTGAGCCTTCCCTGTACAGCTGTCTGTGATTCAATATCAAATTCTACTCAGTGTGTCCCCCTCTGTATCAGCAGTCAGGCTACATCAGACTGTTTCGAATCACGGTGAAATGTGGAGCTAGAAAAGACCTCTATTCCGTATCTCTTTTCAAACACTTTTCCAACTCTTAACCTTGACCTAGATTTGTGTAGCTCTCCCAAGAATTTGTTGTTCATCCAAGAACAACACCTTATACACAAACATTCCTCATGCCTGCTATACTTATCTAAAGCGAATGGCAAATGAGATTCTCACTGAAGAATATATTTCTGTGTATTAACTTACTGCTGATCAGTTATTATCTGAGAATTTGACATACTGGTATTTTATTGGGAAACCAGTTTATTTCTAAAAGTTGTCATGTTCCTTGTACCTTGCTCTAATAACCAGTTCTAATCATATCCAGTGATGACATCTGATACCTCTTCTACTGACACCAGCTTATCTTCATCACAACTTTGCATTTACACAAAGATCATTCACCAAGATTTAAGTTAGTTACTTGCATCTCACTTATGTGAGGCTATGTGAAGAGCTGGGTGTACTTATTCACTAGCTCTTTCCCCTTCCAAAAATTATTATTCAGAAGGAGAGATAATTACAAGGTTGAAGATAAATGGTCTACTCCGCCGTCTTGAATTTTCTCATTTTCCTGCATTATTCATATTTTTTGGCTGGGTGGGGGAAGCACAAGCTGAATGCTGATTCCCATGCTGGCTGCTGTCTGTCCGCAGCCACCTGTTTCTTTCCAGGAGAATATCTCAGGTGTGCACCTGTTCTCCAGCTCATGATTTAGGGGACTTGCAACTTTGAGTCTCTTGTATCTTTTAATTGGCTCCATACCATGTGCTTTTAAAGTCTGTGGAGCAAAGAAGTTTTCTGACTTGTAATGAACACAGGCAGCTCCACTGCCTGGTGTCTATAAACCCCGGGGAACTTGGGGAGTTTAATCTCCTCTGCCTAGGGATGAACTACTTTTGTCTGTCACCTCTTGTCTGTTAATGCTAAAGCATTCCTGCTTGGCAAAATCGCTCATTTTCTCCCAGCTCTTCTGAAGGAAAACACCTTTCTTAGTATTTTAAACTGGGTTTTTTTCTTGTTGCTGCTTGAGTTAGCAGCTCTTCAGACTCTGGTCTGTATTAGTTCCTCTGGCCAGAGAAACATTCTTTGACTTCTGGGGCTTGGGTGAAAAAAGACAGGTCCAACTGAGAAATTGCTATAAAAGTAGCCTCAGTAAAAGGCCCTTATCGCCCCAAAGTTGATAATAAAGGGTAGGGTTCAATGCAAGGCCACTGAAATATAAAAATTGAAAGCCAGAATTTTGGGGACCTGATAAAGTCTCTGTTAGTACCTCAGAGATGAAAGGTGATAGGACTTTTACTCCTGACTCCACCTGGTGTTTTTTTGTAAATCTAAAACTGAATTCAAGTGATTTTACAACATTTACTTTGCTATTTACGTTATTTTCTTTTAAGAGCAATTATTTTCCAGAATAAAACACACTTTTTTATTGTGACTAAAAAACCTCAACATGTTGTTTTGGGATTTATTATGTTATTTTTACTGAACATAGGTCAGAATTTAAATACATTTATGAGAATAAATTCCTTCTGGAAGAACACTTCAAGCACAAAATAGCATAACGATGCTCTGGAACATTCAATGAAAAGGTTAATGTAACAAATGCCCTCATAGTTAATCATACAAGTTGTGGTTTTATTGTATGTTCAGAAAAAGGTATGACAAAAAAGACAAGGACCTACATTGCTTAAGTGGTAATGACCTCTGTGTCTTTATTTTGTAGCTATCTTTGTTAGTTCCCCTGGCAGCCGTGCCAGTTGGTACCTAAACCAAATGTAGTTTGGAAAACTGCATCCTAGAGAAAATACTAAAAGTCTAAGACAGAAACATGGTGTGACTTCTGATCTGTGCCTAGAAGATATTTTCGCTTAAATTAATTGCTATTTAGACTGACTCAATTTAGAATGCTTTCTGTTGTTCCCAGTCTCATTCTTTCCCCAGGAAGGTAAAAAGTAGATGGAAAGAGATAAGGAACTGTTGATGAAAACTGGTAATGAAATCTTAAAAGCAATTTGAATAGAGTAATTGGGAGATTGAATTAAGCAGGTATGAAAAAAGCATGCCTGAGTCTATTTTTGCAGGGTCAGGCAGTCAGAAGGATCAAGCTATTTAAAACACCCAGTGCAGGAGTAATGGAATAGGGACAAAGAATTTTTCTATGGAAAGGGATGTTGTCCAGTAGGTGATAACCAGTAGTCGTTGATCAGTGCCCAGAGGCTACACTGGAGCTTCAGCTGCAATCTGAAAGCACAACTATATTTATGACTATGACTTTACCAGGTGTTGAAGGAACAGTAATTGGGATTTCCTCATTGGCTGCGATGAGCAGGAAAAGAACAAACAGCTGGATTAAGTGACCTTACTGTATCTGCTTTCAGTTTTGAAAATTAATCTAGACCAGTCTGAGCATCCCTATCTGTCATGCCATCTGCAGTGACTGTGCTGCTGCAGCCATCCTACTTGAATCACTGGAGAGGTGTTACAAGTTTATACCATCTGTGCTAACGCTGTAAAAGTTCTGCTGGCTGTCGGACACTTGCTTTTCCCTGTGTTTTAATTCCATTCTCTTGGATGGGCAGTTTGAAGCTTTTTCTGTGCTAGGAAATGGAAATTTCAGAGTTGTCATGTTCATTGACTTGTTTACATTTGCCAGCCACTGATTATTTTGGGTTTTCTCCATATGATAGTTCCTCTCTGTGCATAGGCAGTTTCAAAACTTGCTCTGCTCTTGTAATAAGCTAATTTCTCCTTTGCGCTGTCTGTTATCTCTTGGGCCCAGTTTTTGCTATTTATTTCTACTTAATGTTGAGTGGTTGTTCTTTCATTTTTTGTTCAGTGGTTTGCTTTTTGTTGTTGTTGTTGTTATTGGGGGTGGAGGGAATTTCTTGTGGTTTGCTTTTTTGTTTGTTTTTGTTTAGAAAGCCACCTGTTTGTCTGTTTGAATTCAGTTTGCTTAATGAGAAGACTTTTGTGGAGCAAAGTTGTGAACGATCCTTTCCTCCTCTGCCCTGTGACTTTGTCATGAGGAGCACTGCTGTTAGTAGCCCATTAAATATTAATGGCTCTCTTTGCAATTTCTCTCTAATGTGCTTTATTTTGGTACCAGTCCAAGCTGTGAAAATGAAAACCCCCTCGGGACCTTATGTAGAATGTAATTTGCTCTGCAGTTTTGGCTGTAAACATGATAATAAATTAGAGGATGTAATGAATATTCATTGAAGCGCACAAGGGTTTTCTTCACCAATGTCTGCTTATTGGTTTCCCTCCAAACTATACCTGATGAGAGATGAGCATGGATGTTGGCAGCCCCAGTGGCTTGATATGTTCACTGTGTGATGTTTTTGCCTTAAATATATTCTAAACAAGGGCCCCAAAGTGTCTTGTTCTTGCAAAATTTATAGGAGAAAATAACCAACCCCTTAGTGTTCCAGTCTGTTTAATGTGGGTTAATAATTTTAAAATCAAAAATTATCCTTGTGTATGGATACAACTTCACTGCCTTAGCTATCCTGTGTTGGGATTCAGGCCAATTTCTCTCCCTGGAGTGAGAGGTGTGGTTTGACTATCTGCTTGATATGTTTTGTCAAGTCCTATTACTCAGCAGGTTTAGGCAAGGTCAGTTCATAAAATTTGGTTCATAGTAAAGGAAAAAAGTTTTTTTGCACATTTCAATACAGTTTCATCTTTTATAAGAAAACTTTTTCCACTTTCGGTACTAATTCTCACTTTATTCCTTTTCAATATTGCTTCTGTTTTGGGCTAATTGGAAACTTACTGTATATGGAAACAATGAGAAAGGGCTTTTCACATTTAAGTTAATTTGTGTGGTTGTCATGAGAGATTGTTAAAGTCTGACTACTTCTGAATTAAAAAAATCAGAGTAAATGATCTACCTAATTATCTCTCAGTATATAACTATAGAATATACACTAGGTATCAAGCACGCTAAATATACTGCACAGGCTTTGGATGAGAAAAGCTTCAGTTTAGGAAAACTCATACTGTAAGTGGTTGGAAGATTTTTCTCTCTACCAATTTGCACTGAGTAACCACTCTGAATCAGTTACCTTTCTCTTTAGCAGAGAGTACTTAATGCTTCTGCCTTCATTTAGAAATTGCATGAACTTTTTCTATAAAACTTTTTGGTTAAGTAGAGTTTTGATGGAGACTTTTTTTTTTTTAAAATTTTTTTTTTTTTTTTTTATTTTTTTGTCAACANCTAGTTTTAGAAAAAATTTTATTTTTTTTAAAAATTTTTTTTTTTTTTTTTTTTACTTCTTTGTCAACAGCTTTGAGAGGAATACAAAGTCTGTGTTTCCATAGTCTATTGAGTATTTTATTGGCTTAGGATATCTGAGAATATCAAGGCAATCTCTGATCTGATTGAGACAAAGCAGCACTTTGAATATGGATCTGTCACAACCTGATCACGGACTTTAACATCTGTCAGGCAATAGAATGTGTATTTTTTCTTTATGCTGAATCATTTGGAGGCACGAATAAAGATGGATGTTTTCCAGTCCAGAATAAGTGATTGCTTAACTCTCTTTACTTTCTTCTTTTCCATTCAGTTTCATGCTTTTTGTTGCTATGTTTCTTCATGCAGAAGTTCACATTTTATCAGGAATTTCTGCATTAAAACAGTTCTGGTGTTGAGAATGTGTATGTCATAGTGCCGCAATGGGAATGGCTAGAAAAACAAGTAGATCAGTTTTAGCACCCTTCCCAAAATGAGAATATGGTCTCATTGGCTAGCTTCACTAAACATCTTTGCCATTTGTATAGGAAATCCAAAATAGTTCAGCAGAACGTCTTTCCTGTCTGACATCTTTTTGTTACCTTGCAGATTTTGCTACTTGCACGTCTTCCTCTATCTTATTTGTGTAACTCCATAACATGTCTCTGTTTGCCCCTTTGCAATTAATTCTATTTATGTTTAGCTTGGTTAGAAATGCTGGCTGCTGGTTATGTAATTAGTGGTGTAACAATGTCACACAGTACTTATCAGTTCTTGCTGGTTGTGCTGTTTTAGTTTGCTTATGCTTGTGCTCAAGGCATTTGAATATTAATTATGTCTTGCTGAGTTTGATTTTACTTTGAGTGCAACAGGTTTGTGCTTCTGCTTGAGAAGCACCAATGGCTCTCTGCTGGTGCTGGCAAAAACAGTCTTTTGAAGTGTTTACATTTGTGACACAGATGTCAATGTTGCTTATTTATTCTTCTGTCTCATTTGGTGGTGTAAACAGATCAGACAGAGTGTTGTGGGATTCCTCATTCACAATGTTGCCTCTGACTATCAGACATAAGTTAAGATGCCTTAATTAGGGAAATACTATTGCCTTTCTAAAAATACCTTATCTAATGATTTTTAGTGCATGATGACTTAGTCAACAACTCACCATCCCTTCTCTCACCAGTAGGTTATCTAAGTGGTCACTGCTGCTACCATATGGGTAACTAACTTGTTACCATCCAAAATGATAGGAAATATGGAAATACAAATAATACCATTCGACGGTTTCTGGAACACAGAATCTCCAACAGCAGTGCCAGTGCAGAAGGTCTGGGTAAAACCTGACTTTCAAAACTACAGGATTGCAACTTCAACAGCTGGTCCCTTCTTGAAATATACCCACTATTGGTAATTCTGTGCCTTGGCCTGTAATAAATTTGGAGGAATTTCTTCGGCCTCACCATGTCAGCTACTTTGTTCTCTTGGTTAAGTGGGAATAAACTTTTTTATACTAAAGACTAAAACTGAGTGCCAGTGTTTTCTGACAACTGTAACATAATGAGCTAGTGAGGAACCTGGCGTCACCCAGCAATCCTCATGGCTGGTGCTTTTGATGGACCCTGTTCTGGCAGTACCTTGAGCAATGCTTCCCTCCTTGTCAGCCTACAGGTCTCTTGAAATGCGTACACACCAGAGCCCTCTGTGTTCTGCTGGTGATAATGCCCAGGTCCCTTCCCAAATGCAGAATCCTCTGTACTTCTAGCTTCTCCTCTAGCTAAGCCAAATTCCCAAGCTGCAGCTGTTGGACTCTTCAGCCACTTGTTCCTGGATGCTTAGAAGGAGCCCATGCAGCTCTCATAGCAGTCTGGGCTGAACACAGTCCTCTCCCGAGAGCCCTGTGTACCAGGAGTATTTCTGGGCTATTCTTGGTGTCAGTGATTCTATCTAAAAGCAATTTCTCAAAGTTCAAACTGTGTCAGTTCATGGCTAAATTATCTTCAAAGCAGCTGTGACATTAAATACAGATCTTTGTAGTCCCTATCTCTAGTTAGATCATCTCTTTCTGTAGCTAATCTATTGCTAACATTTCCCAGTATATGTATTTCTCACCCTAATACCTGTACTGTGGTATGCTTTCTAATTTTTGCCGTCACAGTATATGGTTTAAGACAAGGTTTGTTCAACATTGGATTTAAAAAAAAGTTAGCAGCTGATAGCACTCATAGTTTAAACACACTTTAAAAAAAGGTATTTTTCTAATGTCCTACCTTGTAGAGAATGAAGACCCTGCAATAAAAGTAAAAGAGAAAAATCGTGAAACAAAAAGGAGAGACTTGCTCAGAGACATGAGAGAAGCAAGGTAAATTGGCGCTCATACAAACAGCTCTGTTGCAATTGTAAGAACATTTTTAGTGCCTCTGGATATTTCTTATCTGTAAACCATAAGATGTAGTTGCTTATTTGAAGTATTAAAGTGGGTACTTGGTCTAATTAGTCTGCATCAAACAGTAGGAATTTATTGAGACCAAAGAGGGACATGTTACCTTCAGAGGAAATTATGTGTAATGGCAATAATAATATTAATTAAAATAAAAATACATACAACCCAGGTGTACTCCAGATTGCTGATTCAGTTCATACTTCTTGCATTCCTGATTCAGTTCATACTTCTTGCGTGAAGACATATCATGCCATGACTCATCTAAACCTTATCAAAAATAAATGAATACATTTAGGTGTAGTATTTTCACTTGTCAGTCATAAGATGTAGCTTTTATATTAAACTTCTCTATATCTTAGCAAGAGTCTGTGTTACTTGGAACTGACTGCGAAAAGGTGATAAAGAATGTGTGACTATATTGGCAGTTTTTTCGGCTCAGTTAGATATGTGTGTTGTCATTAATCTGTGATTAATTAGTAGATGACTTTAATGTCTATGTATAGCCTGGGATATAAAAGGAATATGCTGATAAAATGTAAAGTATATGGTTTTGAGATTAAGTCCTCTTATTGCCACAAATTATATTTGATCTTCAGCTAATACTCTGGAAGGAATTAATAATAATAAAGAAACCTATCCTTTATCAAAATTCCTTCCAGTACCTATAGTTTTTTAAAATTTGACACATACTTAGGAAAGGGTGGTAAAATAACCTAGCAAGATGTTTCAAGAGGAATGTAAAAACTGGATCTCTGAAGTCCTTTGTAGATTAATTTGTCTTCATAACAGTTGTGCTTTAGGGTAGGCACCTTAATTTTGAAGATGGTGAAATTAAAAGAAGTGAAATATTTTACTTGTGAAAAACTTCGTCAGCAAGGGCATTGGAAGGATCAAAATTTAGCAATTACTCTTAGCATTTTTTTAACTACTGTTGAAATTTATTAAAAATCAAAATATTTGATAATTGACTTAGTTAATGATCTTGAGGACAAAAGACTTTAGAACAGGCTTTAAGTTAAAGCCATGGTGAACTTGTTTTTTCTAGTTTTCTTTTTTTTCTTTCTCTCCTTTTCTTTCCTTTTCTCTTTTTTTCTCTTCGTCTTCCTTAATTGATAATTCTAGAAACTCTGCAGTTTTTCATAATTTAATTTTCCCAATGCAGTATTGAAAATGGCAGCACACCAGAGATTGTGGATAACTTGATAAAATTTATTTAAAAATATGAGATCTCATTAGCTTTATACCATTTCTTATCACCTGCCTCTTTTCTTCCTTTTGAGAGATACCAGAACTAATTTATTTTTACAGAAAATTACGTGCAAATTTAGCCATCCATTATTTTTCTACTGTTTCCTGGCTAAGAAATTCAGGAATGAGAATTAAAAAGTTATCAAACGTTGTGTTATTATTGTGATTATCACTCACGTATTTGAAAAAAAAGTTAAAAGACTGTTTTCATTAGAAATATATTAGTTTGCTTTTGGTCACAAATGGACAATAAAAGTTTCCAGTTAGAATTTGAAACTTTTCCAATAATGACTCCAGAAATGTAAGTGAAAGCTAATTTGTACAGATTATGGTGCTAATATATATAAATTTTTGCCTTTTTATTTCTGTTGAATTGAGAACTAGGACCTTTTCACTGTATTTCAGAAAATGAATGCACCTCTACCTCTCTCATGAATGGCTTCCGTTAACTCTTCAATTATCTGAATAGCAGCTGCTGAATATATAAAGCAAGGGCCAACTATGGTGCCAAAATAAATATCTGGGAAAGAGCTATATAGGAGCTATATAATTATTAAGGAATAATTCAGATCACAGAAGGACTGTGTTGAATAACCTAGTATTGCATATTTGCTTTGAAAAGTGACAGTAGAAGTAGGTAGTTTTCTTTATCACACGTACACATAAAAATTTTTTTTGCAAGTTAATGACCCTCTGTCTCCAGCAAGGTTATAACCACTGAAGGAGTTTGATTCCGTAAATGAAACTTAATTAGATATGAAGCTGCATGAGTCAGAACAGAGTCCAGCTGGCTCACTTGACTATAGAACTAACAGCAATGAAACCAATAGAAGCTTTTGTCAACAAATTCATTAGTGGAGACTGTGCTGGCTGAGAACATCCATTTTTTAGTAGTTTTTTTTTCTTTTATATTCAAACCTTCTCTTGGACTTTGAATTAATGCAAAGAATGGATCATAATGCTCGATGCAGTGCTGTTTAAAGCATATTATGAACCCTAATGAGTTGCTCATTGACTTCTCATCACATCACTTTTGTTCCTCCAGTGAGGACAGAAGAATACTCATTTTGCTAATATCTATTCCTTGCATAGATAGCACAGGACAAAATGTAACTGTTGACACTGCTTCCTGTTCATCACTTGACTGTTTTTGCTCAATTATCTCAGCAGCTGGATGAATAGGATTCAAGGTCTGATTTCTCTATTTTGCATTAAGTATAAAGAAGATAAGCAATGCAAGTTTGATTAGAAGGATGGCTCCTGTGTAGCAGTCAAAACAGGAAGGACTTTGGTATTTACTATTCTGTTCAGTATGTTTAGGCCAACCTCTAAAGGTAGATGTTGGTGTTTTAGCCCTACTTCATAGTACACAGCAGTTAATTTTACTGAGTGTTCAATTTTATCAAAGATTTTTTTCTTTCTGTTTTGTTTCCCTTTTTACTTTTTGTTTCTTTTCCTTTTGTCTAGTCGGGAGGCTGTGAGGGGATCTTTACTGTGGTGGTTCTAGAGGAGGTAGTGTTAAGCAATTGGAATAGGTAATTTTCTTACATTTTAAAATTTAATAAAAGTCTTACATTTGGTTTTTTTTTTTCCCTTCTAGATGGTTAATGCAAAGTATAAACACACTACTGTGTTGGTATCTACTAGAGATGTTAAAATAGAAGAGGCCAAATCAATGACATGAGTAGTTAGGAGAGGGGGAGAAGAGCAAGGAACTTCCCTGTGAAAAAAATTTGATGGGGAAGCTTTGCAGAATGGATTTCTTCTGCTTTTTTTAGTGGCATGGGCAGCAAAGCTGTGGAAAACCAACAAAGATAATTCAAAGGAGGCAGAAACCTCTAGTCCAGAAATAAAATCTCCTGTCTTGACAAAAAAGAGTATGTTCCTTGTTACTGCAATGCTAAACTTGCTGTAAATTTATCATCTTTCTCCCTCTTTCTATGAATCAGTGAGAAGTCTGCTTGCTTGTGATGGTGGTACCAAGAGCAACATGTAAACTGTGTTTTAATTCTATAAGCAGTTATTGTAGCCTTCCCTCCTTCCCTCATTTTCCTTGGGAAAATGAGGAATAATTTGTGGATCTGGGGAGGGGAAAGGGTCTGCATCACTTTTCATCTGGATTCCTATTGATATTTTCTTGCATCTGCTATTAAGAATGGAGTGCAGATAACAAAGCAGGTATCAGGTATATGCTACATTTTGCATTTAAAATATTTGTATGCTAGAGTTGGGATGGGCAGGACTCGCTGGGTCTACTGTTAAGGAGTACCAAAAGTAAGGATAGTGGAAGTATGAGGAAGGGGAAATTTACATGGACAAACTTCATGCTGGGACTACACTGTGGCAATACAACGCCAAGTCTAGTCAAGGTTGGAATATCAGATTGTGTTTTCTGGATATGTTAAAAGAACTGTGAAGAGGTTAAGGTTATATTAGATGGTCTTTGCCTTTATTATGGCCCATTCTTAGCTAAGTATATGTTCAGATTAAAATTTTTTGACCACAGAATTTACCTGTAGGAGAAGGGAAAAACTAAAAAACCAATAACGAAGTGCTGATGTTCCAGTTGTAAAGACAAGAAATTCCCTGAATTTCAATGTAGAAATCTAGATGGATCCTGTTGTTGTTGTCATGGTTTAGTGAAGGAATTAGCAATAGATTATCTTCTCTAATCCATGATATAGCAATGGAGTGCATCTGCCCATGACTTCTGAGTATAACTGGTGCCAGCAAGAGTTGGATGGGAGTGTAGGCTGTGGTTTGGTGAGGCTCTGTTTTGTTTTGAGGCATGCTGAATACAGGCATCTTCTGTAATGCAACTGCTGACTTATTGGAAAATCCATAATGATTATCCCAGCTTCTAAAAAATAAAATGCAATTGGTGCATATATCATGGAGTGAACATACTGTATTCTCCCAGAATATGATTTCATGAAAAACAATAAGCAAGGTGTCGGGAGAGGAAAAGGTGGTTGTGTGTGTGTATCTGTGTAATTGAATGAGGTCTTGCTTTTGACCTGATTAAATAGTCCACTTTATCTCCTTCTGCTCTTGGCCTCTGCAGTCATAAATAATCCTTGGGATCTGCACGCTGACAAGGTTGCTGTACGCGATGGATTTCATGCCCTTGCTATAATCTGAGCGTGTTCTGATGCCATACTGCTGGTATGTGTGTAGATACGTATGAAATCTGGGTGCAGACTACTGACTTTTGATATGCAAAACATAAGCAGACTAGTCTGATTTTCGGTTTATGCTTTGCAAGTCTTGAGTGTTATCTCTATGAGAGCTTAAGCAAGATTTAGTAAATAACTTGAACAGCACATAAAAAGGGCAAATTCTTGTTTCTGTTTTTGTTTTTTTAAGCTGTATTTAAACCCCATATTTACAAATCCTTGTTCAGTTGCAGTTGTAATACAGAAGTGACACTGAAGTCTGGTCTTCTGCTGTTAACAAATGCAAGCCTCCACCCTCAGAAGTGGAGAAGAGATGGAATTTGTGTGTTTTTTGCAGATTAGATTTTACAGGGCAAAATTCATATTGGCAAATTGAGTTCTTCTCAAGCACTTAATGATGGCAAATGTTCCTAACCTAGATTAATATTATTTTAAAAAGTCTTTGCTATAATGTACCTCCTACCTTGACAACCTGCTTAATCTCTCCTGCCCAGGGGGCCAGCGCTATTCTGTAGTCCAGTGGCTGTCCTATCCAGCTGCAATAGATGGGCAAGTCATATTTTGGTCTAGTATTGAGAGCTTTTATGGAATTTTTCTGTGTGTCAGGCTGTGTTCTGTGTTCAGGCTTGTGTGTCTGTGACACAGTTGTTGAAGAGATACAGGAAGCTTTTTTTGGTAGATACTTTGGGGGGATTCAAAAAGTTAAAGTGCTTTCAGATCAACAATTGATTTCTAAAAGGCAGCAGTAACTTCAGGCTTTGCCAGGTCATTTACCCTGTAACTCACCTGTCTACCCCACAGCTGTGTACTTACAGATCTGCAAGTCCTGACATACTGCTTCTTCATTTTGACTCATCTTTCTTTCTCAGCTATGCTGGTGGATCTGAATTTTTGCCAATGCCAGTGTAACATACGAAAAATAACAAACACACTCCTTTAATTCTACTTTAGATATTTTTTTGAAAGTACTATTAACCAACTTCAAAGGACATGATAAATGGTCATATTAACAGCTGCAGTAAGCTTCTGTTGCTGCACTGAGCAAATAATCACTTTGACTTAGCTGGACTTACTGCAGTTTGCATCAATTGAGAATCTCACTGAAGCTGGAAGCAGCAGTTCTGGTGATTGCTTTGCTTTTTCTGCTTGTTCCTGTACATAAATGAAGCACAAGCTTGTATGTGTTCTTTTTATGAAATTTATTCTGCTTATATTTTGCAAGGTAGGTCTTCCTGAATGCTGATGAAAGCCACACCTGTCTGCTAAATTAAGAACAAAGAATGTAGTTTGTTTGCTGTTCATCAAAATCAGTGTTTCCCTTGGATGAAAACTTGTGTCTGCAGATGCCAATGACAGCCACCTGCATATGTCTAACAACATAATATAGACATTGGTAATATGTTACAGAATAGGAAAGAAGCAGGAATTGCTGTACTCCAGATGGAATAAACCCAGAAAAACTGTAGTGCTAATGAGGCAGATGACCCCGTGTGATGAATTTACTTTCTCTTCTACTTGGTGGAAGTGGTGTAATGTAGTCATTTCCAGGTCCTTCTGTACATTGCCTCTTCTGCTTATTCAAGAGTAAATGCTGCAAAGAATCATAGAAAACTGTGAAATTATTCTAATCTATATCTTCCTTAGAACAGGGAACTGCTCTTTTAAATATAGTAATTTAAGCAGAAAAGGAATAGTTGGAGCATAATGCTGATGTTTTGGTATTTCAGAATGTGTGACAAATTGCCCAGCTTAAGCTGTATGTTTAAATACAAAAATTCTTACAAACCTAAGCAGGTCAAAAACCAGTGACTGCTTTGCCGTCTTTTAGTACATGCAAATGAGTCTCAGCACTACTGTTCTATGTGAGTGCTAGTGAAGTGGCCATTTCCATCAGCAAGAAACTTAGCACTTGTAGCATAACAGTGTAATATTGCAGATAACTTCATTCTCCACAAAATTGCTGTGACTGAATTTGCAATTGATTGGTCCCAGTGATATCAAGGGGTGTACTTGTGGCAGTGAATTTAAGTTGAAGAACTGAGAGAATCAGCTGCATTGAATCACTGAAAAATAGGAATTAAAGCAAAGTTCAGAGCAAATACCTTATATTTTAAAAGGTGCAGGCTTTTTTTAATTATTACTTTTGCTGTTAAACTGTGTTGAATTTTGTCAGTCAGGTATAAAGAAATATGTTATATGTTCTTATTGGATGGGTTTTTTGCTTCAGAATAGAAAAAATACAAAACAAAGGGCTGGATAACTTTTTCTAAAGTCTGAGTAGATAGGAATGATGATAAAAAATGTTTAGCAGAACTCAGCTTACTTTGTGCTTCCTTGTGCATTACTGGTGTCTGGCTCTATTTTCATCCTCTGAAGTGCCTTGTTACGTTAGCTGGAATGATCCTTATATGATCCTTATCTCACTTTGTATACTGACAAGGACAAATTCTGAAACAACATTTGAAACAAATGACATAGATGTGATGGAAAAATGTTATACAGAGACATTACTGTTTTTCAGTTACTACGGTAGCCTTATATTATCCTGAATAACAGTAGGCTTCTTTACCAAAAACAATGATCAATCATGTGTAGTGGAAATGCAACCGAGGTTAATTATGGGGCGGGGATCATGGAAACTATAATGAACCATAGTGTTTATAACACTAAAAACATCCCATTCAAAAGACAAATATATTCAAAATGTTCAGGAAGGAAGGTCATAAAATAAGTGTTCTTCTTTGTTGTTGATAGTGTGGTAGAGTTTTTTTTTCTTTTTTTTTTTTTTTTAATTTTTAATTTTTTTTTCAAACTATTATGCTGTATTTATGGCAAGCTCGATGTAGTTGCTCCCCATAAGAACCACCAGGATGGCTTGATGTTGGAGTTCTTCAGTGTTGTCTGAAATTTTTTGTGTTCATGTGGTAAAAGAAATGGAAGGAGAATAAGTGAGTAGAAAATTAATGAATCTTTGTGAGCCCCTCAACCTGCAAGGAAGGGGAGCTGTGTGTCCACTTGTTGAACAAGATTAGGGAACAGACGTGGCACATAAAACATTTTGTTTTGCTTGGTTAACTCAGATGGATTTGTTCCAGCATCTGAAAGATGCACAGGAATTGGTAGGATAGAAGCAACGGGTTGATTGCTACTTGACAGGTTTTATGTCAGCTTGAAGCAATGAACTACAGTGCTTGTACACACGCTTGAGTTAAGACTGACATGCAGCTGAAGGGCAGGCCTGCTTTTTCCTTTGCTTCTACCTGCTTCTACTGGTGGTCTTTTGTGTATGTTTGTGTGTTTATGTAGCTGCACAAAATAATCAAATTATTTGCTAATCCAGTAGTGGATTACTTTGCAGCAAACTGAACTTGCATGTCTTTGCATTGTTAATGTTTACCTTGCACCTAAGTACTAACCTACTAAATATATGATTTGTTGATCTAAGGTAATCATGAACCCATTTTTAAAGACAGCTTGCATCTCATTTCTGTTTTAATTTTGAGATGCAGGCTTTGTAAGAGATGGTTACACCTCGGTAGAGGTAATAGCTTTTGGTCCTAGGGCTGACAAAGAGCTGCTGTTGTTCGACTGCTGCCTTGCTACCCTCATCTAATGCCAGGTACTTCATCTCAGTGAGTGACTGACATCACCAATATTATGAGTGCCTGGTATATAACTAACATGCAGTCTAATGAATTTCTCATTTAAATCTCTTATCTACTTCTTATGTAAATGACATAGGAAGCTATAAAAACAGATGGCAGACTTGGTAACAAAGTCCTTTCTATTTTTTGTCACCTACTGTCAAGTTTATGGGTTCCTGAGTGTCACTTCCGTATACCTCTTGTTAACTTGTGTTGAAGAGGAGCTCCACACTTTTGTGCTGTTGGATCTTCACAGTTTAGTTTAGCTGCTTGTTAATCTGACAAGAGTGCTCAACATTTCGTTTAGTAATTCAATCTCTCTTTTTCGAAGCTTCTCTCTGTGATTGTGAGGTGGGAGGCATGCATTAAAGATCTTATGATATGCATATTAAAGATTTTAAGATTTTTTTTTTTTTTTAACAATCTGGACTGTGAATAGAAATGAAATAACACTTTTCATTTAAGCTGTAGTATCAAACAAATAATTCTTAGTGAATTCCTGACCACAGAGGTTGTAGATAAAGGGGATATGTGCATGGACATGATCTGAAGGAGCATAATACAAACTTGTGAGTCATGTCTTTCTGAAATGCATAATATTTCAATGGCAAGCAAAACAGGGCTATTTATGAGCTTGGAACTGAAGAGCTTAGAAGTTCTGATGTGTTTTCATGAAAATGAACTTCATTTTTTTTCAGCAAATTTTTTATCAGATACTGATTTGGGTATTAAAATATTGCATCTGATTTACAAAGTGTTAAATATTCAGTTTTTGAAGCTGGACTTTGCTGAAGACTTACTGACCTTGAAAAGTACAGACAAAACAGTACTGTTTACATCTTGGTGCCAACAGCGTTGGCTGAAACTGGGTGTACTGAAGTGGTTGTTTTTGAATGCAGCTTCTAGGTGAATGTAGCTAGCCAATAGGATTTGCAGGGAAGCAGGTTGAAGGATGTTTGGAAGGTCTGAGAGGCTTGTTTGGATGCAGGCTTGTGCTCAGTACAGTTGCAGCATAAATTAAAGGCATGGCTTCTGTTAGCAATTTGTGCAATATTTCTTGTTGTTTTGAGGGGAACGTGGGTGGTGGTGACAGGTTTTGTTTTTTTTAATTTTTTTTTTGTTTTTTTGGGAATAAAGGCTAGTCTAATAATTGATGTACTGTATAGTCGTATTGTATACAGGCTTCCAATTTCAGACCTACCATGCCAGGATATATGCCCAGAAGACTCATAATACTTGAATTTTTATATTTAAGTAAATAAAATAAGTATTTTCCAAGAGAGTGGTGATGGGAGAAATTGTTCTGATGGATGTGAAGTACAGCTTTCTCAGAGAACAGAGACTGCCTATGACTTGTAGGTGAGATTTAACGAACAGTGGTAAAAATCTAAATAACCCTCAAAAAACTCAACAGCCCCCTGCCCCCAACGTTTATAGACAAATGGATCACTCAGGAGACCCCAGAGGAAACGTGAAAATTGTCCCAAATATTCTGTATCTCTTTTCTGCTCAATGAATAGAGAATGACACTTGATGTGCATCACTGACAAAGCAGGTGCACACAGGGTGCTAATGCATTTTGGTTCCTCTTTTGTGGAGGAATGGTGCTGTACAACTTGTGATTTTTTCCAAGCATAGAGGAAAATTGTGTTCAAAGAATGAGTCTTCTAGATACATCAGAACCTCTTTAAAATCATGACTGAAGTGCTGAGGATGTATGGATTGGGCTAGAGCACAGAGTCAAAAGGAAGAAAGGCAATCATCAGCCTGCCAGAATATGAAAAGAAATCATGCAACTGCTAAACTCGGTGTTAGGAGCCCAATTATTCTTCTTCCTATTTTTAAGATTAATTGGAATTGCTCATTTCTAAATTTAAACTTGACTAAGTGGTAACTAAAATATGGCTATTTCAGGCCCTGGATTTGAAATGTTAAAATAAATATTTATGACCTCATTAAGAAAGACTAAGTAGGTGAAAAAGAAATGAAGTTGCAGTCACGTAAAATGATGTTACTTTCAAAATTCCTTCTAAGTAGGAGCAAATGATCTAGAATACTTGCATGTTCACAATAAAAATGTAAACATAGTTACTATTTCCTATTAGTTGCCAAATCACACAAGAAAATGGACTATTCAGTTATTTGCCAGCTATAAACTGATGGGGGGAAAATGCTTTGCCATAGATGGTTTCAGCTTCCATGTCATATGTAGAGATGGAACGTTGCCAGTGGTGTGTGGTGTCCCCTGCCCTCCCAGCTCAAACAACTTTAGCGCTTGTATAGACTGCAAATTCCATGTTCAAAACCCTTACATACAATGTAAAGAGTTTTATAGTGGGCATAAATCAGACAGAATAAAACATGACTGAACCAAAAAGTATGTGTTATAATGGGATTTTGACTTATGTGCAAAAGGAAAGCTCCAAACCAATAGAAAACATGCTGGGTTCTCGATGCAGCCAGGTACAGTTGAAAAGAAATGAGATTCCTGAACTAGGAGAGGGGATTTGGAGAGAAGAATAACTGATGCTTGGGAAGTGTTTTCAGAATGTTTTATGCTTATGATCTTAAAAAGCATGCTTCATGGGTCAAAACAAAGTTTGTAGAGAAAATGAAACTTTAAAAATACAAAATTTATCTTAAAGTACTTGTACTTTTTTTAGTAACTACAAATGGAAACATAAAATGACACAGTGAGGTACCTCAGGGTAATAGACAAAAGGATGATGTATAGAAATTGTGTTTAAAATATGGGTATTATATTAATGAAATACCTTTCATATTTTTTGAAACAAGCATGTATGTCTTGGGGGAAAAAAGGGTATATAAGAAGATATAAATCTAACAACATAGAACCAGTGGTACTACCCATAATTCAGGAAGATTAATATGCCTTATTTTTGTTTTGGAAAAGTACTAATTTATATAGCTAACTGATAATTCTTCTCTATTTTGCTAGTAGTATTTATTGAAGCAAAACATTTTTAATCTTTGATTTCCATCAAGATATTTGGATTGAACTTCTGGCAGATATTTTAAAACTTATCTGGACAAGTCATCTGTAACATTGGTTCAGCCTAAATATTGGAGCATTAGGGAAATTCCAGAAGACAGTTGATAGTGTGGTATCAGTAATTAAAAAGAACAAAGAATGGATGAATGATCAACCTAAGACCTGCATTTTAGGTGTAAAAAGTAATATAATTATTTCTAATCAGTAAAATAATTTTTAAAAAGCATAATCAGGCTAGCTTTTTATTTTTAATTAAATTCCAAGTGTATCTGATATTACTTTAAGTTAGAACCTTTTCAGTTCAAAATCTCATACTCACTCATTAGTCCCAGATGAGACTTGCATAATCTCTCTGGAATGCATGATGATCTGCAGCAAATGAGATTGGTAATTAACACAAAGTTAAGAGTTGTGCAAGGTATGCAGAGCTGTGCCTGAATCCTAGGATTTTAGAGACCCTAGGGGAGTAAGGTTGGGATTCACAACCTGTACTCTCTTCTTGACTTCAGTTTTGGGTTACACCTTTAAGTTCAAGGATCAGTTGGTTCTTATATTGGAAGTAAAAGTTCTGTAAATTGCTTATTTCCCCTTGTAGGATGTAGTTGATGTAGTAAAGATGGTACTTCTGGTTCTCTGATCGCAGTTGCTCAGGTGTCTTGGTATTACAGATGTATTTCTACTAAAGTCCCTTGGGGATCTGTTCCTGGCCCCACACTGTTTAATGTTATTAATGTGGAGGAAAACTATACAGTGGTTAAGATCTCTGGTGACATGGAGTAAAATAAGCAGTTTTCAAGGATCTAGTGAAGGTAACGATATTCTTAAGAAACCAAGATACAGTTTGTGCGTTGAAAGTCAGTAAATAAAGCATTTCCACTGTAAATAGAAACAACTTGCAAAATTAAATGCTGAGAGACTGTAATGGTAGACGATCCAGAAATGACAATGCAAAAGTAAGTGCCTAAAAGTGCCTAAGCGTGTTCCACTGTAAAATAAAAGCTGGAGGAAGACAACAGAATGGCAAAGAAATCTTTTCAAATAAGACTTGAAGTGTCTTTTCAATGAGGAAAACATGGATGAAAGCTGCCACCAGGCAACAGGAAAGAAAACTAATGAAGCAGCTGTTAAAAATATGGCAGAAGACTATTTCAGACTATTTACAGAGAAAAAGGTTGTGACAGGAAGATAATATTTTTCTATGCAGTGTCATTGAAGCATCTGTGCTTCTGGTTTGTTCTTGTTTGGCATTAGGGCCTGTGGTTGTATCCTGCTTGAGAAAGGATAAAATGAAAGCTGATGTTTAATTCCTTAGCTAAAGAATAGGAGTTAAAATGTCCTACATTTTAAGTTGTCATTCTTGCATCCTGTTGGTAACCTGCCTCAGTTTCCTCACCTGAATAAAAGGCCATGAGGATATTTCTGTAAAAAATTGAGTTGAGTTTTGAAATACTTAAATCCTGTGAGATACTTTTAGGAAGGTATTTCTAGATCTAAATTAGTAGTGTAATGGCGAAAGAAAAAGCATGTATAATCTGAGATGTTTCACCATTGTATATTTTTCAGGGTAATTAATTTTTAAAGAGGAGGATATGGGGAAAATCTATCTTTTATTGGGTAAGCTTCATTAAAGACATGCACATAGCCCATCAATAATGAGGGTCTTCGTCTCCATGAACTTCCTTGTCTATTCATTTTTCTTTCCCACCTGCACTCACAATGGTGGCTGTTTGCTCCCACATACATTCAACAATGCATCATTTGTAAGCTGGCCCTCACTCATTTCATCCCTGTTTGAAAGGCCTGACAGAAAACCCTGTGAAAAGCCTTTCAATGCAAACGCCAGTTTAATGACTTGGTTCATTCAGCAGAGGGGAATCTGAGATAACTTGACTTGTCCTTGCTGCAAATACAAGAAAATGTTTTCATAGAGCCTTGGACGTGTTGTGTTTTTTAACAAGATGCTTTCAGTTTGCAAACAGAATCTGATGGCTTTAGTTTTTGGTTAAATAAAATCTCAGGATTTTTCTGCAATGTCAACCTTCCACACCTCTGCTTGCATGTGAGGGTGCCAGTTGCCCTTGCTCTGTGTCCTCTAAAATGCACCTGCCTTTGAAGGGTTTGATTTGCTTCATTTCCTTGGCAGAGCAGCAGTTCCCCTTGAGGATAAACCATTGTTTGATTGGCTCTTTTTGAACATGTTTAAATATCAAATTATTGGGAAATTACAAGTGTAGTTACTCTTGTTAAAGCCAAAGAACAAACACATTTAGTCTGTTTTAAAAGCCTATACTGCGGCTTGGTCTTGGGACATGTATTCTTCTTAAATTAATTCTCATCTCTAAATAATTTGTTTACTGGATTTTCTCACAGAAAGAGGAGACCAAAGTTATGATAACAAAATAGTGGATCTCACTAGGCAGCATGTGTATCTTTGGAACAGAATTTGAAGACAGTGGTTGTAGCACTGATGTTCTAAAACAAATTACTGACTTTGTTTTCTGTTTAAGTTTACAAACCCACATTAGTGTTATTGGAAAGCTTTGAGGAACTGAGCAGGGATAGAACAAAGGGGGTTTACACAAACTATGATACTTTATTAAAATTAATCATGATGGAAATCAAGAGAGTAACTGCCTTTTCTGTAGGTTGTTTGACCAAGATTATGAATATAGCAGTGGGATGTATGCTTCCAAGCATACTTCCAAGTCTTTTGTGTGACAGACTTCTGTAAGGCAAGAGCATAAATTTCTCATTTCAAGTTTGACCACCATTCTTAGTGTTGCACAAGTGATTCCAGCATAATATTAATTTCAGTTGCTTCCTCCACTTACACATTAGTGTTCCACAAATGGTGTTAAAATATTTTGAATGGTATTCTGTTTTAATATGATTTTTAAAAGAGGTATTTAACTCATGTTTTGGATTTGGTGGATATCCTCAAAGCAGTAATGGAATATGCCACACAAATGCCAGACTTCACATTTTCCTGTCCCTGCAGATCAGTATAAGACACAAGCCACTCATTTTGGCAGTAGCTCCTCCAAGTGCATGGAAAACAGATTGGAAAAGTGGAATTTAGAACGGAATATTCTAGAAAGGAGGAGAAGAGGGAAGAAAACAAACTGGTGACTCTCGTGTTACCAAGTTTCCTGTAAGTCTCTGACAACTCATTCCTTATAGAGTTCTTAAAATCACAAAACCCACAATATTTTAGGTGTCATTTAACTAGGAGTATTTCTTAGTATTATAATACATGGTAATGTGCTGGTTTCAGCTGGGATAGAGTTAATATCTTTCACAGTGACTGGTACAGGGCTGTGTTTTGGATCTGTGCTGAACACAGGATTGATAATACAGAGATGTTTTCGTTACTGCTGAGCAGGGCTCACACAGAGCCAAGGCCTTTTCTGCGTTCCATGCTGCCACCGTGGGGAGGGAGTTGGGGGTGCATGGGAGGTTGGGAGGTGACACAGCTGGAACAGGTGACCCCAACTGACCAAAGTTATATTGGATAAAATATAGGATATTTTTTCCAATATTTTATCCAAAGGGATATTCCAGACCATGTGGCATCATGCTCAGTATGTATAGTGGGGGGAAGAAAGAGGAAGTAGGGGATGTTTGGAATGATGGTGTTTGTCTTCCCAAGTAACGGTTACACGTGATGGGGCCCTGCTCTCCTGGGGATGGCTGAACACCTGCCTGCCCATGGGAAGCAGTGAATTAATTAATTAATTCCTTGGTTTGCTTTGCTTGTGTGTGTGGCTTTTGCTTTCCCTATTAAACTGTCCTTTTCTCAACCCAAGAGTTTTCCAGCTTTTATCGTTCCGATTATCTCCATGATCTCACTGGGAGTGGGGGAGTGAGTGAGTGGCTATGTGGTACTTGGCTGCTGGCTGGGGTTAAATCATGACAGGTAATTACATTTTTCATATTCATAGTGTTTAGCAATATGTGCTGGTTACTGATTCTTCATAACCAGGTTTGTCTTCAGTTTTGTCTCTGTTTTACTGAGGAGTAGACTGAGTCAAAGGTTAAGCCATTAGTCTAAATCTTGAGAGAGCTGGTTTTGTAACAAGTAGCAGTTTGTGCTTCTGTGGCCAGAAAATTAAACCTATCTCATGAGTCAGCCTGTATTTAAAAATTGGTCCCCATCTATCCCAAGTGCAAAAACTTCACAAACAACCCCACTGAAGATCTTCAATTATGTGTCTCTTGTAGATATGAGCCTCTTGAATGAACTATTCACCACTACAAATACCCTTTAAAAACTAGTACACAATGACATATCAGCTCAATTACCTTCAACCTTGTTGATTCTATTCTGTGCTGTAGTAATTATATTAGGATAAATAACAGAGCATGTACCACAATAAATACCCATGGATGATGCTGTGCTTTTGTGTGTTGTGTTTGGTTGCCCTTGACACACACAGGTGCAAATAAAAAATGAAACACTGTAGCCTCTACTATTAAAAAAGGTGGAGGAGAGGTGTGTTGGGAAATAGCATCATATGATTAACAGCAGAAGCATTTGACAAAATATATTGCATATAACAGAAAAAAGTATTGATATTAAAAGTGAAAGAGTGTTAGTTTTTCTTTGAGTCTAAACTTAATCATTCCCATATGAGCATATCTTCTTTGTGGGTGGGTGTTTTGGGGTTTTTTTCTGTGTTTGTTTTCATTTGTTTGTGTGTTCTTTTTACATCATGTATTGTTTTATTGTTTTTCCACCTGACTGAAGGTGGCCTCATGTGACTTTCATTAATAAGTGATCTGATGGGGTATTGATCTTGTCTAATTTGTGTTATTAAGCTATCTTTTGTAATTTGGAAAAATCCGTGTCTTTTTGCAGCACAAACTTATACTGCCATGTGTGGAAGGAGAAATAGCTGCTTCAAATGGTTCATTGACTGAAGAGATAAATTTGTCCTGACTTGTCCAAAGTGAGAAAGCAGGCTGCAGTTATAGGACCATAAATAGTGACTTCTAGGCTTGTAACTTTAACTTGGTGTTGGAACTCTATCTCTTTTTCAGTACACACCACTGAGATTGCTAAGGGAAAGAATGACCCTTGTGACTGATATTGCTGATGTGAAATGTAATGGATGTGAATACCTGAAGTCTGTTTGACTTCCCCTAAAGCACATCCCGTGTGATCTGGGTGGGCAGCAGGCTGCTACCAGAACATGTGTAACTATTGTCCTTCTGCTGCTGCCTCCTTGCTAACTCTAAGGCAAGGCAGATTTAAATTGGGCAGCTGGCAGTTTATCCAAGAGTAGGGGCCTGTAGGTATCTGCATTTGTGAGAGGGGAATATGTGTTAAAATGAAAATTGAGCAGGAATGCTGTGGATTTTTCCTTGTTTGGCACAAATGAGAGTCCCTGTGATAGGTGTCCCTGTCCTTGTTTTTCAGTTGTTTTCTCAATAATACTCGGTACTAAAACCAAAACAAAAGCAGCTATTAATCTAAATAAAATGATGACAAGGCTAAAAGATTCACTAGGTGAGTCTTTAAACTCCCCAGGAACAGGAGGATAACTCAAAGATTTAAAGAACTTGTTGTCTAATCTGGCTATTACAAATTGATTTTATTTGAAAAGTATATGGGATTCTAATAATAGTTCTGAGACACTTTGCATTTTCAGTTGTTTTTGCTTTACTGAGAGGATGCTATGATATGTATTTCAGAAATACAAACTCACTGAGCACTTCTTACAGGGATATCCAAATGCTGGACTTCAGCCTGGACCAAAGGTAAACTTGTTGCTGGTCCTTACCAGTTTCTCAGGTGTTCCATTCTTCTGTGACAACCCATCTTGTTTTCCTGTCTTAAAATCCTAGGATCATAGAATATGCTGTATTGGAAAGGACCCATCAGGATGATTGAGTCCAACCCCTGGCTCTGCCCAGGACTTTCCCAAGAATCCCACTATGTTCTTGAGAGCACTGTCCAAATACTTCTTGAACACACATAGGCTTGGTGCTGTGACTTCCCTGGGGAGCCTGTTCCAGTGCCCAAACACTCTCTGGGTGAAGAACCTTTTCCTGATATCCAACCTAAATTTCATGCCATTTCCTTGAGTCCTGTCACTGGACATGAGAGTGAAAAGATCAGTATCTGCCCCTCTGCTTCCCCTTGTGAGGATGTTAAGGACCACAATGAGGTCTCTCCTCAGTCTCCTCTTCTTCAGGCTGGATAGACCAAGTGACCTCAGCCACTCCTCATACGGATTCTCCTCCAGACCTTTCACCATCCTCATGGCCCTCCTTTGGACACTCTCTAATAGCTTTATGTCTTTTTAATATTGTGGCACCCAAAACTGCCCCCAGCACTTGAGGTGAGGCCACCCCAGTGCAGAGCAAAGCAGGACAATCCCCTCCCTTGCCCAGCTGGCGATGCTGTGCCTGATGCCCCCCAGGACACACTTGGCCCTCCCGGCTGCCAGGGCACTGCTGACTCAGCAGGACACTGCTTCTGTCAACCAGGACCCCCCTGTCCCTTTCCCGTGGCACTGCTCTCCAGCCTCTCATTCCCCAGGCTATACATACATCCAGGGTTGCCCCATCGCAGGTGCAGAATCTGGCACTTGCCCTTGTTCAACTTCATACGGTTGGTGAATGCCCCTCTCTCCAATCTGTTGGGTCTCTCTGCAGGGCCTCTCTGCCTTCAAGGGAGTTGACAGCTCCTCCTAATTCAGTGTTGTCAGCAAACTTAGTATTTTTTGAGTCCCCCAATCCAGGTCTTAATGAAGATGTTGACGAGAATTGGGCCAGGGATGGAACCCCACCAGTGACCAAATGCCAGTCTGATGTCATCTCATTCCCTATAAGCCTTTGTGCCTGACCTGTGAGAGCCAGTTGCTCGCCCATCACATGATGTGCTTATCCAGCTGTGTGCTGGGTGTTTGGTCCAAAAGGCTACTGTGAGAGACAGTACCAAAAGCTTTGCTGAAGTCCATCTACTGGCTTTTCTAGATCAGCTGGGTGAGTTATCCTGTCGTAAGGAAAATCAGGCTCTACAAGTAGAACTTTCCTCTCAGGAAGCTGTGCTGGCTGTGCCCGGTGACTGTGTTGTCCTCAAGGTGTTTTTCAATACCTCCCAGAATAATCTTTTCCACACTTTTACCAGGCACTGAAGTGAGACTGACAGGCCTGTATTTTCTGGGGACCTCCTTCTTGCTCTTCTCAAGAACCAGGACAATGTTGGCCAGCTTCCAGTCAGCTGGGACCTCTGCGGATTCCCAAGATGACTCAAAAATCATTGAGAGAGACTTTGTGATTATATTAGCTAGAGCCTTGAGGATTCTTAGATGAATCCCATCAGGCCCTATAGATTTCTAGGGATCCAGCTGGAGTAGCAGATCCTATGAAGTTCAGGGTTAACTGGGAGTTGATCAGTCTCACAGTAATGGTCCTCCAGCTCAGGGCACTGGCACCCCCTTGGTCTGTCTTCCATGTCATTCTCATCTTAGGGTACTGGCAGGTCTCATTACCTGGGTTGCATGTAAAGATGGTAACCAACACCAGAAGGCACAGAGATGATTTGTTCTTCCTTCCCAGGAGTCCTTAGCAAAATCGCTTTGCAGGCCTTGCAAAAGGAATTGAATTGCTATTCTACAGTGAAAAAAAAGGTTTGCATATATTTTATCTGGGGAAAGTAAAATAAAAGGCTTATAAGCACCTGGTGTGTAATTCATGCAGAAGGGAAGTAATATAACTGAGGAGTAACAGAGTATGTCGGTAGAAATACTTGAGTCCCAGTAATGTAATCAATTTAACTTATTTGTCTCTGCTAACAGCAGTGTGTGCTCATAGCTTAAAAACAGACAGTGAGTATATGTGACAGAGCAAAGGAAGTCAAAGTCTGCTCACTTCTGAATAGGCATGTGTTATGTACATATATATTTATATACCTGCACACATGTCTGTCTTTATATTAAACTAGGAAAAGAAATGCAGGAAATTTTGATACAAACTATGAGAAAATCAGTTTTGCAGAGGGGACTGTCATACCAAATGCTGATCTCATATATATATGTATATATCTCACTGAGCGAAAGGAGTCACACTTGGACACACTTAGATCCAAAAAGCCTAATGAAAAGACCCCACAAGATCTCAAATGTGTTTTTGTAATGCTAGTATGAGAAACTCTGCCTTTAATAAATTTATATAAAGCCTGCTGCGCTTTTGGTTTTAATTCTAAAAATATTTCTTACTACAGAATTATTTAAATTACAAGATATGTGAGTTCTTAAGCCACCAGTTAAAGGCTTGGAACACTAATTGTGAAAAGGAAGCTGTCTGAAAATCATGTAACAGGAATGAGAGAGGGAATGAAGAGCGATCTGTTGAGCAATGAAACTGAGTGGAGAGGAACAGAAAAGGTAAATGTCTCAGTAGATGTGAAAGGGAAGGGGGAAATATTTTTGTGTAATGAACTAACAAAAGTAAAGCATTTGCAAAACCAATCCTGCTATTTGTTGTATGCACTTGTTTTATCAATGTTTTAAACAACAGCATGAAATAAACATTTGAATGTTAATTTTGGAAAGATTTCCAAGTGGCTTTAACTGATGTCTTAGTGATGGGAGGTAATATAAGGAAGCCAGAAAGTTTCATCTGAGTTTTCACTTCCAAAATCCTGATTTCTTCCAAATGCTTCTTTACTGGGAGCAGTCTAATGTGTAATGCATCTTCAGATGCATTCTTCTACAATACTTCTTACTGTACAAGACTTTAAGAAATTGTTTGCCTCGCAATAAAGAGATTTGAGTTTTTATATATGTTTCTCAGTGGACGTGATTATGTTTGATAAGGTGCCAAGAAAGTTTTTTAGACTATTTGGATAAGCCAGGCGCAAGGCTGCTTCCCGTGTAATTTATTCACTAGATATTTCTGTGTCTGACTTTGAAGACTATACTTGGAAGAGTTGGAATGCATGTAATCAAGTCTTCCTACTCAGAACAGGTTCTTTGATTTTATACATGTGATGCAACATTCTTGGGTCAATCTTGGGTTAATTCCTTTCCTAACAGGCTCGGTGGTGAATTTGCCAAAGCTATGTAGTATCTTCAAGGAAAATATCTAGAATGTTTTATTTAGACAAGTTTTAATATTTTTTCTTGCTATATTTAAAAAAACCCCAACAACAAAACCCAAAAAAAACCCCAACTGACCCCAAAAATACAACAGCAAAATCCCAAACCAACCCCACAACTAACCAACCAAAGAAACCCCAAACACAGTATTTTTTAAAATTAGTCAGTGAAATGGGCTGCACCAGTCATGAACTTGAGTGCGAGTCACTTGTGTGAGATAGACACCCAAAGAGAATCCTGAAAGTTGGAAGTTCTAGAGTTCAGACAAAGAGAATTTTCAAGAAAAGTTAAGTTTAGGCAAGTCAATCTAATTTTATTTAGAGTGGACAATAACTGTAGTTATGATTTGAATGAGACTCTCTTCCTCTCTTCCAGTTCTTAGGCCCAGCTAGAATTAAGAGTTTGTTTTGGAAATGTTTGAGTGGTTTTAAATACTATCAAATCCAGATTAGCATGTGATAAAGCCTGCATTTTGATCACTGTATTTCTGCTTTACTTTCATTTCAAGATCTGCACAATTGAGATCTCTGTTGACAAGCTCAAGATGCATCTTTAGGTTTTTATACTTTTCCCCCTAGTATTATAGGCCTTTTAATGATGTTTTCTGAAGTCAGATATTTATCAGCTATCTAATTTATCACAGTTTAATGGTAGTTGTTAAGAAACATAGCCAGAGTTCTTGATTTTTCATTGTTATTTTACAGACAATTATATATATATCTCCAACTGCCTTATGACATATGAATTTGCAGCTTCCTAGGATCTGATCCTGTGAAGTGTTTAGCTGCTCTTAAGATTAGTAATGTTATTTACTTCTCCCAAGTGTAAGAGTTTTCAGGGAATTAATTGAAGTGGTTTTATCCTGTTTTGTTTCTGTGCAAGTCATGAAGTTCATTTCTAGGATTTAAATGCACCATTTGTTATTTTAGCTTTCACTGACGTGTCAAGTGTATCATTTTCAGAACTTGTCTCTAGCATTATTTCACATTTGATGCCTTCCTAACTAAGAAGGAAAGCTGCATGGTTTTTTTTTTTCATATATGGCATGAATATTTATACTTTCTTTGCAGCTTTATAAATTTGAAAACAGTGAGATGAATGAAAGCAGTGAATCAGAGAGGACAGTGTGTGTGATACTAGCAGAAATTTACTATTCAATTTCTTCTTAGGACCTGATGACTTAAAGGAGGCAGTCGGCATTCACTTCAGTCGCATCTGTAATACTCGGTAATGCTGGAGGCTTAAGTTTTATCGCTTTGTGGAGGCCTTTTGGTTTATTCCCAGACCAGTGTATAAAACCTGTGAGAATACTTAGAAATACACCACTTTAATTTTGATCTTTCACTTGTTTTGTTGCAATAGTGCCTCTCTGCCAATAAATTGCACTTTTTCCAGAAGTTGTGTTTTTCTTTCAGATATGTCTGGAATCATTCAGCTTTGTATAGAAATTTCTAGTCTCTACTACAATAAAGACTAAGCTACGTATCTAGCTTAGAAATTACATTATTATAATGATTTCAAACTCTTATCCTTATTCTCTCTTCCCCGTCTGAGCTCTGGTTCCGTGTTACAATTTTTTCTCTGCTTTTGCTTTACTGCAGTGACTCATTGTGTTCTGCCTAGTGCACCCATAAGCTTAAAACTTGATGCCAAGTTGACTTATCACAATCATGCATTTCTAAAAACTTGGTTCTGCTGGTTAGTCAATAGAAGGAAAGCTAAAGAAAAAACATTAACAAATGAAAACAGTTTTGTGTGACCATTGCTCTTTGAGAATCATCTTAGTATTGTCACTTTGATCTCTCTTCCTATTTCTTTTTTCTCTTTACACAACAGAGCATCATTAAGAAATGTCAAGTCAAGATATGTGATAATGTATTTTTGTTCTTAGTTTCTTGGAGCATTTTGCCTAAGCATGAAAGTGCTGATGAATAGCTTACATAAAAATGTATGGAGATCCCATAGGTGTAGGAAAGCTACTCTGATAATGTTGGTACTTACTTTAATATATAACTAAGAGAACGTTTTGAAGGTAATGTTACATGTAAAAAACAAACAGCATTCAGCACTTCTACATGATGTGAAATGACAAGATGGAGATACACAGCTGCATGAGAAAAAACCTCTTTTAAGGTTTTATATTGATCTTGTGAATGAAAAACTGAATTTTAGAAGCAAAGTCAACCATGACCTAACCATTAACAGGTCAGAAACAAGAGCAGTGAATAGATTTCTTCCTCTCTGTCTCTGTGATTGAATTTTTTTTTAACGACTTAATTTGCTCAACAAGAGCATTATATTTGTCTTGGGTATTACTTTATTGAGCAATATATGCTATGTCCAGGTAATTTACTGAAGAAGAGTGGGTTTGCATGTCTTTAGTCTTAATGTAACCCTTAGTTATTTGCACAGACTGAAAAACCCCATCATTTTCTAATCATTGTATTAGGTTGAAGATTTTTATTATTGGTTTGTTTGGGTTTTTTTAAAAAACCTATTCGCAGATTTCTTGTACCTTTTCCGAATTCACTTGAAGACAAACTGGATTATTCTGAGAAGGCAAAGGCCTTTGGCAGCATAATATACATTATTGCCTCTACCCTCTTTATATCTAGCTGGACTAGTGGATTCTCTAGTTGGTCAGAAGTGCTTCCTTTCACACTGGATCCCTCTTTTGAGGATGAGTATCCTGAGCTTTTATAATCTGCCAGTTTTCTTTATGGAGTGGGCTTGGAAAGCAGAGGGAAGGACTGCAGAAGTGTGGTAAACCAGTAGTATAGTCTACAGTTACAGAATACACTTTTTACTCTCTGTGGAAGATAAGATTTATATGCTGTCTCCTGGGGGAGTCGTTATTTTTGAGAAGGAGGTTTTTTTTATTCAAAAAGATCTGTCTCAAAAAAAAGTTTCCAAACTATATTCAAATGTTACTGAAAGTGTAACTTTTCTCCTTGTTTTGTACTGCCCTCATTTGTAGCCTTCAAATATTGTGGATTTAGCATGGTGTGTTTATTAGTATGCAGAAAAAAGTCTGCAAAATGTTAATAGCTTATCTGGTAAATAAGCTGTGGTGATTCTTACTACCCAAATCTGTGGAGAGTTGAGTCAGATTTTGTTTATCTATGGACACTTGTGTGTTTTCTACGATCACATAACTTATGATCCCTAAGGGGAAAACAATATTGCAGATATTTTCAGTCTAGAAGGCAGAGACCCTAGGACCAATTATAAATCCTCACTTGACTTCCATGAAAAGAGGCATCTTTAAAATCTGAAAAATATCAAGTATTTGATGAGTTTCCAACATTTGTATTTCCATTCCAAGGCAAACACACTCTGCAGGGTTGCTGTCAAATTGGCTCATTGGTCTAGTTTGGGGTCAGCTTTGTCTGGTTTGTGATTATATAATAACATAATGAAATTCAGTTGTAGATTGGTTGAGTTCATGGAAGATAGTTAAATGAAAACTAGTTAATATATTGGCAGCATATTAATTTCAGGAACTATCTGAGGTGAAATTAGCACAAAGCTGGGAGCATATTGAGTGGAAATATGCTCTATATGTTCATCGAACTTTGGTTTTTTCCCCAGGCAAATGTGCAGCCACTGCTGGGGGTCACTGTATCCAGTAGAGCAAAACCTTGTTGGTTTAGTATGCTGTCACCGTGGTCATTTTTTCAGGACGTGGGAGAGCTGTTTCTCAAGATAGTCAAGTAAACAAAAAGCTCTGAAATCATGATGTGAAATCATGGCTGTTAAGATTGAGTGAATAAATTTAATGAGATCTTAATTGCTACTGTCTTGTAGCATGTCCATGAAATGTCCATGTTGCACTTAAGGTATGACTAAGGCACTACAAACAAAGCGGCATTCAGAGCAGATATTTTTGGGTATCTTGCAGTTTAAACTCCTGGGCTGACCAATCTGTTAGTTATTCAAAAGTGGCATAATCTGTGGAGCTAGCTTCAGCACTGCTCCGGTTGTGAGACATTATTGGAAATGCCTGCAATATCAACAGTTACAGAAAATATTTATCATTATAGAATCATAGAACGGATTGGGTTGGAAGGGACTTTACTCACGCCAGTCAGGGAATAACTATAGAGGAATCCATTCACTAAGGACTGATGTTGCAAGGCCTTTTGTCTTGCTTAAGACTTTTTGTCATTTTTTTATGTTCTTATGTTCATGTCAGTAAGGAAAGGAGAAAGCAAAACTTAATGGCAAAATCAATCAAACAAAGGTAGGCAATCCAAGCATTGTAAATTCAGGAAGCCCAAACTTGGTTTTCATGTAGCAGTCAAGAAATGTGTGCATTAGACACACAAAAGTTGAAGATTGAAATTATAACTGAATTTATGGCTTTTGGGGGTGTCTTGAATGGGCTTTGGTCTTTGGCCTAATTTGTGACACTAACTTTAGAAATACACACATATACATATATGTATACAAACAGAAACCAAAACAACTCTATTGTTTATTCCAAAGATGATAAAATATAAATCAAGATCTGTATTTCACCAGAGGGATGTCTTACGGAGATATGTTCCTCCGTGTTCTTCGCAGTAGTCAGTTGATTGTTCCTATTAAAGCCTTTTCTGCCTGAAATCCTGTAGTGCTTTTCACCCTCACTTAGAGTTTCTATTCTTTGACTGGCCAAGGATTTGTCAGTAGGATTGGGGGTGGTAGGTTCACTTTCTATTTAGATTATTTTTTATGTAGTGTAAGAGAGGCACATGGATACACCTACTGCTCAAATTTTATAGAATTATCTTTTCCCTTAAAAGATACTGCAGCTTTTCTAGGAATGTTTAAATTACATGTTCATGTGGCACAATCTAAGAGAAGCATGACTGTACGTCTAGGCTGACTTTTATGTACAAGCCAGCACAAGGCATGTGTAGTGGCTTTTGAGATCAAGTTTTGGCCCACGTTATATCGGGTTAAAAAATCTCCAGATGTGTTGTGGCTAAAATATCAGAGAAAAAGAGCTCTTTTCCTTGTGAACTATGAATAGAGAACTAATTTTTTATCTATAATTAGAATAATTAACAATAAAAATAATCTAGGGAGGTTCTCTATGAAATGCTATCATGGGAGGAATAAAAGGTGCCACACAGTGTCGATACAAACATAAGCAGTCCTACTGTAGACAGTTTAATTTTTTGCCTTTTTGGATAGAATAAGCTTGGTTAATGCTTCTACAGTGAATGGAGCTGCTTAGAGAAAAGCAAATAGAGAAGACAATGACTTTTCATGCTGATATAAAATGCAAAGCACTGTGCCAGAAGAGGTCTTTTTTTACTTCTCTAATAATGTTCTCAACTTTCCGTAACTCTTTTTAACTTTAAAGCAGGAGCAAGCAGAATAGCATTCCCAAGATATCTGATGGGTACTACAGTTGACTCCAGACTTTTTGTGCATTCCAATTACGTAGGTTGACTTACATTGTCACAGGACTTTATCCATTTTTTGAATGACTGCCTTGAACTGTATGTCTGTCTGTTCTGAAGAGCAGAGCACTGCTTAAAGGGTACAGTTTGTATTGCAGTTGGGCAATTTTTAAGAAAGGAAGAAGGTAGAGAGTAACAGAGCTCTGCCACCCACAGCACTAATTAAATTTATTAATGTGAAAGAAAAACATCCTCACAAGATGCTTAAGGCCAATTGACTTCTGTTTTTTTTGTGTTTGTTTTCAGCAGAGTAATAGGTGATGAAAGTAGCTAATGTTTTGAGGGTACTTGGTGAGAAAAAGCTGAGGGTGATTTTTATCAAAACCCCTTTACTACTTGAGGAAGACTTCTCCATAAAGCCTATATTTGAGTTACACGTTGCAGGAACTTGTTTAGTATTCCTGATGAAAGAATGAGTTGTGAGATTTCTAGTGTATCTGAGTATCAGCCAGATCACCTGGTTCTGCTTGTGAGGAAATTGCTGCGGTCTGTGGGGCCTCCCTGTCCAGGGAGGGGGAGTGGGGCACTAGCTGGGGGCAGCCCCAGCCCCAGGGCATCAGGCAGCTCCATGGGACAGGCCAAGGTTGGGCCACGATGCTGGCCCTTGGGTGAGGTTTAGGATCAGGCTTGGTGAGGTGAACTGGAGTCAGATACTGCTTCAGGATTGCTGGGTACAGCCATGGAGATGGAGTGGGACACCAACATCTTCTTGTTTTCTTTATGGAGTTTGAATGCAGCAGTTGGTGTCATCTCACACCCTGGTCCTGCATCAGACAAAAATTACTGTTTTCTGTCTCTTCCATTTCACAGAAATAAATGCTCATTTTACCCTTTCAAATTCCCATTGTCAGTGATGTTTGCAATTTAATGTTCAGCACTGATTCTTTGCTCTATCTGCCAGGTAATTTAGTACACATCACTACTGCTGCTGACAAAAGTGATTGGTTTGAATGAGCAGAGCATGAAATTTGCTCTTAGACAATGTATTGCTTGTGTTGCAAGGAAAAAAGGCTCCTGATGTCAGCCACATGTAAATTCTCAATTTCAGTGAGAAAGGAAAATATCCCTGTTTTCAAAAATAGGCAGAATTTTCATAAGTTGATAAAGAACATTAGCATGTTCCTGCTGTGATAGGTGCCAGCCTTTTTGTACTTCGGATGCGTGTTTGAATAGGATCTAAATGTTATTTTTGAATTTTAAAGGTAGGCTCTAATTTCAGGTATTACTATTGGTAATGGGATAAAATAGCAAACAACTTTTCTCTTAACACAGAATTTTGTAATATATAGTTACTTTTGCACAGAAGAATAGTATGGGCTGAATCTATGAATTTGTAAAAAAGGAAAGTGTCTGTAGAAGGAAGTCTGAAGTTGAGAGCCCTGATAACAGAACTGCAAGACTGGAATGATTATCCAGAATATCCCACCTTTTCAGAATGTCCATTTAATCATGTCCATTCAAAATGTCCATTCCTCCTTTTCAGCATTTTATTTTTTGTCTCCCATGGTTGTTTTTACAGTTTTAATAATCTGGGATAAATACATGCTTAGATTTATAGATGATTGATTAATCCAATAAATGACACTTAATAAAATGTTCATGTTAGGGTATGGCAGGTTTCATATTTGGTAGGCAAGAATTTGCCTGTTTCTAACAGCAGAATATGGAAGATTTCTTTCTTTCTGTCCCTAGCTCTATTCAGCACATATACTTCTTGTACAGTAAGAAGTACTTTTGGGGAATTTAGCTTTTCCCTTTTTCTAGATATAACCATTACCCCTGAATATAATCATTATCCCTAACCTTTAATTTTCACAGATGAATGGTTCGCTACATATAATTTCAAGGACACGGTACCTGAACTCCTGCTTAGCAATCAGTTAATCAGTACAAGGCTATCTAAGGTGCAAGTCATCTTACATGCAAAACTATTCCATTACCAGGAGCCAGACACTTTATTTTTCTCCCTCCTGTCCAAGTCATACTTCTGCTGAGGGAAGTCAAAGACCAAATTAGCATCTGTAAATTGAGAATGCTGGCATTAAATTAAACAAGCAGAGTATAAAGAAAGTTTTTGGGTTTGAAAATCTGACAAAAGCAGTTGCCTATGATTACTGCAGCTGAGAAGCAGCAGCTGTACTGACTTACTGTATGAATTTAAAGAACTAAACTGCTCTCAGCACGTTCTCAAAAAGCTATAAGCACTTAGTGAATGTTGACTTTGTCATATGCTTAAAAAGTGCTCAGTTAATTCTGATAGATCCATATTTCTTACATCACAAACTGACCTGTGGAAGGAATAATGACTTGGAGCAATTATACTTTATTCCGGTTTTATGATATTCCTATATTACTCTTAGATTTCTGAATTAGAGAGTCTATGGTAAAGAATTTTTATTAAATGAAAGAACTACTGAAGTGCCAGAGGTAAATAAGACTGCCAATGCAATGGTGGGATGTCAATTTAAAAGTGGATTGTGATTACAGCACTTTCTGTGTGTCAGTTCAAACTCCATGAAGAGAAAGCCTGAACTCTGTCTCTTCAGGAGCTTTCAAGAACATCAAACTAATATTGTATAAGCAGGCTTGACAAAAAGGTGATGATAGTTACAAACAATCATCATTAAATATTAGTGTGGGACACCTGTGAATGGGCATCTAGGCTTAGGTGGACAGAGTTCAGACTGGACATTGTGACCATTTTGTGGAACAAGTACTTAAAACGTAATTCGATTTTCTCTGATTTATAGGAAACTGGCTTTCTGAGTGACCTAGTTCCCAGAGGGTGGGAAGATGTGGCCCTGAAATGTTTGCTTGTGACAAGGTTTAAGTAATGGGAGCTTCTGAAACCCTTTTGAATAAGCTGTTCCTGTCTCTTGCCTGCAAATGTACAAAGACCTGGAGCACTGAGGCCAACCTCCGGCCTCCTTACCTAGGCCCCTTTCTTTTCTCTTTGTACCAAATCCTTCCAAATACTGCTTCATGAAATGGGAATTACCAGACATATCTGGAATTAGATGTTAACAATTCTAAGTATAAAGCTACTCATACTAAGACCTAACTTGCTTTTATGCCTTAATTGGATTTGAATTTCACTCTAAACATGATATCTTTTCTGATTTTGTGTACATGCACTCAGGTATTACAGCGTTTATTCTTTGCATGAATACTGAGAGTGAGGACATGTCCTCTGTCTTTCAGAGGTGAAATGTTCGAATCTTGTTAATAACACTTTAAGTGAGAAAATACACAATAAGAAATGTCATGCTTTGAACTCAAGGACTTTATCATTTAACTGTTGAATAGTCTGAATCAGTTTAAATAATTTTCCTACCTTTTTTTTTTTTTTTTCATATTCTCTCACAAGAGTCTTTTGTTTGGATGCCTAATAGAATAATTTTGTGAAGTTATTTTGTACTGAGACTGGTCCTCACATATGTCCTGTGGAGGGCAACAAGCAGCTGCAGCTCCTAGGGTACATCCATGCGGCCTTTGAAATGTCGGTGTATTCTGATGTAACCCCCTTCCTGTTCATGTCAGTCTTGGTAACATCCTTTTTGTCACCGGGAAAGGGACAGGATGTATAAAATGTCAGCAAATATGTATTGGTTGACAGGAGCAATCAATAGGCAGCATTATTGGATTTACTGACCCTGATGGGACAGCTGATAAGCCTTTTCTGGTCAGCAGCCCTCAGGGATATGAGGAAGCCAGCCTTTATTTTTCCTTGAAACAGCCCAATATTCTATTATCTTTGCTTTGACTTTTTCAAGTCTTTCGTGGTCTTGGCTCATGCACTTCCTCACATTTCAAAATAACATTTTCAGCAAGAATGAGCCAAGGTCACACCTTAGTGGTGCACTGGCGTGCCAGTGAGACAACGTGCTCTGGAACCAACCTTCCCTATTCAATTGGTGCGTATTCTGGGATTAGGGATGTCTCATGAAGGATACTTAGTATGTAAAGCTGAATTTTAAGAATAAACTTCAGAGAGTCAACAGCAAATAGGTTCTGAACAGTAAATGATGGATAGAATGCTTCTATTAGATTTGATTGCACAGAGCAAAGCTCTGGGCTACTGTGTGTAAGGGGTCATTAAAGCCAATGAAATCAAGTCTCTTAGGTCAATACTGATGTTAGGCCATTCATATTATTTGTAACAGCAAATATTTCATGATGTCCTTTAAAATTAGAACACTTTCACTGTTATTTTCCCACCTCCATTTCTTTATTCATGAGAAGGAACATGTTTGTCATAATATTTCATAGCTTTCTTCAGTTCACGCTTTAGATATTTTTTTTGGAAATTCTTCTTTAGATTGGCATTTTAGTGTCAGAGGGGAAAGAAGACAGTTATGGAAATGGGATGGGAGAGTTATTTAGTTTCATATATGTGATTAAGCAGAGACTCCAAGTAAGGTTTTGGTTTCTTTAAACTCTTTTTTTTTTTTCCAAGTGTCAGTAAACGAAGTATTGAAACTAGAAATTAGTTCAAGTACACTGAATCTATTAATTTTAAGAATTTCTAACGTTTTGCTTACGACAGCAAGTATATACTAGACTTATTGTAAACTTTTCTATAATTTGTCAAGTCATTGATATATGGAAATAACATTTTTATATTTTTAAATTTATGTCTTAGCACTGTTGCACACATACACATAAGCTGTATTTGCTTTCTGTCATTCCTATCCTTCCTGTGTTGTGTAGATTGTTAAAAACTTCATTTAAAAGGGATCTCTTTCAATCTCTTCTAAATCAGTGCTGCTGCCCTGCTGAAAATCTGAGGGTGGAGGTTTCATCAGCTGTCCCTTAGCTGCCCCACCCTCCTGATTAACTTTTCTCTAATCAGGACCTTTCTGCCTGAGAGCAGTGACAACACGTTGTAGTTGTAGCATTACTCAGTATGGAGAGAAGCATCTCTGACTGACATAAATTTTAACTCCCATTCAAATAGTTATAGGCTGCTGTTAAATTTCTGCTCAGCTTCCCTTTAGCCTGGCCAAACAAGTTCAGCTCGGGTTTTATGCCCAAAGCATTTAAGCTATTTTAAGATGCTTGTGCCTTCTGCAAATGAATATTCTTGTTCTTCTGCTATGGCTCATTTTGTTTTCTGTGTTTTTACAGGCTCCTGAGTCTCTTCCTTCTTCCTTTGTCAATCTTTTCAGACACAGCTGGACCATAATTCTGTACTTATATCATTCTATCTCTCATGCCTTTGAAAATTGGTTGTAATCTTTAGGTAGATAATTCTTATGGTAGTCTGTATGAACTCCAAACCATCCTTTTGACAGGTAGGTATTTTGTCTGTAATGTTACCTTCATGGGTAGATACTAATGCAGAATATTTAGCGGATTGTGGAAAATATTTTTAAGTGAGCTATTTTCGATCGTTTATGTTATGATAGCTTGCTACTAATGAGCACATCTAATAAATTGGCAGATAAACAGCAGCTCAATGTTTTTCAGTGTGTATTTAGAAACCTTCCTTATAAATGTCATAAAGATTTTCACAGTAGTGTCTCAAGTACACTGGCATATTTGTTACACAGAGTCAGTGGCTGTCAGATTGCTTTCTTCCAACACTTACTTTTCACTATTTGGGCATGAGCTTTCTTGGGAGATAAAATTTTTTTAAAGAAATATCTCTTTTGTCCCTTTTGTGTTTGCTATGAGATAATACAGTGAAAAATTGCCACATAAAATTCTCTAGCCTATGCTTCAGATATTGGTGATGGAACTATGTTTCAGCTGACCTCTAGTTCTGTGGCATAAATATGAATATAACAATTTTATTTATGCAAGATACCACCTAAGGAAAGAAGCAGTATATCAGTGGAACTCAGAATATTCAGCAAATGAGCTCGTAAGAGCTCCCTTTTTTACAGGCTTCTAAGTCACAAGAGCTCATTTTGTCTGCAAGGAATATGTTTACAAACTCAATGGCAGTGATTAGGAATTTTCAGTTCCACTCAGACTGTTTGGTACTCGTTAGGTGATGGCATAGGAAGAATTGTCTGACCTCAGTGTCTCCCACTACCTGTGCTATATGAAGCCAGTACACGTCATTAGCAAAGAGTTTGAAGAAGGGCCCTAAAGAGTAGTATCTTTATGCTAAGATAAGGGGATAAAAACCAGTCAAATCATAAAGCTGGTGATGGACTATATGTGGTGGGCACATCCCACAGGGAATGTTTGAGGTTCTTCAGAATCACAGTGTATTTTTCCAGTGCAAACGTCTGACATTTCTTTGCTGTTTCTGTTAGGTCTGAGTGATGAATATCTAGAGTAAAACCTTATAAGGGAAACATGGGAAGTGTTAAAAAGTCATATACTATCCTGATAAACCTTGCATTTCTGTTACTGCTTTGCTTATTTTATAGAACTCCGTGTCGAAACAAATTGCTACAGTTCTACAGAAATACAGTTCTTTTTGGGCTTCCACATTATCTTCTCCTGCTATAATGCTGTATTTCTTTTTCAATCACTAGTGTAAGAAGACTGGCAATTTCAGTTAGCCACAGCATAAGGAAGACTACTTTAAACATGCCAGGCTGCTTAGCAGTAGATTTAGCTTGAAAAACAGTCTGTGCTTTTTGCTTCACTCCAATGTTCATTTATTATCCATCCTAATGCCCTTCTAGTAGGGTATCACTGACGTAACTTCCTGTACTTTGAGGAGATTTTTAGCCACTAGATATATATTAGAATAAAATTTTTGTATGTAGTTTTTAATCTGTTTCTTTCATGATAAGATATTCAGGCTGCTTTATCTGTTTAGAGTGATTTGAAAAAATAAAAAACCACGGCTTCAAAATTTCAAGGTTGGTGACAATAATATAGAAAATTGCTTGGTGTTTAAATATAGTTGATCAGCTTTTCCATGTTGAAGATAGGGATGCTTTCCAATGACACTATTGAGGTGAAGAGTGGCAGCTAGCCTCCACTCTGCTTCCAAAAATATCCCATTGTATGCATTAGATAAAAGATCTACTTAAGAAACACAAAAATTATCATGTTCTTCAGGAGTAAAAAATACAGTGTGCAAAATCCTATGTAGTGCTTCACCTAATGTGAATGTCTACATGTTATTCAATTTACCCTCTTGCGTCTGTAAGTCTGATCACATATATTTTTGACCAAAATACATGATTTGATGAAAATGTATATTTCAGAAAGGATACAGCTTTGATTACAACACACTTGAGTGTCAGATGCTGCACAAGATTCCTATTATAATATTTGTGGTTCCACAGGAACTGAATGAAAATACTAAGTTGTTGAATTGCTGCTTAGCTGAAAGCTTTAGTAGGTGATTTTATGTGTTGTTTCCATATGTGATAGAAATAACTTGGTACACTTCCTTTCCTCCTCTCCTCCACTGAGAAAAAATGAAAGCAATTATGGGTATAGTAGACCTGAATCACAACATTTTAATTTAATTGAATTGGAATTAACTGGGTTGGTTTGCTGATTTGTTTCCTCTAAACTGCTATGATGCCTTAAAGGAATATGCGCATGAGCTAGACTTTCTGACATCCAGATTTATTTGTGCCAGTTAAACCTTTGGATGAACCACTTTGTCGTATTTGAGGACAAACAGCTCAAAGGCAGGATGGCCAGCAGAGAGGAACAAATCATAGGGCACTACAGAGACTCAGGTAGACTCCATACAGTCCAAAATCAGGCTGACAAAGTGGTGCTGCTTGGGAATGGGAAAATCTTTGTTTTGATCAAAAAATCTTTGCCCTGGCATTCTTAAACATTATATCTGTATGTTAATGGTAATCCTGATGGAAAATGAAAATGTAATTTGAAATGTTGGATTTTCTCAAAGAATAGAAATTATTAGTTTTAATCTGCTTTGAGGTTTTTGGGGGGTTTTTGTTTTATTTTAGATTTTTATCAGTTAGTAGACTTTCTGGATAATTTAGGGCATTACTATACCAAGAAAGTCAGAACTGAGAATGAGTAATTAGCACCATGCTAATTATGCATAATATTTGTATAGTTTTGAACCTCCAAAAGTGATAAACATCTATTATAGCTATTTGAAAATTTTAGCTGATGTTTTGGGATGAGAAACTTTCAGATTAAATGTAACACTTTAGATTCATTTCTTTTAATGATGGGATGGCTATGAGTTAGAAAAAGAAAGAATGGGATTGGAGCAATTTTTTAGGAAACGTGGCCACATCATGTGTTTGAAATATACAGACTTGGTAGACCTAGGATTAATTTTGCCCAGGACAAGAATTTTCCCGTATGGGAAGCAGACATAATTGGCAGTGGCAGCTGCAATGCAGCGTTGCTGGAGGGGATCCCCGTGCAAGGGCTGCGCCACAGATGCAGTGCGTGTCCGGCTCCCCGCTGCGCTTCCTCCTCTGGCATTGCTGCAGGGCTCTGCTTGGTGCCAAGGCCCGTACTGTCTGCGCTCAGTGCAGGAGGGAAACACAACACAGGCTGAAGGCATTGAAGTTGTGGTGGAAGAAGACCTACCTGTCCCTCTGGTAACAAGCATCCCTGGTTAGTAATGGTTTTGTAGGGATTTGCCTCGTGAAAATGTTAGTGGTAACTATGCTCTCTGCGTTCAAGAAAAGGCCACTCAAATGGAAAGGAGTGATGGAAGTTTTGTTCCTTCTTGGAAGTCATATAATTTTTATTTTCTCACTGCGCACAGGTTTAAATTGCATGCAAGTTTATTTAATGACTCTATTATGGAATTTACTTAATATTTATTTCCCGTCATAATAAAGTTATTGCCCATCTGTACTCCATCTTTAGTTGCATTTAGTGACAGATAGCTCCACTCCACAGAGTGTTGATGGAGGCGATTGTTACAGACAATTTTCCAAAGCTGCCAAACTCAGAATGAATAAATAGGCCAGGAGGGAACTGCCGTCTGAAAGTTTTATCTTCAAACTAGTCCCTGAATCCTAGCAAAACAATTCCTTACATGATTTTCTTCAATTTCTGGTGGAAAAACTATGCACATGTGTCATTTATGTACAGCTTAGTCTAATGTGTAGTGTATCCTAATTATGTTTGTATTACTATTAGTACTCTATCATTTACACAGCATTTCTGAGGGGACTTGAGCAAGAGAAAGTAGACTTATAGGGAGAGAAAAAAGGGAATCCTTCCCCAGGAGAATAACCCAGGGAGCTTCTTTCCTCTCCTATTGCTTATGCATGTCTTGTTTTTCCATTTCACAACTGCACATATCAGTATTGTCCATTTACCTTACACTTCCATGCATAGATTGAAAACAAGACATTACTTTTTGCTTCATGTCAGCAATAATCAATTGTTCTTCTTGACTGATATCCAAGATGGACATCAAACATTCCTAGTTTTCATACACTGTCTCTTTAAAGAAATTGTTTATTTGTGTGCTGTGATTTAAAATAACCTATTTGCTGGTTGCTTATGTTGGACTGTGGCATAGCTAAGGCATTGAGTCTTGCTTCATGCTGACATTATTTGGTATAATCTCCTCTTTTATTACTTGTGTTATAGCAAAGTTAAATCCCTCTGCTTTTCTTGCAGCAAAAGAAAAATTAATTGAATAATTCTGTTACTGAGTAAGATTTCTCTATGTTAAAGGGTTAAACTGCTCTGGTGTGGCTGACAGTGGATGAACTCTCTTAATTAGGAGCTATTTTAAACACATTCTCACAGGGATTATCGGGATTTCAATGGGGCAGTTTTTTCGGTTCCCTTACCAATACCTGGTTTTGTATATCTGCCTGAAGTGTTTATGACTCTTAGTTCCTGTGACGGTGTCTCTAACATACAGTATTTGGTTCATATGACTCACTACCTTTGAATAATTCATTTCTTCATTGTTTAAATATATTCTCCCAGTAATTTAAAAGGATTTTTTTCCTAGCATTGATTAATTCATTAGCTTGCTTTTTTTGAGCCGGTGAAAAACCAGGCAAATTAATCTACGTATGAAGCTTTTTTTTAACCTCAGCTAGTAAAGAGAAGGAAGAGGTGATGTAATTCATGGTGCCTTAGTTCCCAAACAGGAAACAAATACATGGAGCTGTTGACATATATAACAACTTAGAATGTAGGTACTTGGTTGTACCTGCGAAATGTGTATGAGGAATAAAATGTGCTCTCCATGAGGGCTGAGCAGGATTTCTCCTGTGAACTGCTCCGGACGTGAAGGCTACCATGTGTCATCCTGCAGAGTAGAAGCTGCTTGTGAAACAACCATGCATAACTTCAGATAATGTTTGGATCAGCATGGCTGTGGGTGGTAGAATCAGGGACCCTGATACATACTGTAGAAAGAGCTATAAAAAACCTGTCAGCTGAGGTAATGTAGGCAAGTCATATAACATGTAAAAGAACTTACTGAACTGTGAAGACTGACATTTGCATCATAAAATCAGGCTTTGTTTAACTAAGTTAATGCATTTTAAGCTTGTTCTGTCTTTCGGTGTAATACAATAGGAGCAATGAATGATTACATTGAAAACAGATTGGATCCCATTTTTTAAACTACATCAGGTTTAATTCAGTAGATCTATTAATTTTTGCATTTTTTCATTGTTGAAAGCAATGAGAGGTTTTCATCAACACTGTGCTTATGCGTGTCACCATGTTTGGCCTTCAATTGCAAGTAATTTGAATTGTGCATTTCCTACAAAGCACTTCTGATATCCTGAATGAAGTGCCCCTTTCTTCCCACCTCCTTTCCCTCTACAAAACAGAGGGACCTTTCCTCCCACCATTTCAAACTAGTGGTTTTTGTTGTTGCTATGAAATTACCGGATAGCTTGGGCAATGAGAACAATGCCAAATTCCTCTTGTGCTTTCTCCTCTCCCATGAGTTCCTCCATCTCAGCAGCAGCCATTTCACCACTCTATTTATATTCCCTTAATTTCTGCTGTGATATAGACCATTTTTGCATGGAAAATTGTGTAGATGTTTTTTTCACTTAGGCAAGTTTTTCCTAACTCGATTAAGTTTATGATTCCTTAGGTGATTTGTCCAAGTGTCCCCGTTTCACTGTTACAACATCTCTCAGGTAAAGAGAAAATGAGGTTGAATTCTGAAAAGTAGCCAATACCTGGCTGATTGATTTCTGTGTACTCAGACAACACTTACCTGAAACTTACTTGATGCCTATGTCTGTATCTGTGCTCCCTTTGATAACTCCCAGTCCCTCCTTTTTTCTATTTACTGTCATTTTATGAAAGCAAAATTGCTTGTCTTGGCTGCACAGTAACACCTTTTAAAAATAACTCCTCAGAGAAATTTTCTGTTACCATAGGTTCATACTTTTTTACATTAATCTATATTAGCAATTTTGTTCATAGTGGTAGCAAGCAGATAGAAGCCTCCAAGCAGGGAGAATATTTACAGAACTCCGGCAAAATAATTGAAAAGGCATCTTGTGGCGCAGAATAAAATGACCAAAAAGAACATGTTTTATTTTCTACTTAAAATCAGAACTTTGTGGCTGTCTCCACCGAAGATCAGAAGTTTACTCTGCTTCAAGGTTGGCTAAAAAACCCCACAGATCAAATTAGCAAAATGTCCAAATGATCATGGTGGCTAAATTACGGTGATTGTGTAATACTTAGAATACAGATATAAATGTTCTTAAACTTGTTCTTAAACCCCTCTTAGGGGTTACTAAAGTTTAGAGGCATAGCTTGACACTGCAATTTTCTGCTGACCCCATTAGTATAACCTCTTCTCCTATTCTGTCCTACAGTGGGTTTGTTACAAGTGGCAAATCTTGATAATTGTGGTGTGTGTTTTACATTTTTTTAAAAAGTAGGTAGTATTTACTTAGCTCAAACAGTTCTAGAAAAGCATTTCTTAAAGCAACTTCTTTGTGTGTGGTGGCATGTTAGTATTTAATTTTAATGATTATGAAGCTTTTGGGTACCGGAGTAAAAACCATTGTGAAACAGTTCTTGTAATGTGAGTTACCTCTGAGATTGTAGGACCAGAAGTACTCTACGCTCATGTCATCACTGGTGGATTTTCGGTAGGCAAATTGCAGTCGCAGTGCTTAAATTGGTTTAGGGCACTAGGAAAGACATCTTAAACATTTTAATAAATAGGAAGAGTTTTAATTCTGTTTTTTACCTATACCAAAAAATAAATTTCCCAGTGAAATTACTTTCTTTTATGGAGTACACCATGTTCATCTTTGCATGGTTTCCTGAAATTTAATTTAACCTTCCATCTGCCTTGCATAGCAGCCCACCAAACTGTGCTTTGCCCAGCTCTCTTACTTCAGCAAGACAAATACCTGAGACAGTAGTGGCTGTATTTTTCTCAGCTTTTTCATATAACCTAGGTTTTCCTACCAAACTGTAGTTTTATGGCAAAAGCAGCACCTTATATCCATTTTCCATACTTCTTTTAAATATTTAACATCTTTCTAGTGACTCCTCACTCTTTTATCTTTCTAGTTATTTTTCCCCAGCAGCTTCCTTTCCTCCCCAGCAGGTGCCAACTTGGCACCACGCAGGCTTCCTCTGAACTTGGTGCCGTGGCTGTTTCCAAGGCTGTTTAACAGGGAGCTCTTATGTGAGCAAGTGCAGCTGGAATTTTGCTCTTCCTCCTGCTCTGCTCCGTGCTCCCCCCGCTTTCCCCCGGCTCGTTCGGCAGCAGCAGTGCCCTCGCAGCCTGGTGAGCCGGGGAGTGAGAGCGCTTCGTCACCTGCCAGGAGCCAGCCTCGCGCCCGGCTAGGCAGCCTGCCACGGGAGCTTGGAGAGATGCTCCCTTCAATTAGGAGAACATGCGCCACACGGGGCTGGAGCTGCGCAGAGCTGCCGTGCATCTTTTCTGGCTGAAATGGCACACGGAACAGCCACCAGTCTGTCCTCTCTCTTGCATTTCCTCTGCACGAGCTTTAAAATAAAATCCAGTGTCTCTCATGAACCGCACAGGGAAATTGTTTCTGCCTTTCTTGCTTTACAAGCAGTAAACTTCTGCCATAGCTGATGGGACAACTGAGATAATGAATCTATTCAAGAAGAAATAACAATGATCTTGGAACAGATTACTGCTTCAGTGTTAAAATGGAGTATAATGACACTACTGCCTGTTGTTAATTTTATTGTTCTCTTATTGTATCTGAACTATAAAAAAGGCACCATGAACTTTATCTTATTTCCTTAATAAGATGTTCAAGTGCAAGAAAGATAACAAAAGAGGTCTATATTACCACTTGTTGCAAATTTTGTCTATTTTAGAGTGAAGTTTTGTTGTGTCTTAATCATTATTAACTAAAATATCTTCACAGCAGGTAAGTAAATTTTTATTAGAAAAGTGTAAGTCTTACTTTTAATATAAGCACTAATATTAGTATGAATTGAGGATTAGCATTTAATATTAACATTGATATAAGCTTTAGCATTGCATTTTGGAGACAGCAGAAGTCACAGGGATGTAAATTACCCAGGGTTTTATAATAAATCAGTGGTAGAGAAAGAACAGGTGAGCATCCAGGCACTGTTAGTGCTTTTGCATAGAGATGCTGGAGAATGTCTGGAAAGTGAATCCTTAAACAACCTGTTTCTTGTAATCTCAGTCTCTTCTTTTCTTTTTTGCACAGTAATTAGAGGAGGGAGACTGGGGTGAAAGAGAGAGGATTAGTAACTTCAGAACTTAGACTGCACAGATACCAGTGTTAAGTTTGCATAGATTTAACATGAGGAACCAGTGCAGTCTCAGGGAGAAAATCTGCAACGTCGTGAGAAGCCTCAATACCAAGAGAACTATAGGTTAAAGTGCAGCTCATGTTTGTTGTATGTGTCTGTGTGTAATCATGCATATGTGCTGTTGTCAGTGATGGAGACGGAATGGGATATGCAGAACCTCAGCACAGCATATAATGCTCTCTAAAACCAGTTGTGCTGTAGATGTCCAGACTAGATTTAGCCTCCTGGAGTGGCACTGAGTGTCAGAAACCCATAGCTGCATCCCGCTGAAACAAAACGTAACTGTGCCCTCAAAGCAAGTAACACACTGATGCAGTCAGTCTGCCAGCTGAAGCATTCTGCTTTAGACATGCTCACACTTTCCTAAGGAACAGGATCACTTTAATACTCATTTATTGTTGCTTCCTTGGCAATTCGGTCCTCGGGATTTTTAAATGGTCACAGTGTGCAGGGAATCACATAGAGGGCTGCTGTTCTGGACTTGCCAGTTTACTCCCTCACACTGCATCTCCCTCACTGCCACTCTATCACTGCTCTCTTTAATTTTCTTCTCTGCACCTGATTAAGTAGAGCATTTACAATGTTATATTTTAGCCTTAGTGTTGTCTGGGCTGCCTGTTTGGAAAGTTACTTACAGGTTTGCATCACGTGCTGTACTGCTTTAACTGTGTGGTATTTAAAAGAAGTTGTATAGTTTAAAGTAGGAAGGGATTAAAGTAGGAAGGCATTAGGATCAGAATGTCTGATTAAGAAGGCCGAAGGTATCCTGGGGTGCATTGGGAAGAACATTGCCAGCAGGTCACAGGATGTGATCCTGCCCCTCTACTCAGCCCTGGTGAGGCCTCAGCTGGAGTGCCTAGAATCTATTTTTAATCAGCTGTGTCCAGTTCTGGGCTCCTCAGGACAGGAGAGACATGGAGCTCCTGGAACAGGTTGAGTGGAGGGTGATGAAAATTATTAAGGGACTGGAACATCTCTCTTACGAGGAAAGGCTGAGGGAGCTGGGCCTGGGCTGTTCAGTCTCAAGAACAAAAGACTGAGAGGAGATCTCACAAATGTCTAACAGTATCTCAAGGGAAAGTGTCAAGAAGTTGGATCCAGGCTCTTCTCCGTGGTGCCAAGCAATAGGACAAGAGGCAATGGGCAGAAACTGGTGCACAGGAAGTTCTACCTGAACATGAGGAAGAACTTTTACTGTGCATGTGACCAGTCACCAGGACAGCCTGTCCAAAGGGGTTGTGGAGTCTCCCTTACTGGAGATATTCAAGAACTGATTCACTGATCACCAGCATGGAAGAGACTACTCTTCATATGCATTTTTCTCTCTCAAAAACAAACTGCAAACTCTTTCCAGAAAGCATATTTCACAGTATGATGGTTAAGTCCCTGCATGTTGGGGACAGGAAATGGTGGGACTTTTTTCCTTCACCTTTTAGGCCATTTCAGTGTTGGTTCCCTTATTTGTAGGAAATTGAAATTTGTTTCAAGATTTCATTTTTTTCAGTTATGCTTTGCTAATAAGAACAGAAAACCTCCATGTCAGTGTGTATTTTCAATGTGTAAATCTGTCTACAGAGATCTGAAACTACTCAGCCTGCCTTTGAATCAAATGGATTGACTATGAGCAGCGCTGGCCGAAACAGCAGTACCGTGTAGTACTAAGATCACTTCCACACTTACTAGGCTTCTTTTACACACTCAAGATATGGTGACCCTAGATGTCTGAGTCTACAGCTTCAAGGCAAACTACACTGCTCATCAGAAATTTGAACCCATTGTCTAATGCTAAGTTGTATTAAAAAGTATGGGTGTGTATGGAGGTTGTTTATTGAATTTTGATATTTAGATCTCTGTGTAAATATATCTATTCTCATTACTGCTATTCTGTTAGTCTGCATGTTGTCCTGAGAATATATTTGAAAATACTTTTTTGTAATAGGTTCATTAATCAGAATACCAGATTCTGGAATAACTCAAGAATTTATCTGCTCACTAACAGGCACATTATAAAATGTGTAAATCTGTTTAATCTATCTACTGTGAAAGAATAATTGCATAGGTTTTCAGCAACTTTACAGTCATCATGAAGCATATATGAGTCATGCACAATCCATGAGGGCATAGAGAGAGGATATATAAGGTACTATTATGGTATCATACACTGGTATTTCTGCTAGGCTTTATACCAGATGCACTACTTGGTTAAATTCTCATGCTCTGTTGGAATACATGTAGCAAAATCTGCTTTTACAACTCTCCTGGAATTTTCTGAGAGCCAGAAAATACTACACTCCTTTATCACTGCTGCCAAAGAAAGAATAGATGTCACTGATCTTGATAGTGGGCATCACTTACTTGAAAAGTTAACAGGTTTTCCCAGTTCTTTCAACACCTGTCAGGAAGACTGCCTAAATAAATTCATAATGGACAGAACCTGACCAACAAGTTAAAATTATAGCTTATTTGATTGTTCTTGCTGTGTTTCCTTTTTCTCTTTTATATATTTCTCTGCTTTCCCTCCTGAAATTCATTACCACCAGCAGCAAATGGTTTGAATGAAAGGACAGTTCACTCTGATTCTAGAGTGTTGTATATTTGTGTTTTCCATTTCACAAAGCAAAATAAATAATAAAAAATACATTATAATGTGTTTGCAATAGATTGAATCTCCACTGTAAGAGTCAACCTTGTTTCTTAGCAGAAATCCGACCTATTCTCCTGATAGACATTGTGGAAGTAGATAGTATTGTTATTATTGTTGCTATTATTATTATTTTATTAGATGTTTTGTGCCTTAGGGAAAGGAGTATGGGGTGGCAGTTGCTACGGAAACTGGTTTGAAAGAATGTTATCAGGAATCCATTAATCTGTTTCTAAGACAGATGTCAATGTGGACATAAATTAGATCTATCCTCATTAGTTAGGTGCTTTCTTTCAGGGGGTGGTGGTTATTAATCTGACATTTTCCATATTTGAGAGATTTTCTTGTGCAATTCTTCTTATTTACAAGAATAGGATGGCTGTGAATGGAGTCAATGTTTTCATTAACTTCTTCTTGTTATATATTCTAATGCTAAGTAAAGTTAGTTTTTTTCCCAAGATGCCACTAAGGAAAATAAGTTGTTTTTTTGTTTCTAATTCCACAAATACTGATGGCATATTTTCCACAAATACAAGGCGGTAAACTCATACAACAGAGTACAGACTTTTTAGTGTGCCCAGACTCTTCATCCTTATGGGTTGGTCCTTGGGGTGATAATTCAGCTGTACAGTTTTTTTCATAACTCTAGCTGTTCTGCCCCATTAGTCTTATACCCTAATCTCCTCTTTCTGTAGCTCCGCTATGCATAAAGTAGAGAATCTATTTTAATCAGCAAGTGTCATCTTAGCCAATTGCTGCCTTTGGGGAACTGAATGCAGACTCTTAAGTCTGCTTTTTTCAGCAGTTCCTTGCAAGGCATTTCAACAAGTGTACAGTTTTCTTAGTAGGGAAGCAGTGGTTATTCTGTCTTCATGTCCTCATGTGCTCTGAAACTTATTCATATGCTGCTTATTTTTTACTTCTCAAACACTCTCTTAAGGGACATTTTTAGGACTGAGCCCATCTCATGTAACCTCTAGATGCTAAATTTCCCCTATATCTGCTCATCCCAAGAAGAGTTTATTTGGCTAGTAGTTAATCATCTTGGCCAGCTGGACAAGTAAGCATTTGCCATGTGGTATTTGGGTGTATTTTGGGTCCTTCATCATTCTTCATTCTTTTTGTCATTTTGTTATATTTCAGTCTTTTGTATCTCTCTTTTGGTTAGTAGAATCAGTATGTTGATAGTCAGAAATTTTCACTGGGAGGGGAGAAACTAATCCAGAACTATCCTATAGTTAGAAATGGCTTGTTGCAAAATGCTGTAGGGCTTTCTAAGCAAGCTGGCAAAGCGAACACCTGCTTTATTATTTTATATGGAAATAAAAGGAGATAATTACCCTAGAAGGGCGAGGCTGGTCAAATTTAAACTAGAAGTGAGTACTTTTAACATGAATGAACATGATGAACTGCTAAAATAAACTGTCATGGAAGATGTATTTTCTTATCTTTTGATGTCATTTCTGTCACTTTTAGAAAATATGTCTTAGCCAAATAAAAGTTAAACTTTCAATAAAAACAACTTAATAAGTCCAGTGTAAAGGCAAAGTACTGACAGGCAGAAGCTGGATTATGCAGAATGCTCACTTCATCCTCAGCTTTAATAAATCAATAACAGTGCAGCTTCCCCTCCTTTGCCTTCTATTTATTCCATAATTCACCCGATGAAACCAACCATAAATAGTACTTTTGTATAAGAGTTTTCATTGCTAACTTGTGTAAAAATTCATGACAGCTGAGAGTAAAGTGCTGGAGTTGAATGTAGGACTCTATCTCCACATTTCTATAGCAACTTCTCAATGCAAACCTGTAGGCTGTGAACAACCATCACTGTAGCTTCACTGCTATGCTGTCACTTCATTAGGCCCCTGTATGTCCTGTTTTTACTGAATCCTGTCATTCCACTTGAGATCTCATTCCTGTAAGCAGGGTCTGGTGTTGCATATTGTTGGTTTTTTTCAGGATGCGAATAGCTGCTTTCTTCAAGCAGCCAGATATGGCAGAGTAATTTCATTAGGAGTGAGCTAATAGTAGTGAAATTCCTAAAATATTTTGTTGCTTGGTAAAGTACTGGACTAGATTAACTGGTCCTTAAGTGCTCTATCTCTATTTATGATACTTTGTACTAATGCCGTCATCTTGTTTTGGATTTACTTGCCTGCACAAATAAATGTACAAGTCTTCCTACACTGCTACATTTTTCCTGTGCTGCTAAGGTTGCAGGAGGAAAACTTTCTAATTTGGAAAGGGTGGAAATTTTATAATGGGATTAAGCAGTTTGTGATGTTTGCATTTTAAACCGCTGTGTTTAATGACCATATGGGTAGGTTCAATTTAACTTTCATTCAGGATGAAACGTAGTCATTATGACTGTTCAAATGTCTTTTCCCTACACCTGCGTATATGCAGTGTTAGCTGACAATAGCTGTTGACTGAAATTTGATCATCAGACGCCCATTTCATCTATGCTGTTTTTAATTTTTGAAATTGATTTCAATGATTCAGACTCAGGGGATTGTTTGTTAAGCATAGATTGGGTTGTTGGTTAAGCATGGTTTTGGTCGTTCAGTTCTTGGACTACATTATGTCAAGTGTTCCTAGAGCTGCATTCCACAGTTAGAAATCTGTGATTGCAGCAAACTCCTGATACTTGCTCCAACACTTCAGTGCAATGTATTATGTATGTTATTAGGAGATTAGCAAGGAAGTGAAACAAGAGCTCTGCTCATTATATTCTACATTCTACAATAATTTTACAGGATTTTCATGTTCATAGTTCTTTTTTAGAGCAACAGAATCAAAATAAGGAACACTGCTGGCAGATAAATACAAATGCTAAATAAAAGTTTTCTCTGGTAACATTGAGAGAAACTTAGGCAGTTGCTTTCAGCTGATATTTGCAGAGGAGCCTGAGATCTTAATGAATCTTACTACAAATTTATTTATAGACATATATACACACACATACACATACAAAATATGACCTCCAGTTAATACCTCTTCTTGAATACTGTTTTCAGTGGTTTAGTTATGCATATGCTTTGAGGAACATTGCATTTAGGAATATTTCTGTGGAAAAAGAGCTCCTGTTTTGCTTAAAATGCTTTCTTGAAATGATTACAAAGGACAGGCAATATTTATCCCAGGATTTTATTCAAATTGTTTGGCTCAGGCTTTTTATAATCTGTTTAACCAGTGATCAATGGTACTTGATACACTTTGTGACTTATCCCAGAATCATCCACATTTTCATCTGGAAGATGAGGCTAGAAAACTCACGAGTACAACCTTTCATCTACCCTGTGCTTCCTATTAATAAAATTATTAGGAACAACATTTACTCTTATTGTGGTCATGGTCTTAAAACACTGCAGAAAGTTCCTACATGATTTTATTTATGCAGGGATTTCTGGTGAATTCTAGAGGGTTTATTAACCCAAATGTCACTAGAATTCTGTGGAAGCTTCTGAGAATCTCAACCATCTCACTGTGTCCCACTTCACTGTCAGTTTAAAAGGTAAAAAAACCAAAAACAGAAAAAAAGAGAGAAACAGAAAACCCCTCACACTTGGTGATTTGTTCTTGGTTACTATAGTGATGAATCCTGTATGAAAACCCACACAGTTCTGACTGAAATCCAGACATGCAGATACTTGTCAGAAAAGAAAACAAAGAAAGAATAAATTCAATAGTATAATATTGAATGGTGGTGTGAAAAAAATCTATTTAGATGAAATTATTTACCTGAATTTTAATCTGGATCTTATTGTTTTGGACATAGATGTTAAATAGTTCTTTCAGACTGTAAGCAGAGAAAGCATGAGTACTTGGTGGGGCATGGTGCAGGTAGTCTAAAATTAAACTCAGAGTACAGTCCTGGCTGACATTCCTAGGGAGGACATCTTCGGTATTCAATCTTTTCTCTTATATGTCCTTTATCCAAACGGAGGGACCATAACAATTTTTTTACAACAGATTCCCCCTGTGTCTTCAAAATTTCTAGACATCTATCTTCTTGGTTCTTTGGTTTCCTTTTTTTTCTAGTAAAATTAGGTCACTCTCTCAATGTAGGTTCTGCAGGATCTGAGGTTGCCTTTTGCTTCTAGAGTTAACCCTGTAGCTTCTAGGTCCCCATCTGTAGGCCTGGAGTATTTCCAGACCCTCTTCAAGCTGTGGGGTTTCCTTCAACTTGTCCCCAGAGCATTTTGTCCTCCCTGAAGCAGTGACGGTAACTGGATGTTCCTTTAGCTTCTCCTTCACAAATATCCTGTCCACATTATTTTTGTTCCTATTCAGTTGAATTGGGAATTTCACTCCAATTTTCATTGTTGTTCTGTTGATCTTTTCTGAATGCTGATTTTTAATAGGGTTGTTATTGAGTTTTAGAATTTTCCACTGGTAAAGCTTTTAGAAAGAAGTTACAGATTGTTGTGTTTCACAGAAATACAGAGTTTGTTGAATTTATGATTTAAATAATGCCATGAGATCTGTTTGGTTTTCTTCCCATTTGGTAAAGAGCAGGGTCAGAAGGTGCAGACAGTTCTGCTGCCTGGATTGATTCCCGCTCTGGAACTTGCCAGGCTTCAGTATTTCTGGGTTGGGGGAAGGACTAAAACAAAGAATTTGTCTGTTGACATGTCAGGACTCTTTAGCCTGGAAATCCATGTATGATCTTTCAAGGCTTTTAAGGTTTCAGATGGAGACTAGGATATGTAGGACACTGGTGGTGAGAAAACCATAAAGCCAGGTCCCTTAAGGTAGTATTATGTGTTTTCTCATTTCTTATGAAACCTATTCTGGTCTGGGACCTGTTGCACTGGCAGGTGCACCCAGTGGCCTCAGAATTTGGCTGTGAGCAGGAATCCTGGATCTTGCTTCTGCAGCAGGTTCTCTGGCAGTCCTGAGTCTGGGTCCTCATGGTCCTGTCATCTGGCAGGACTAGAAGCACGGAGAGATTCCCCATAGCCCAGGGTCTCAGATCTGGGCCCCTCAGCTCCTTACTAAGCAGTGGCAAAGTTGTGATACCCCAGTGATTCCAGCATCTTTTTCATGAGCTCTGGGTTTTTAATCTCTTTACAGCCCTGAGGTTATCCCAATTCTGGGTTTAAAATATAAAATATTCTCTAGTTTCAATAGATATTAAACCCAAAGAGGAGGATAATATTGAAATTTCAGATTAAATGTCACAACTGGCCAAAGTTGCTCATATTCACACAAACTCTAATTCTCCACTTTGTCATATCTGAACTTTTTTACAGAGTTTGTACACTGTCTTCACAGCATATGCTATTCAAACTTAATAAACCTCCTACTCTGAGCAAATGATCATAGCAAAACAATTCACCTTTGAAGTGTTTTAATGTGTATCTGCTATCTCAAGTCAGAAAAATAATCTCATTGAAGATGCTAATAAATTAAGCTAATTATTTCATTCCTATCTATTAATGACTACTATATTACATGGATCAAAAGGCTGACTTCAAAATGTTTATATCTCATTATTAATAATTACTTCTATTAAGCTTTTGTCTTTAATGTTGCCTCAGTACCTTACCTGAGCAATGAAAATGCTTTAAGAAAATGGTAATTTCATTGTTGCTGTCTATAAATATAGAAAATACCAGTCTGGCTTTTAAGAGTGTTTGCAAAGCTTTGCTCTTACTGTCAACAGCCATATATTGTAGAACATGCAGAACTTTAATGAATGACTTATACAGTGTCACATCCGAATGATCCAGACCTGCATTTATGGTGCAGTAACATGTACAAAGTCACCTCAGTGGGATTTGGTGATGACCCTTTTATCTTGAAGCCAGATGTAACGGGGCTATAACAATTCAATCTTCCTTTGTCGCTGTGCCGACAGTGTCCTCCTCCATGATCTGAAAAGTCACTCATAAATGAGATCAGCACTTTCTCTCTACTGAAGCTCTATAAGGTAACAACAGTGAAATTCGATTGAAACAAGCTTACCTCGAAAAAACCTCATCAATGACTCCTTCCCCTGTTCCATGCTGCCCAAGGCAAGTGGGAAAAAGAAACAATGGCAAGTCCCCTCCTGTTTATGGTCACTCAACCAGATTTAAGTTAGGAGCATATCTAGAACTAACCTATTTTGTCAGACTAGTGACATGTCTACCGTTCTTTCTTGAGGCCAAACAATATTTGGTGTTTCACAAAATGTACAGACCTCTCCAAGACAGGGAATTATTCATCTTGGAAAAAATTTTCTGAAGCTCATGTTTAGTTTCTGCTGTGAAGCATGAAAATTCAACTGCATTTTGCCTGTATTAAGTATACTGAAATAATTAATTTGATTGTCTCAAACTTTTTTTACACTTTCCCGTAGATGGTACCTGTAAAATTTATGAAAGTAAATAAAATTGATTTTCTTTTTATTCAGTTCTTATGTTTGAAATCAAAGATCATAGTCTTTGGCACCTAAATTACATTTTGATATGTTACTTAATTGAAGAAGTTTTGTCAGTGCTCGTGGGCTCTTGAGGTAAGTTCACTCTGCCATGGCTGGAGGAGGTGCTATTAGAGCCTCACACTCTGTTCTGAAATTCTAGTAGGTGCTGCACCCCAAAATCACAGTCAGCAGAACATCATTGAGGGGAGGGGTCCTTATCCACTGAACTGAAAGTCAGTCATTTTAGCTTAAACAATCAAATAATATGGTTTGGAGTGTTAAGTATCTGAAGCAGTTAAAATGTTGTCCTGTTGTATTTATTTAACTGGCTGAGCTGTGAAGCTGCTAATTGCTGGCTGATGGTAAGGGACATTAATGGAATCTTCTGAAAGTCTATTATGAGTCCAGATAGGTTGGAGAGAAGTCTCTTGGCTGGTTTTGAGAATGTGAGTTTTATTAGTTACTCTGACACAGCTCAAATGTGGTAGTTCATTAAGCTTATCATTCTTAAGATATGTGCCTACGCTTTTAAGCTTCAATTAACTGAGATGAACAGTGCTTTCTGAAAATGGTACTCCCTGCTCATATCGTGCTTAGAGACTTGTGAAAAACTGACATTTATTTTGCTCTTCAAGCAATTCTTCATGTGACACCAATTAAGTATTTTGGTGGTGGTGACTCATTTGTTAGAGGTAAATGTCCAAATGGTAAAATGCCTTGGCATTAACTTGAAGTAAAAGGAATTGATCTGAACAGGTATCTCTTTGCCAGCTCAGTAGTTTGCTAACATTATAATTTAAAAATAGACAATTAAAGAAATTAGGTGAGCTTATTAGAGAGTTAACCAGCTCAAGTACTGAACTAAAAATAGTCTTAAATGGTGGCAATAGCCCATTTCTTGAAAATTATTTTTTCATTAATTATCCCATTTTAGCATTTTTGTCTTGCCAAAATTAAAATATTCTATATATGACTTTTTCTACAGATACATACTTGATCTTTTCCAAAGAAAAGCCAAAACCCATTGTGCACCATGCAGATCTTGTTCTTTATAGTGTTGGATCAAAAATGAAAACATGTGGGTTCTGCTTCTTCTTTCCATTTTCTCTATTGGAGGCAATGAACACACAGGGGAGCAATCATTCAGTTTTTTTTTTTTTTTTTTCTTTAGACATTGGTTATTGGTCACTGTTAAGAGATAGGACAAAGAGTACATATAGCTGTTCTCATATTCTTAATATGTGACCTAAAGCAAAATATTTTTATTGCTGTTTTGTACTCCTGATTTATGTGTTTCTTCTCTCAGTTCCTGCTAATTATTTTTTTTTTTTAGATAGTCTGTATCTTTCAAAAGCAGATGCTGCTTGTGAAGAGTATTTCACACTGGGGGTTTTGATACTTGTTTGAGCCTCAAGGAATTTTTTCAATATTCATAACAACAGCAAAATTTATCCTTCCTAAAATTACTGCTTTCTCTAATTTCTCAAGAAAAGGAAACTAATAAATTTAAAATTATTGGTATATGACAAGAAGGGGATATTTTGAGTCAGGAAGATCAGGTCTTGGTCTTGGATAATAAGCTTGCTTGAAAGTAATTTTTGTATCTGTATCAAATAAAAAGATGAGGCATCAGTCTTCCTGCTGAAAGTCTGTTCTAGAATACAATTTCTCTCATGATTAAAACAGATTTTTGGTATCCCATCCTTTTTGCAGTTTATATAATTTTTTAATGATTGTATATCTTATGCCTAACATTGCAGCAACTTATTTAGAAGGACAGCCAGTCTTCCCTTAAAGACTCGTTGGGAAGGATTTGTTATCTCCCCAGTAATCCATCTCAGTGTAGTTTCACTACTATAAATTGCTGCTACCGCCAATTTGCATTGTTACTTTTTTTAATGTTAAAATTTGACTGACTACTACTTCCAGCTGTTGAGGTTTTTTTGAGCCTTTCTTTGTTAGACTGAAAAGTCTTCATAATACCAAGTGTTTTCTGGTTTTGTGCATCACAAGACCATTACCAAACTATGTTCCTGCTTTTCTCAAAGACTGTAGAAAGGTGTGTATCTGTGGATGAGATGCCCTGGAAGGCAACACTCTCCTTCACTACCTAGACATTGAAGCCACATTAACTCCAGACTCCAACCAGTCTGATGAGGCACAGGGCTCCTCTGAACCTGTTTCTCCTACGTCACAAATTAGGATAAATATAGGATAAATAAAGCTGTTACAGGCAATTGTGTGCTGATATTTGTAAGAGATTTGTAATTCTAATGTTCTTAAAAAAAAAAAAAAAAATACCACCACCTCCACATACCCACATTCTGCTCCCCCATTACCTCCAAACAAAAACAAAACAAAACAGCAAAAAAAGGTTTATTTTGTGGATTTAGTGATTTAGTGTTTGGGGGGTCGATAAAGAATAATAAAGAATATCCTGAAGTGCTGGTTTTTTTAGAAATATTATTAGTTTATTTTTTCTTTTTACTCTGTAAGCATATTTGCATATATTAATAAGGAACACTAAGCCTCAAGGATAAAACTGCAATCTAAAAATGCATTTCCCCAAATTTGAAAATGTGTTATTTTAAATTGTTTTTCTATATTAAGTCCTGGCCTGCTGTAGTGAGAGGGATATTATGAGATCCTCTTATCACCTGGAAATTTAATGAAATTAATGAGTCTTGCTTTAGTGCTGCTGTGGTTTGTTGGAGTTTTTTTTTTGTTGTTGTTATTGTTGTCCTTTTAAATTTTTATTTTTTTTAAATTTTATTTGAAGGACAAGGAAATTATCTCTGCAGCAGCCTTTTGCTTGTTCATGTACCTGAGGGGAGCAACATTGCTCTGATCACAGGTGTGGGGCATTGACTCTGACAGGACACTGGGTGTTCTCAAAGTCACTCTGTCCCTCTGCTCTTCAGCTGCACAGGGGAGAGAAAATATAGGGAGAGGCTCATGAGTTGAGTTAAGGACAGGGAGAGATCACTCACAAATTACTGTCATGAGCAGAACTGACTTGACTTGGGGATGTTAACTGAATTTATTGCCAATCAAATTCAGAGTGGAGTAATGAGAAATAAAATCTCAAAACACCTTCCCCCCACCTGTCCCTTGTTCCTGGGCTTAACATTTTTCTTAAATGATTTGCATCCTCCCCTCCTGCAGTGCAGGGAGACACAGAATAGGGGCAGAGGTCAGTTCATCACTTGTTGTCTCTGCTTCCCCTTCCTCCTCAAAGGGAGGACTCCTCACACTTCCCTGCTCCAGCCTGGGTTCCCTCCCACAGGTGGCAGTCCTCCATGAATGTCTCCAACAAGAGTCCTTCCCACAGGCTGCAGTTCCTCCGGTATGGATCCCTTCCAAGGGGTGCACCCTGCTGCTCCAGCATGGGTTCCCCGCAGGTCACAAGTCCTACCAGGAGCCTGCTCAAGCGCAAGCTTCCCATGAGGTCCCAGCCTCCTTTGGGCATCCATGTGCTCCACCTTGGACCGCCATGGACTGCACAGGGGCCTCTGTTCTGGTGCCTGGAGCACCTCCTTCCTCTCTTTATTCACTGCCCTGGGTGTCTGCAGAGCTCTTTGACTCACATATGTTCACTTCTCTCTCTGCTCTGTTGTTTTTCTCCTCCTTCTTTAAATGTGTTATCACAGTGGTGCTACTACTGCTGCCGATGGGCTCAGCCTTGACCAGCAGTGTGTCCATCTTGGATCTGGCTGGAGTCGCCTCTGTCAGGCATGGGGGAAGCTGCTGGCAGCTTGTCACAGAAGCCATCCCTGTAGTTCCCTCTCTACCAAAACCTTGCCATGTAAATCCAATACAACAGGCAACACAATTAGGCAGCACAGCTCTAACTTTATGCCAAATAATAGTGGTCTACCATTTTTGGGGAAAACTTCATTTCCCTTCTTATCATTTGTGGTCATTCTGAATTTATACTAATCTTAGACATGAGCACTGTCATATTGGTTCTATAAATTATTTTTCAATGAGAGGATTAAAAATTAATATCAAAATACCAGTTGGGGAACAGAGCAGATATTGGACCATAGGAGGCAATATTATTATTGTTGTTTAAAAGGTTACAACTTTGAGTGTGTGTGTGTGTGTATAATCTGGCCATTATCATTAATCTTTCGTATTTTGCTAGACATAACACCTGTAACACCCATCTCTATAAATTATAGTTTATATACATACAACAGTGTGATATATTTCAGGCTGCATGTCAGGACCTCCTGACTTAGTGAGACAGGGGGAGTTAGTTGCTTAAATATTTTCATAGGCCTCATGTTTAGTTATGGAAGAAAACCAGTAACTTTTTACTGTTAAACCTCAGCATGAAAAGAGTATTAGAGTCTTATTAAGACCATTTAGTTGAGAAATCCCTGTCCCTGAGAGTTTTATCAGAAGCAGAATTAAAAAAAAAGTTAACGAAGAAATAAATAGTGACTGGATATTTGGTTGTCTCCAGCTATCAGTAGTTTACAAGGGGTCCTGATACGTCTCAGTAAACTCTGTCTCGGAGGTGAGAAAACAAAGCAATCTCATGATTTTGAGAATACTCTGGCTTTCACTTCTTTCGTGAATTCAAGATGTTTTAGGTACATTAGAACAAACTTAAAAATAGGCGTGAATCTTTTGGAAGCAGTAAGGAATCTTCTGAAAAGGCACTGACGGGGTTAAAAATGCTGCTGCCACTAGGTGTCATGCTGGGATCATCTCTCGGAGCATGAGATTATCAGAGGTGTTGGATGAAGGAACGGGAGCTCCTTGTATGAATTTTAGTATCTAAAATGGCTAATTTTGCAGGCTGTAATAGCTCTGTGCCCACCCCGTATATCTGGAACGTTCACACATCTCATTGTGTGAGAAGGGTCGGTGCTACACAACCTAAAGCCAACACAGGTGCTGGACATTTCCTCTTTCATCTGATCAGATCTCTCATAGAGTTCCTCAAGTCACACAGACCTGCTTAGGAAAATGTGTTAAAATTGCTTCAAGTGGGTGTACTTTGTAATATGAAGAAAAAAACATATTATTTTTTTTTTTAATACTCCTCCAGTGTTTCTATCATATAAAGCTCAAATGAGCCAAAAAAAAAACCAAAAAAAAGAACACCCAAACAACCAGCCACCTGAACATAATGCAGCTTTTTATAAAGAAGGGCCCTTGCAGGAAGAGTTTGTTTTATAAGCACTGAACACAATGTCAAACACTGAACTTTTTCTTTATTGAAATTAGTTTTATAATATGTAATTGAGAATAGAAAATCATTATGGAGGCAATGTTTGGTTTTGTTGTTTTTTAATAAGCCTGCTGTGCTGTGTCTTTTTCTGTACATCACTCCTGCACTCAATCAAAATTGTCACATTTCTTAACAGTTCCTTAACAGCAGCATCTTACCAATACATGTAAATACTTGATGGGAAGAAAAAAGAGATGAATCAAACTCTTGCAAGTGGTGCCCAATGAAAGAACTAGAGGAAATGGGCACAAATTTGAAAACCTGGAATTTTTATTTTTGTGAAAGGAAAACCTTCTAACTGTGTGGTGATTGATTCCCCAACATGTTGCTCAGAGAGGTTGTATAATATTCTTGGAGATACTGGAAAACCACCTAGATGTGATCCCCCTTGAGCAGGGCAGTTGAATTTCGATGATCTCCAGACGTGACTTCCAGCCTCAACCATTTTGTGCTTCTCAGTGTTTTCAGTCTGCCTGTTGAGTCATCACTGGGAATACTTAAAAAGCAACAAAAAACCCCAACCCCACAAACCAAGAGAAAAAAAACCACCAAACAAACAACACAAAAATGCTCAGAAAACCACCAACAAACAAAACCATAAGAAATAAAACTGTAATACATTATGTTAAATGTGATCATAGGATTTAATTGTCAGATAGTAAAGAACTTTGAATAGGGTTTTTTGGTTTCTGTTTTTTTCTCCCACAAAGGGGAAAAATCCCTCTTTCTTTGCATCATATGCTATAAGGCTAACAGGTTATAAAGATTCTATCTTTTTAATCGATGAAACCTACTGTGTTGTTCCAAGCTTGCACATGGCTGAAATACCTACACTCAGGTACTGGGAATAATTTCTCACTGTTCTGGATTTGATTTATTGTACTTCTCTCTCCAGCAGCAGTTTCTGTGCTGGAAATGGAAGTGTAACTTGGGTGTATATATAAACATCACCATGTGCACAAACTTTCCTCTGACATTTCAGGTGTCACGAACAACAGCCTTACTATGGCGAATTTGAATTGACCAGAGGTAAAAGAGTGTATAGCCACCTACAGGATAACATATTATGCAGTGTCTGTCCATCGGTGTGACATTTGTGCCTCAGAGACTCAGGTGTATCTACGTCAGCAGAGTTGTGCCCTCCGTCACACAAAATAGGTTTCTATTTCTGTTACATAACTACTGGGTCTCAGTCTCCCACCTGAATTCTCCACTTATGAATATAAAGCAGATTTCCTTAGAAGTTTTTCCACAAAAAAAGGGTAGTATATATAGGCCAATGCACTGTGGCAACACATATGCTTCAAGTTCACACAATGGGTTCTCCTGGGTTTCTGTTCTGTATGTGTGAATTCTGTTATCTCAGATGTGTTGAGATATGAAAAAAAATTAATTATACTTTCAAATATCTTTTTTTGCCTGTTGATCTGTATCCATTTGTTGTCTTGGTGTATATCTATCAACAAATGCTTTATTCCAGGGGGTGCTGGTTTGTTGCACAGTGTTTAGCACATTGAGACATGAATTTGTGTTCTTTGTGCCTAGTTAACATCGTGGTAAAAAGTTATTACCGGCAATTAAAGAAGCAGAAGGATTTCTTATTCCTTTGACTTGGTATTTGCATTAAGAATGTGTGTGAAGTAATAATGAATATATTTGTACATGACAACATCTTGGGAGGACTGTTGGATGCTTGGGAAGACAGTATTTGAATGTAACATCTTCATGACTCCTGGGGAGAAATGACCTAAGAAGTAAACATAAAAAATTGTGTGAAGATAAATGGAAAGTGCTACAAGTAAAGGAAAACACATGCATAGATAAAAATTTATATAAATGATTAGGCAGTGCAGCATTTAGAAGCACATAGGGAGTTTCAGGAGACAAGATTCTATAGAAAAACAAGAAATATTTTGCTGTTGCAGGATAGTCAAATCTGTTGGTGTTTCTGGAAGAGTTATGGGGCAGCTGGGCGTCATCTGGCACTCATGGGAATGGGGCCTCATAAAATCCCCTTGTTGGCAGTGCAGTGGAGAGATGCAGGCAACTTGTAGAGGAATGAGTTTGGAATATGAAGAACTCATAGCAAAGCATATCAATATCTTGGAAATAAGGAAGGGTTAGTCCTGGATGGAATAGAAAATAGGGGAGAGGTTAATGTTTTAAGATATTTTCACTCAAATAAAGTTAATGATTTAACATGGAGATCTGCACAGTACTTTCTTGATATAGGACAAGAATGTAGCTGCAGAAACAGTGTTATACAGTTAATTCTGGCTATATGAAAACACTGAGATATAATAATGAAAACAAAATTCTCTAAAAATCTGCCATTACTACCACTTAAGACTATTTTTAGTTCCAACAATATCTCAAAACACTGAGGTAAAAGAACAGCTCCTTGAGCAGTTTGGTGACTGGACAGTTTTCTGGATCACCAGGTGTCTGCCAGACTGGGCTTCAGTTTCTGTCAATCTTGCCTGTTGTAGAGAGTTCTCATTAATAAAAGTAAATACCTCTTAGATATTACTGTTCTTAAATTTGAAATTTAACGTGGTGATATGAATAATGTTTGTTTCACCTTGACTATTTTTATACTGCCTTACTAATAATTGGTAAGGACTGTTCCATCTTTGAAATTTCATCTTAGAGAAAAAATTTATTTTTCCTATCCCCAAGAGTGCATATATGGTATTGTATGATTGTAACCTTAAACTGTTATTTGTTTGTTGCTTCTCATGTCTTTAGTGAGGATGGGTGTTGACAGCCACACATCAGCCAGAACCAGTTCATGTTCTTCAGTAAGATGCTAACATGGGATCTGTATTCATTTTCCTTTGAACAGATGACTAAGGTTGGGCAAGTATGGGTAATTAGTTTTCTAGTTTAATGAAGAATATCTATGCAAGTAGATGGTAATTAATGGTATGTCACTAATGCGACAAATATTTTAAAAATAGCTGCCTAAAATCCCTTTTTGGACAGGTGAGTATTTGGCCTAGCATTTGAAACTTAATAGCTGCTACCATAGTAACTTAATACTCCTCACTGTTATGAAACTCAAGAGTTTTTTAGGTACCTTAATTGTGGATTTCAGAGCTTGATTTAAGGTTATTTTTTTTTTTCTGCCTTAAAAGCTCCTGTGTGGATTTTTTTTCACCATAGAATTTAACTTGCTTAAAGAAAAAACCCCAAAACCAAACTATAAACATGTAGCATGGCAAATCTGATTTATGCTGTAGATCCTATTACAGAAATATAGTATTGGGCTAATGAAAAGTTTAATATTGTACCACTATCCATATTAATAGGAGAGAAGAAAAGCTGCTTATCAGCATATTCTGTCTTAGCTTAAAGAATGAAGAGACACACTGAATAATGATTCGCCAACTAATTTTCTATTAACTAATTTTTTAGCTGTCGGTCATTGGAAAGGTCTTATTATCTCATATTTTGGCTGTGTGTGATTTATCCTAACAAAATGGAAGCAAGTTTTATAGGAGGTAAAGGATGTATGTAAATCCAGCTTCAGCCTTTTGAAAGAAAGACAAACAACTCAGGAAATGGAAAAACATAATAAAATATTTATATTTTCATGGATTTGTTTTCCATAATACTGATTAAAGGCATGGTGTTGACCATGGTCTTTTCTCTTTAGAAAAAGGTAGTACCAAATATTCCTTGCTATTGGGCTTCCAGGGGAATGGACTAGATAGATGATCATTAAAGTTTCTTTCCAACACAGACCATTCTATGATTCTAACATAATATTTCTGAAACATACGAACTCCCAGCCAACTCCTCCAAGCTGATATACTGAGCATGATATTCTATGTTATGGATTATCCCTTTGGGTAGTTTGAGTCAGCTGCCTCGCTGTTGTCCCTCCCAGTTTTTTGGATTAGGAGTCTGAAAAGTCCTTGACTTAAGGTTAGCAACAACTAAAACATCAGGGTGTTTTCAGCACTATTCTCATACTAAATGCAAAAAACCCAGCACTCTGCCTGCCACTAGGAAGCAAATTTACTCCATCCTTGCTGTAACCAGCACAGGTATGATCCTTTATTAAAAAACAAAAAAACCCAACAAGACAGATTATTTCACAGTTCTGATTTGGGTGGCTCTCCAGCTACTGGTAGAAATGGCTTGGGAAGAATTTATTGAATTTATTGCTACCAGATTCACTGTTCAGGTAGAAAAGTTTTCTTAGCTATCTTTTACGGGTACAAATGTATAATCCTGACGTGCCTCAAGGTCTTAATTCTCTTTACCAACAACTACAGGTTGTTTTACTCAACTGAGCAATGCAACTGCTTTTAGACCTGTACCCTAAACTAAAAAAATAGCCCATAAATCTTTTGAGTGAGAAATTTTCCTTTTTCTTTTATATCTTTTATTTAGGATTCCATGATTAGTGCAAGTCCTCTGAATTTTGAAAGTGCTCACTGCAATTTATTTGCTACTAAAATCTAATTAATTGTGGGCAAAGAAACTGGAAGGTCTTGTTTGCCAGACACCTTGTCTGTGGAGAGGTTCGCTTTGGAACAAACTGTTTAAATAGAAGGGGTTTGCATAGTCTGAATGAACTTTGAGAAGACATTCAAATGTCACATTTCTCTGAGTCTTGTCACAGTGCTCATCTTTTCAGAGGCTTATCTTCTGCTAGCTGTTTACTCAGAAAAGAGTTTTAGAACCAGTATTTTAACAGTCTTTTTCTTGGGGATTTTCTGACATTGGTGTGTCCTTGTTTCACAGAGCATGTCTTCACTGAATGGAATTAATGAGTTTTATCATAGGCTATGCGCTGTAAACATCTAAGGATGATTACCTGCAAAGCTAGTTACTAGGAGTTTGCTTCTCTGTCTGCATTTGGTTGATCTGGAGTAGGTTTAATGATCATAATATTGTTTGTGCTATGAGCTGCAAAACACCACTGGTGTCACATATATGTCACACTGAATGTATGGCATACATTTGTGTATCATACAGTGTGTTTAGAACCAGGGGTTTTGTGTTTTCCTTGCTGAACCCTTTGTGGCCAGGGGACTTGCCTGTAATCACGTGGTCCTCACTGAGACCATCAGGATTTCAGCTGTGGACTGAATTGTTTCACCAAGGCTGGAGAAACAGCAGTAACATATTCCCTCTCAAGGTATTAGTACCTACTAGAAAGTTCGCTGCCTATCCTCAGTTTTGGTTTAGAAGTCGACCTTTTGAACAGAGTTAGTATATTTGGGATTTTCTAATGGACTTTAGGAAGAAAAATAGTAGAAGTACAATCTCAACCTGGAAAGTGACAGCTGCTTTTATGAGCTGCTGGACCAGGGCAAGAATAACAGTAGTAGTAGGAAAAGTGGAGAAATAGTGATTTCTGTAACTTAAAATTTAGTACACTTGGGAATACTAAGGCATGAAACCTGAATACAAGTAAAGAAATTGTACATCAGTTTTTGATTCTGGCATGTAGGAAGTATGGCTTAATTATGTTTCCCCTCTCAAAGAGGGAAATCTATTTTAAAGATTCTCATACAGGGCTTTTTTTTTTTTTTTTTGTGCTGTAAGTGTACCATAGGAGACATTAGACTATTTTGAAGAATTTTAATTACAGATGGATTTTGAGAATGATTTCACATGAATTGTATTTATGTGAACTTATGTGTTTATATGCTTGTGTGTATTTAGAGTTCTATTTTTTAACATGCCTAGACTGATTGATATAAATTTCTGTCTATCATTGCAATTTTCCCTAGTGTGTGTATACAGAAACTAAAGTGACATGGAATATGATACTTTTGCCAGGATATTGCAGTAAAAGTTGCAGTGGGGACTGAGGGGACAGATTGTCATCTCTAATATTACCCCCATTCCACACATGACCTTACAATTCTTTTGGAGGATACCGTTTGCTTTAATACTTTGATAGTGGCCTAAAAAGCTGAATGTATTCATGATGGAAAAGGAAGTAAATAATTTAAAAAGTTTTCTACTTTTCCTCTTTTTAAGTAAAGAAATTGAAATAAAAGTAAAAGGGAGTGCTTCATATTATCTTAAGTATCCTTAGGAATTAAAACTGTTTTGGTGTTGGACACAAGGGATGCTTAAGAGAAACTCACAAACATCACAAAAACGTATGCCCTGTTCAGTAGATTGCTGTGTAGAAAAATATCATGGATTTTAGGACATTTTGCTCTATTCCCTGAGACTGCAAGGTTCTTTTATCGTGAAGGTAAACACCATGAAAATCGGCAGACTGGTAGAATTTTTTAAAACAATGTGTTTATATATAGAAATTTTAAGTGAAAATATTTAAGACTTTCATTTCTTGTGGGATCAAGAGGATAAGGTATTTGTGGAGACCTCCAAAAAGGATTTTTTTCCATGTCCAGAAAGCATTCAGTGATGTGTTGTACCCTTGGAGCAAGAGCTCTTTCCATATGTATCCCGCCCTCCAAGTTTTACGTCATGTTTGTTATAGACATCTGTACAGTATGGTTGGGATTTTTTCCTTGAAAACACAGTCAGTTACTCAAGTGGACGTTTCCATGTGTCCAAGCTGGAGCACGTTGTTTTGCAAATTGTGAATTTCTTCCTGCTCTATCAGGCTGATTGGTTTCCATGACTTGACACAATGTTTTTGAGTGTGCACTGGAGCTGAGTCTCACTTCAGTTATAAAAGTGATAAGCATGGTAATGGCCTATTGCAAAATAAATCTTGATTGCATAGGTTTAACCATAAGCACAATAAAGTTTTCTCCTGTGTATTTGACTGACAGGCTGTTGGTCCTTGTGCAGTTACAATTACCAAGGTAACCATAATACAAAAAATGTTCCATTTGTAGGGAATTGTGTGAGTTGAAATTACTGAAAGGATGCAATTTTAAGAGAAAATTAAAGCAGTATATTTACCATAAAAAGATTGAGATTCATGAAGTAGATAAATATTTTTTGTGTGACTGTTGGCAAGACTGAGAGATGAGAAAACAGATTTAGAGGAGGAGGTAGATATTCCTTGGAAGATCAATGAAAAGAAGTTTGATGACACATGCTGGTTTAGGGCTCTTATGTCTGAGTGATGGGGGTGGGAATAATGTTTATCAAGCACAAGGTGAGTGGGTTGTCTGCTTTTGCACAGAAAAGCATTGGTTTCGTTGGAATTGCCATAGCATGTGTAGTTCCATGTGCTGTTTGTATGGACTTTGACTTCTGGGCTTCACAAATTTTCTGTCTAGGTCTTATTCTAGCATCATTTTGAATTCTCTATCGTGACAGATTGTAATCTATCCTGTGTAAATTACAGTTGCAACTGGGCAACTTTCTCTACTTAGCAGATTCCTATTGGCTTCCTGATGGCTTATTAAGTACTTTTTCAACAGTTTCTTCCTGATTTTTTGTTCTCAGATTGTAGTTACAATCTAGTATGTTAAGCTAATCTCAGTTTTTGAAAATAGTAACATTGGTCCTTACGCTTATATAATTTACAAACTACTATCTTTTTTGTTCTTTCATATAAACCTCACATTACCTTTCATGCTTTTTACATTAAGTGCACAACTCACAGTTGGTTTCACAGTCCTTCTTGCCTGGGTTTAATCCTGTTTAATGTTCTTCAGCTGCCCGGGCCATATAGAAGCTTTATTGTTTGTCAGGACTGCTCACCCCATCCAGCCCTTCTTTCAGGCAGTCCTTTGCTCTTGGTATTACAGTTCAGTAATGAGAACAGCCAAAGGGTATGACTAATTAACTGTGCTGTAGAGCATGTCTACTGTAATCATTCTAGATGACTCTTAACAAATCCTGCTAAAAGTGTGATTCCTCATAAGCAACAATATCAGGTCCCCAGGTTTCATGTATAATAGTCTGCTACTTTTTCTGAAAATAATTTCTGATTGTGTATGTATGCAAATCAACTCTACCGTGTGTGCACAGTGATTTCAGTGCACTGAAGATGCACCAATCCCATTAAAACTCTTCTGTACAGGAAATGTGCATGAGAAGTGTGATGGAACCACTCTCTTTCTAATCCGGAAATCTGATGACTGAAATAAAGGGCATCTGCTACCATGCTTAGATACAACAGAAGCAGATTTAAAAATTTATTTATGTGTAGCATTCCCATTGTTATCTGAGAGAGATAATTACTGCTTTTAAGAAAATACTGATACGAAATTTTAAAACCCATGGACAGGAATAACAACATGATTTTGTTGTGTCTGGAGTTATTTCAGCTTTATACCATTTTCTTCTCTTTGCCTAATAGCTTGCTCAAATAAATATTCTCTGGGTAGCTCCCCTGTTGCAGTTTGGAAAATCAGATAAGCACAATATAGTGGAAGAGGAAGAAAAAAATGCATTGAGTTTGAAGGCAGAACTGAAAAATAACGGAAAGGAAAAGATCGTTTCAGGATCAGCCAAAACTGTTCTTCCCTCACACCTGAATTGAGACGTATTGTGTCAATTCATTCTCAAAAATATTTTTAACTACTCAATTTAACTATTTTTTCTTTTAAATTAATTTTCAAAAAAGTTACGTTTTGAATGAAATACATCATTTAAAAGCTTCAAAAAATTCTAAATGCAAAATAATATGGTGTCTGAAAGTTTTTTATAAAGAATATATTAATCGGTATTTGAAATGTTCCTTTTTATCTCAAAATATTGAGTATTGAATTGAATACTTATAAACTGAATTCAGATTAACCTTTTTTCTCCAAGACTTTTTTTAATAGGTATGCTGCTCATCATCAAATCTCTAGCATACAGGGTGATAATGAGAACCAAAAATAGGAGGGTAGGAAAGGAATCTCTGCTGTGGAGTGTATTAAAAAAACCCAATTTTTCATGTCAGAATTTCTTTACAAATCAAGTGGAAGACAGAGGAATCACATCTATGAAAATTACTTTTAACAGCTGTGAACAGGTTACCTCACAGGGTTTAAATTGCTGGAATATGTAGCATATTGTTTTCTGACATTTCAGATTGTCCTGCCATTAGCCAGGCTGTGCCTACCATAGGTTATCCAATGTCTTAATGCTGCCAACCTAGTACCTATAATTGTCATTAAACAAATAGGAAAACTCTTATTTATTTACAGCTGGTTTTAAAAATTGCTGCAGCTTGTGCTGTACAGGCTTACTGAGAGATTTCATTTACACATTAACACCCCTCCCACCCCAATAAAAGGAATTCAGTTTTCTGTATGCACCTTTTGTGTATTAATGACAGAAGTTAATCTATTCAACTTCTGCAATTATCTTACTTCCAAAAGTCATCCTCTTTGTCCTTATATTCTTTTCACTGTTTCTCTTTTTTGCTTCGTCTTTGCTCAAGACTAACTTTGTTCCCATAGGTTGAATTTACACCTCAGAGAATTGTCTCCTAAAAGTCCTAAAATTGTCTTTCCTTTTGCCTCTTCTAGATACAGACTTTCCTATGGCATTTCTCACTGGACTATGTCAGATCTTATTAAGAACAAAAAGGACTCAGGGATTCAGAATTCTTGAGCATCATAACTTTGGTTGTATACAACTGGAGCTGCTTTGTGCCCTCATGCCAAAGCTTTAAAAATTTATGTTTATACATGTTACAAAGGGTCGTGCACTCAATCCACAGCATAGACAGAAGTATAATCAAAAGTATTTGATGTGTCCTTACATTTCTTTCTACAAAGCTTCCTTTCCTTACATAAATTTGCAAAAAGTGTAAAAAGGTTTTTGCACTTTCCATTAAAAAAGATTGATTTCAGTAAACTGATTAGGAATCCATCTATGCTGGCCACATAGAGGTAGACAAGTTTTCAATTACCATTAAATATTTTATTGCCTTTTTAAAGTGCTGAATTTTCAAAAGTTCTGCTGATGTTAATTGAACCATGAAATGCCCTGGCACCTGAAAGAAAGCTATTAATAATTTTCTAATTTATTTTTTTTCCTTGTTTCCCTTTCTCTGTGTTTTCTGAGGTTTGCATTATTACCTGATAACTCCAAAATGTGAATGCATGTATGACAAACAAGCCAATACCATTTGTCTTTACTGGTTGGAAGGATATTAAGCTACGAAAGCCTTTCACTTGGCTCTGGGGAGTCTGAAATGAGTTTGCTTTTTCTGGGGCTGAAGCTAGAAGCAAAAGAATACAAAATGCTCAAGAGAGAAAATAGATACTGAAATGATGCTGAGCCAGAATAGTTAAGTGCTTCCCAACAGCTCCACAAAACTTCATTTCTGTCCACTTTGTGATGCACTGTTGACGACAAAGTAACACATGGCTTTGAGAATTATGTTCTTGATTCTTTCATCATTGTTGTACTCACAGGAAAGACTTCCACAGGACCAGATTTTTAAGATCTGCCTTGAGAGCTGGGAAGGCAGTGTGAAACATGCAGTGGAGGCTGCAGTCAAGCAAACTTGTCTTGTTGCCTAAATGGCTGCTTTCACTCAGGGTAAAATGAGGGGTCACAAGACCTGAGCAGGATTATAATGGGTCTAAGCCACCTTGTAAACACTGTGGCTTATTTCAGGGCCTTTCCTGAGTCTCTGTTCATGTTGTGCTATTCACCTTTATCTACAGTCCTGTGATTTATGCATTGCTCTTGCCTTATCCTTCAAGAATTTCACCAAAAAACTGAAAATAAGGAAGTGTTACAGATAATAATGCTGTTCTAGTTTATAAATGAAACTACTTGAGGAAAAAACTACCACTCAACAGAAGTAACTGTATAGATGTGAATTTTACTCATTTTTGCAAGAAAGCAAAGACAGTTTAATATTTTGAGATAGTAAGGACAGTAAACCACCAATTTAAATGTGGTGTGGGCTTCCTATAGTGTAAATCACGAGCAAGATGTGCAAAACAACTGCTGTGGGAAAGAGATAGAAGATGTAGAGTTCAGATGATATTATTGATATTTAATAAACTGATAAAACCAGCATTACAGTTGGATTTTTAGCTACTTTCTCTTTAAATAGTGGCATCCAGTGTGGTGGGCAAACCTTGACTGGATGCCATGTGCCCACAAAGCTGCTCTATCACTCTCATTCCTCATCTGGACAGGGGAGAGAAAATAAGACATAAAACAAATCCTAGGTTGAGTTAAGGCAGTTTACTAAAGCAAAAGTGAAAGACTATGTGCATGCACAAGCAAAGGCAAAAAAAGAATCCAAAGATTTTATTCTCTATTTGCGATCAGCAAGAATTGTCTGTCCACTTCCCGGGAAGCATGTGTAGTGGTTGCTCTGGAAGGCGAACATAACAGACAAAAGCCCCCTCTTCTTCCTTCTTTTCTTAGCTTTTTTTGAGCAGATGCCATATGGTATGGAATCTCCTGGTCAATTTGGCTCAGCTGTCCTGGTTTTGTCTCCTCCCGAGACCTTGCTCAGCCCCAGCCGTCTGATGGGGGGCAGAGTGTTGGAGAACAGCACTGATGCTGAGCCAGCGCAGCCCAGATATAGTCAGAACAGTGGGGTGTTACCAACACCTTTCCAGCTACCAAAGCACAGCACAACACTATGGGGTCTGATATGGGGGAAATGGACTCCTTCTCAGCCAGACTCAGTAGATCCAGGAACAGCTTTAATGGGAGGTGGTCAGTCTGATTTGCTTTCTAATTTGATTGTGTAATGCTGGAGTGTTTAAAAGATGAATGACTGAAAACCATAATTTATGTTGAGTTACATTTTTATTTTTACCTATAAAAGTAGCTTAGCAAAAAAAGTCTTTGCATCTGGATCAGAGTTTCAGTTTCTAAACTCGTTAATAGATGTGCTGCTTATCAGCAAATCTCTAGTTTATAGCTTAATTAAGATTAAAGGAAATGCCATAATGACAAGACTGTAGCAGGGTTTAAGCTACTTGACCGTTGGGGTCAAAAGCTGAAGTTGCATTTGGTGTGCAAGTTACATGGCTATGTATTTATAGCCCGCAAGCAGGCAGAAAGAAATAATTTAATAGTGCCACCTCTTACAGCTCAGTGCTTACTTGAGTAAATTGAGGGGTGATGTAACCTGAAAAAGTTTAAAAAACAAATTGAAACTGAACATTTTGATTATGTAGAGCCCAGTCTCTTGTATTAGAGACGAAATAATGGCGTACAATTATTTTTGTCAGGTACAGGAAATCTTTTAATGCTACCTCAACAACTGCTACTACTGCTACTACCATCTTTAAAATGTAAATCTTAAATATATTATTTTATGAAATACCTGATCTGTCTTCCATATATGTCTAAAGGGGCCAAATTCATAGCCCCTTTACAAAATAGCCCATTACAAAATTGATTTGTCCTTGGCATGAAGATTTTATTCTACAAATGTAATTGCTTGTGATGAAAAACCTAGAAAGTACTGATTGCTGTTGAGCTGTCCATTATATATAAGCACACTCTGGCCTGCTATCATAGAATCATAGAATGACCTGGGTTGGAAGTGACCTTAAAGATCATCTAGTTCCAACCCACCTGCCATGGGCAGGGACACCTTCCACTAGAATAGGTTGCTCAGAGCTACATCCAGCCTGGCCTTGGATACTCACAGGGATGTAGGGAATGTTTCTGATGCATATTCTCCAAAAGGAAGAAGGACAACATGGGAAAAATTATCAATAGGCACAGTTAGAAAAGTGATAAATTTGGTCAGTTCTAGTAGGGAGACAGCCTCTTCATGGCATGTGAAATCAGAGAGGAAAGATGATGAACATTAACCACGTGGCTCTATGTGCTACTGGTTTTATGACAAATCACTGGCCTCATGTCTGCATAACAGTTGTGTTGTCATAATGTCTGCTTCCAGCTTTGGAAAGAGGTCTGGTAATCTGAACGGCCAGGAGGAGGGACTTCAGGTAATGCCGGGAAAGAAAATTAACTGCTTTAGTTGTGTTGACCTCCATTTGTTGGTCATACTTTCACACATTATGCAGACTGGCCAAGATTTAATCTTGGAGAGAAGTCAAATTTGAAATAGGGGTATACAATGGTTTTTATTTATGGATAAAATGTCTGCAAATATCATAGTGAACATTGTGTAGGTGAATGACAACTTGCTGAAGAAACAGAATACTATAAAAGGAGAACAGGAATTCTGAACCAATAGGGCTAAAAGAAAGAAGGATGCAAAAGTTTGGACAAAAAAGCTTTAAGAGGCTGGCAGACTAAGCAGGATGAGGTTGGAAACCTCATTCTAAGATTTGAGCAGGAAAAGATTGCCCAGAAACATAGCTGGAAAAATTCCTTTATCCATGCCACAATGAGATATTTTGTGCTGACCTGGAAAAGAACTGGTACCCAGGTCAGTGGTAAATGGAGTCCTTGGACTCACTGCTGAAATCACCAGTGGGGAATGTATTTGCATATTACGAAGTGGTCTAAAGGCCATCATTCACCTCTTAGACAGTCTTTAGTAATTGCAATGTCTTTAATAAGTAATATAAATCTTGAATTGTTTCTGCTAGAAGGCAGGCTTGACTTCAAATCTATTTAAAAATATATATATTAGAGAGTAAAAACTTGTAAGCTGTCCAAAAGCCTGAAGAAAGATATGTTTATCTCTTTGTTTCTGACATATCTAAATATCTCCTCTGGATCTTTGGCACTGAAAAAACCCCAGCGATTTAGATAAAAGGTTTATGATTTTTTCCCTTCAGATGCTTTTAAGAAAATTAAGTACCTGTTGGGATAGTCAAACTTTTTTTGAGGCTTTCAGAACATATCAGTAAAGAAATAATGACAAAAAAGAGATTGTTTGATAGCTATTGTAGAGCATTGAAAGATGTTTGGTTCTGTTCCTGCACATATAACTAGAACTCTCTCAACATTCATCAGGGAAGAGCATTTGAGGAACAGTTTGAATATTTCTGCACGATTTGACTCAAAGGGATAGACCTTCAAGGAAAATTTTAAGGTACATTGGCAGAGCTCAAGGGACAGAGTTTGACCCTGTCATAGCCTCAGCAGTGTTTTCTCATGAAAAATTCATTCTCCATTCCTAACACGTTATCACTGAGAGAGAATGTATTTAATGAAAAAAGTATAAACTTTTATACACATCCAGAAAGTAGAATAAATACAGTGTAAAGTGCAGTAGAAATATATTATCCTATAAAAACTTTGCACTTGAAATAGCTTTGTTTTTCTGATGCTACCAGTCCTCTAAAGTTATTTTTTTTCTTAAATATTTAACTAATGCAAAACCATCTCCAAGAATAATTGCACTTTTTGGCCTGACATATTCACAACAAAGGTTTTCTTCTATTGAAATATAGGGGGTATGTCAACCATATCTGCTAGCTTGGATTTTGAAGAGTTTATTTTGATTGAAGCACTCTCTGGTCATTTTCAAAACTATTTTGTTCTTCACACAGGAAAGCCTCAAGCTGATTTTTTAACTTGATCGGGAATTCCTACTGGCTTTTTTGATGGAGGGGATAATACACAGTTTAAGCAATTGGAATAGACCTGCAGCAAGCTTATGCGCTCATAAGGAAGACCTTTCAAACTCTGTCTGGCAAATTAATTGCTATTATTTTTTCCTGGTTTTAATCTAGCAAGGTTGGTACTTTAGTTTGGCAAGTATTTGCCATTTGCTAAAACTGTCACCTGTACTTGTTGAGAAGAATTTGCTTTCTGTTTGTGAGCATTGCCATAGAGATGTGTGGCTATGGCATAAGACCTCAGTATGCAACAACTTATACAGACTTACTTCAGTGCAAAACTGGATGAAACTTACCCATGGGAATAAGGAGGCTTAGAAATTCTAGAAGAAATCTCTGTAGACCCTTTCTAAAATTAGGTGTAAATAGGATGAGGGAACATAGAGCCGTTAAAAAGAAGACAAAGGGGAAAAGCAATATTTTTCAACCTGTTCAAAAAATTGTAAAATATTTCTTATGCCAAGTGTGCTGTTAGTACTGACTCATGTTGACAGCCATTGATAGATCAGAATTTGTAGATGCCTGCAGGGTCAATTGTTGTTATATTAACATTTGTATGTCAGACTATAATTCTGTGTGACATTTGGTATTAAAGCTACAAATCCTGATCTAAGGAGCTTATAAACTAGCTTAAATCATTGGGAAGAAATAACATAAAGTGACAACAGTCCAATATTTTGTGTCTTTGCCATGAAAGTTGAAAGACTTTCTTTGCCAGTAAGTGAAGTGTCTGCTCTAATTCTAATAACTGACAGAACTTGAGTATCTGGATGCTAGTTTTGGGTGAGTTCTTTCCCCCAGAAATGAGGAAGACAAGTATCACATAGAGAAAGTTAAATTAAAAAGTTAAACTTTTTATTTTCAAGTTGCCTCAATAAGTGGAGTTTGTAAACTATTTTGAAATTCTTTAAGTCAAGCAAATCATATTCCCATTGTATGTTCATTAGTGTATTGTCATGACTTCTTACATTAAAAACCAGAAGATGCCTAAGTATTTGCTGGTTCAGGATGATCCTTTGTCAATACCTTCACTCACCCAGTTGAACTCCTCCAGTGCCAGCCTGTCCTGCAACGGAGCGGGGGGGATCACAGCCTATGGAGAGGTTTCCTGAGCTGGGAAACCCTCATAGAGTGCCAAGCCTGGCTGAGAGCTGCAGCTGCCCAAGAACAGGCTGCCCAGGGTTAGTGGTTGAGTTACCATCCCTGGAAGTGCTTATCAACCTCAGTGTTTCTGTGATTCTATGATAATCTGTCCTGAAGAGCACCCATGACTTGACCAAAAAAAATCCTGTTGGGTGAAGCATTCTGGAAGCTACTTGTCTATAGCATAGTTGTTAAAATGTGGGGTGTTTTTTTGAGGAGGCAGAAGGTGAAATGTGAAAACTATCACTAGCTTAGAAGTAAATTAATAATCAAGTGAGCAAATACTGCACCCACAGTATGCAGTGTCCACATCTTGATCTTTGAGTAGGTGGAATAAGCATTTTCTAAAGTAATTTCTGTAAATATTGCAGTTTGATGTCTTATACCTCGTTTTCCCAAGTTAAGACTAGTCTAAACTTACTATATGATGCCCTTGACATCAGAAGAGGGGACTGTATCCAAAGAAAAAACTGTTTTTATCAGTTCCTTCAATCTGATTAATTTCAGGAAGGTTCCCTTTAGAGTATCCCAGTTGTGGTCTCCTGTCAGAGACCAAGGAATTGTATAATGATTTCTTTTACCAAGACTACTGTGTATGCTGACCAAGGGGAAGTCTCTAGTCAAGATAGGCAATCCTGTTTGGATTGCTTGGTAGTTCTAGAAGTCTCATTCTGGGAAGAATTTCCTATCCCTAGCCTGAAAATGCTACTGGCTGATCTGGAACATAATGTTTGAGGTTTGTGATGAGAAAGGATGAGTTACGGTGTGTCCCTGACAAAAAAATCCCATCCTTCCCTGGTGTGCTGTATAATGCTAAGAAGAAGCATGAAAGCGTGTACATCTTTTTCTCTCTATGAACTATAGACACTACATTTCTCATTTAACTACCAAAATTGCCAGTGGCTGCCTTCCTGCAGGATGACACCCTGTAAAAGATGTATTGGATAGATGCCCGTGTAAGGAACATGCTTTGGGAGTTTTTGTCTACTCTTTACAATGTTACTTGGATGTCAGTAGTGATTCATGCTCTAAGGAAATATGTCACAGGTGGTAATGAGTGCAATGTAGTCTTGAAAAAAATACATAGAGGAAAAACCTCTAGTATACTGATAAAAGCTAAAATATGTTTCCCTAAGTAGAAGCTGTTTGGATATTGAGAAAATCATGTCCTGTTGAGTTGCCAGAAATCCTGCTTTCTTAGCAACAGCTTTATATTCATTGAAAATTAATGTAGATGCTAATGCTCCATAGCTTTAAATGAAATGCAGATAAAATATGCAAATAAAGTAATATGATGTTCCATGCCTTTATGTAGCTTTATACATTTAGAATCCAGTACTGCTTGTGTCAAGAAACAATAAAAATTGAAAGAACTGAGATACATGGCTGTCACTTGAATTAAGTGTTCTGCTTAGAAAGCTTAGAAAGAAAGGAAATGAATGATTAGGAGGCAGGGATTTTGAGAGGACTTAATTAGAATTAGAATAAGTGTGGGGAAAATAACCTACACTTGTACATACATAAGAAGTATGGAAAGTGCTTATTTCAGTTTGTTCTCCTTGTCCATTATAATGTCTCCAGAGTGTTTAATTTAAAAAGTAATTAAAATAGTTGCATAACAGTTTTCTTATTAATATGGATCTGGTTACTGATTTGGGAGGGTGAAAGAAGAAAGCAGAAATGGGTGAGGATGAGGGAAAGCTCATGTTAAAAAGCATCATAGTGTATGAGGGAACAAGCAGTTTTCTCCACAGTACTTTCAATTCAGAGAGGTGTGTCAGAATTTGAATGTAGGTTTGAACACATTTCTTTCTCTGAAGAAGGAAACTTCCTCTGCTTTCCTCCATTTGGATGTATTAAATCTGAAACATTTCAATTTTATAAATAAGCTTAAGTATCAAAGCACTGAAAGAACCATGCTTTTGCTTTTGTCTTGTTTCTCAAAGAAAAGCGGGAAGGTAACAGAGTGTGTTTTGAAGAATGAGGTTAAGTAGCAACTTCATGTTTTGGCTGCTTTACATTTTCTAAGTGAATCCAATACACTCTTGAGTGCTCATTAGAGTAGCTCATAGAACTATCCAAAGAGAAGAATAGAAAGACCAGTTAAAGGGAATAACATTCTCCTTTGATCATGAAAGACTCAGGTGTCTGAACCTCAGTCTGACCATCATTATTTCTTTCAGCCATTCTGGTTATCAAGTTGGAAATGGATCTGTTGCTTCATTTTGCATCATTTCACAATTCATACTGATAAATGTTTTTTAATGGTCAAAGATGTCAGGCTATAATATTAAAGTGAAAATATAATGAATTTTTCAGTGAGCTTCTAGGTTAGGATTCCTAAGGTAACAGGAAAACAGAAACATTATTAAACAAGATATCCCTTCATTCTCTCCATAAAATGAAACTGCCTGCATGCCCTTTCCATTTTACCTTGATTGCCAATTGATTTCCAGAATTTATTTCTATATAATGTCTGATTTTGTGAGCTGAGTTAGTTCTGAGTTAAACCACCAGATATAGGTATGTCTGAATTTCAGCTTCTGGGCAGCATGACTGAACTCTGAACAGCCTAGGCTATTTCCAAAACCTGTGTGAAAGACCGGTTGTTTGCTCTGTGGCATGCTTCAGCCTTAGCATACTAATATGCCAACTAAGGAAGCAATTTCCATTGTGATTTTTTAGGTGGCTACCTTCTTCAGGATAGAAAGCTTAGCTCACTATCCAGAGTCACTAAGCAAGGTCCCAACGTTCAGATACAAAAACACAGTTTCACACTTGTTAGAAGTACAAATTCCCACCATTTTACACCAGTCCTGGAAGCCACAGTGAATTCCTTGATCAATTGAAATTCCAAATACTTTTACTTAATATCTTCCCTCTTTTTCCAGCACAGTAATTAGATTTCTCTGGCTCCACTAAATTCTTGACTGTTGAGCTTTTGACGGGATACCCTTTCTTCTCAGACCAGGGTAGAAGAGAGCAGAGGAGGCTGCTGTTCTGCAAAGTTCTTTATTTCATAGTCTCATAGTTTCTTGAAGGCAGAGTTCGAAAGGGGTTACATGATAAAGCCGAGCAGCAACAGCAGCAGCAACAAATAGCAGGCAGTATACAACATCTTCTAATTTCTTCTTCTACTACTACTACTACTATTTTTTTTCTTACAGAAGTGTGGATATTTGTTAGTTAACCAATGAAATTACCACACGATTCTTGTTTTTCTTTTCTTAACCTATCCGGGTCTAATTCTAACAGTCGTAAGCATTACACAGGTATTACACAGATTTGCATATACAGTTTCTATCAGCTCTTATTTTTTATGTGAACATTCTATCTAAAAAATGTGAACAATATAGTTTTATCTATGTTTTGTCTAAAGTGAAGAATTCTGTGAAAAGGCAACGCTGCTGCAGTAAGAACTGTTTTTCAAGTCTTTGCTGCAGCTTTTTAATGTTTAAGGCACTGAGCATCTATTTCTACTAAAAGTTAAAAATCTATATTTCTATTTTACTTTGGTATGACTTCATGTATCTCAGCTTGTCGAAAGGTTTTAATTCAACTCCTGTGCTTTGGCTTTCATCTGGGCCTGAGTCCAGAGAAGCTTTCACTCCAACACTTGACTGCCACTTAATTTTCTGGAATTAAATTTTGAAACTGAACAAAGTGAAGCATCGTAACTGCTGCTGTGCTGATCAGTTTGAGATTGAATCCTTGATTTAAGACTCTTGTATTTTAATTTCCTATAGGCAGAACAAAATATTAGTGCTAGATTTACTCTTGCCATGTTGCTATCTTTCTTTGGGCCTTCTAATCTAAAGAATATTTGGTTCTAGAGATTTAGAACTGAAAGCTACAGGATTTTTCTCCCAAGACTAAATTTCCCTTTGGTCAGTAACTTTATTTTAGGTTGTAGTGGTTACTGAATAAGTGCCATTTCTACATCTCTTATTCAAAGTGAATTGATAAACCAAAAGGTATCAATAAATGTGTAATATTTCATACTGCCCTAGCCTTTTCCTGTTAGAATCACGACCTAGTAATGGTGACAGGTTCCAGGAGAATAACACTATCCTACTGTTCTTTAACTATTGCAGTTATGTTTCAGAGCTTCCATTAGTAAAGTCGGAATCAATATGTGTTGGACTGCCTATACTATTTGAACGCTCACAAGAAGTGTCCTTTTTCAGGAAACTTTTTCAAATACTATCTGTTTCACTTCTTGCCTTCAAAAAAGTTACTCTTGTAACTCATGATACAAGAGTGAAAAAACCAGAATATCAAAGAGTAGAGCAAATAGAATATATTTATCACTTCTTTTCTCATTTTTAAACCTCTCTGAATAGTGCCTATAGCAAAAATACAACATCCTAGAACCAGATAATAAATGGAATAAACAAGTGGGCAGGTAAAATTCCAAAAAATACATAGTAGTGACCTCACAAATTCCTGAGCAGATCATTGTCTTACCTGACTGTTACTTGATTTGTTGCTGTTATTTTTGTCTTTCTAAAAAGTCAAAAGATTTTTACTACTCACTGCTCCTGTGAAATCAGTGGGAGCTGCAGATATTTAGCATCTAGAAAAGTGTCTGTGGTTCTTAGTATTTGAAACTTTGTATTGAAGATGAAATTTCCTTATGTTGTGCGGGTTCCAGGAGCACATTTGATAATAAAAATGTGGTAGTTACTATAGACAAAGTATCTTAAATCTTCAGAGGTAAATGACCTACAGAGCTCAAATCACAAAATTGTTAATTTACATTAGTTTTTGATTTTCCCTTTGAAATAATGCATAAATGAACAGATGGCAAACAATTCAAACCCTGACTGTTCGTGAAGTACTGCCATTTCAGATCAAGATTGCAGTTGATTAGCACAGAAGAAATAATCTGTTCTTTATGTGATGGGACATCTTAGTATCAGGTTTGATCAGAAAGATTCATTAAACAGGAGGAGTAGCAAAAGGAGTTTCTGTTGATATTGACTGTTGATGTGAAACATACTGCCTAAGGGATACAGTAAAGAATTTGCATTCTGTTCTTGAATTTGCCACTGAGTTACTTTGGACAAGTGACTCAATCAGTCATTCTTGATTTCCCCATCTGTGAAATGTGAAACTCTTCTCCAGGGTAGCATAAAATCTGATTAATATTTTTAAAGTACTATTAGTTTCTTAGGCACATGCCGCGGTGCTCTCTCCGGCTAGTGCGCTGTCCTAGCACTGGGCAATGTTCTCCCTGCCCCAGGTGGGGGGACAGAAGCCGATCGCGGCACTGGAGGGCAGGCGAAACACCTGCTCGGGTTTGCCTTGCCCACCGATGGCAGGGGGCGCAAAGGAGGAAGGAAAAAAGCGGAGGGACTTCCTCATGGGGCAGGGAAGGGTTTATTGGAGAGAAAAGCCGTGAGGAGTGCCGATAAAATTAGGCGGGCATGGAGTTTTATACCCCTACATAATAGGCGTGAAGAACATATAATAACCAATGAAATACCAGTTATGGGGTCTTACAAGGGGGGTGAGAAGGGATTAGGGTGAATGGGAGAGGGCGTGGGAAGAGAGGAGTAACAGGGGGCCGATCAGCTACCGAGGAACATAGAACTTTCTGGAGAAATAACCAAAAATGAACCATAATGGGGGGAGGGGGCAGCAGCCAATGGTCAGCGTGCTTTACCCAGCCTTTTGGGTGCTCACTGTGCCTTCAAGCTCTTGTGCTGTGGAGGTATCAAACCAATGGACCTGTTGGTCTGCTTGGTCCAGCTGACCATGGCTCTGGCCATGGCTCACCGCAACAGGCACAAACCTCTTGCGCACTGATATGTGTTATGTGCTATCTACCAGTCTGGGACTGAGGAGGAGCCCTATAGCCAAAATTCAGCAGAGGGCAAAGACAATGATATCTGATAGCAGTAAACCTTTCAAAACACTTTTTCCTTTACATGTACAGGGAAAGGAGTGATGTAAAAAGAGCAATGACTCTGCATGGATAGAGTTAAGATATCAACTACTTTTTTCAAACCTACTTATAGGTTCATATTCTTCTTGGGCAGTCCTAATTCTGTGAAAGACAAAATGACAGCAAAAAACAGATGTCTTTTAAGTGGACTGCTTCTCAGTGCAACTCAGTTCTCTTAGATGTTAAAATAATCACAGGATAGCTTTGAATCATGTAGAATAACTGCATTATGAGATGGAGAAAATGACGGAGGCAGGATGGGAGAGGAGGAGGGATATTTTTCAGTTGATATTTAGAAAAAGTTTTGTAATAAAGAAGTTATTGGAATTTGGAAGGAAGGTAAAGAAAAGATTTTTTACTACTTCCTTTGCAATGACTTTTTATTCCTTCAGTATGTTGGGTGGATGCTTCATGAAAACTCTAGTAGTTAGGAGGATGGTATTTTTTTTAAGCAAACTTCTTTCCATTACAAACTTGAACAGAGGTTAAATTGAGGGAATGCTTTGTCAAAGATTTTCTGTCCTTTAACTTTGATTATTCATATTCCCAGGAAGAGAACTATGAATTAAGTTTCCGTTGGTGCCAAGAAGCACAAGAAAAAGATCCTTAGTCTTTTATGTTTCAGCTGAACTTATTTGCAACCACTGCAGTATTCATTTTCAAAGCTGCTGTCCTTTAGCAAGTGAAGTATTACTTCAGAGATGAAGTTTAGAGTTATTACAAGCAGAAGTTTTTTGGTGAAACAGAGGACAAAGTGAAAGATGAATGTTTTGCAGGACACATTGGTGGATATAACTGGATCCAGAGTACAGAAATATAATGGGTTTACAAATTGAGTTTTAAGAGCCTCCTTGGCTAACAAGCATAAATAGGCAAAAGTTCTTAATCCCTGTACTCAGAGGAACCAGGAAAAAAACACCAATATTTTATGTAATGCTATTTCCTGATTTCGTGTGGTTTTGGGGTGGCTAAAACTTCCTCTCAGCACCTGTTGCAAGTCTCATTGTTTTCAAGAGACGTTTTCAGTGGGTTACTGATACTTTTGTAAATGGATTCTACCTTGTATCTTAGTTGACCTGTTGGTCAACTTTTAACCTGTTGTTACACTTTTAAGGTCTGCTTCTCCAAAACTTTCCAACTGAGCCCTTTTTGTTGGCAGATATGGACTTTGACAATTTATGCTTGATCCTGGACTTGAAAATGTATTTGTTTCTATTAATGATACCTTGAGTTTGTGGATGCTCATGTAATTCTCTCACATATCCCAGTGTCTCACAGAGAAATTATCTGGGGACTCCCAGAAATACGTATTTTTTTAAATCTCTCTGTATATTTGTGATTTGAGAGTTAGTAGGCCTATTAGCGGTATAGAGATTTTCATCTTTTTCTCAATCGTATACTGAAAAGCTGTTAGAATCGGCTTTGAAGTTGCATTGATTTTAAACAAATAATTAAAGTTTATTTCCTAACAAATTGATTTGGGCTGAACAGCCCCTGAACTGCTACAAATTCACTGAACAAAGTGAAGACACAATGAGTTTAGTTATCAAGCTTTTGTCATTCATCAACAAGCTAATCTGAGTCATAATTTTTTTGCTCAGTAATAATTGTTCTCATTCATCCTTTGTTCTGCCTTTATTGTTTTTCTATTTCCCTTCTTGTAAACCAGTCTCATCAAGAAAAATAATTGGGATTTTGAGTCTTGATAATGTGCCTTGGAGCAACCAATGAGCAATGCTATAGCACATCTTATAGTGCTGTCCTTGCTTGGGAGTGTGCTCTCTAGAGGCACCGATCAGAGCTGCTCAGCCTTAGCTTGCAGCAGGTGATTAACATGCTACCTGTGGGGCACGAAGGATTGGTTTGTTCACTCTGCAGAGAAGCTACAGTGAAGTTTTTCTTACAATGTGTTTCTCTTTGAGGTGCAAAAGAACCATAAGGCTTCTCCCAATGCCTCTCCCACATAAATAATAACTTTTTCCCTAAAGAAAGATGGGTGCATACTAACATTACATTTTTCTACTCTGGTAAGAAAAATGCTTTCACTGTTATTACTTGTTCCACACACATAATTTAAAAAAACATTCCACCATGAAATGCGAATGAGTGCTATGGTTTTGTGTGACTTGGATCATCCATCTGCACTAAGAAAGAAAATTATGCCATCAGATAAACCTATAGTGTGTGTCTGTTTGTATGCTTATTGCTATTGTCATAGAGTAGGTTTGAAGAGTAGTCATTTACATGTTTCATGGCCCATTTTCCCTGCTTGCTGGAATTGACACAACTCCACTCAGAGTGGCAGGACCGTTCAGGGTAGTATCTGCCTTGTTTAAATGATCTAATCAACCTGGACTAGATCTCTTGCCAGTGCAAGAGTGATTTGGAGGAAGGAAGGAGGAAGGCTGCTAGTGTAACTGCTCATTATTAATCTTCTACTGGAAGTAGAAGATTAATAATCTCTTTCATCCATACTTTTAAATTATATTTTCATATAAGAGTTTTGCTGTATCTTTATTAATATTTTGTATTGGTCTCTTGACTTCTGTTGATTTTGTATTAATTTTCTTTTGAAATGTTAAGTTACTGAACATTATGACAGTGTAAGTAATCTTTGGTAATGTGTTTTAACATAATTTTTTTAGCTGTTTATTCTTTAATCATTTGTTTTATATGGGTGGAGCAAAGGTGTTTATTTCCTCATAGGTTTCTCAGAAGTGACAGAAGTTTTATATCAAAAGCTGTTGGCATTTTAGGTAAAAGTCAAATAGTAACAAACTCTGAGTGGCTGTAATATGGTCGAAGTTACCAGAGTCAAATTTAGCCTACTAGGGAATCTGTAGAAATGTAGGTAGACTTGCATGTCCCAGCTGATTTAAGCTTTATTATGGTTGTTCACCGTCCCTCATTGTAGGAACTGCTGTGCAATTAAATGTGAAATATTGGTAGGTTTTAATCCTTTATTTTCTTGTGAAAAGAACTGAGAGAATGTTTTGTATGGTACTAGGCTACACTATGTTAAAAGAAGTATCATTTCTCCGATGCATTGAGCCAATAGAGAAGGTTATGACTGTACTGAAGAATTCAATTTCATTTTTGATCACTCTTTCCAAGATCTTGTGAGCTGGAGATAACTAATGAGAGAAGTATTACTCTTTCTCCATGGTTAGGAACAAGCACAGAACAACTGTTGAGGACAGCGGGCAGGGGCATATGGAACAAATCCTGTGGCATATGTGCGGAGTAAGTTTTGAGACTCAGTCCAGCACTGTAATTGGAAGACTTTCTTTTTTGTGGCAATGGGCTTTCTTGCCCTGCTCCTCCAGCTTTCCATGTCAAACCATAGTATCCTTGGTGTTTTTCCATTATGGGTAACTGCTATACTGAAAATGTATTTTTGGGCAAGAGGTGCAGTTTATCATTAAGATTTGATGAGAAAGCCGCAGCAGTCCACTATATACTTTCATCAATGAATCATGAATTTGACATCAACTTCAGGTTTAGAACCGTAATTTTTAAGTGATTGTTGTAACTGTTTAATTGATTAAAACCATCAAATTATTTTAATTATGACTTTCTCTGAGAGATGCTTTGGGGAGGGGGGAAGACCCTGCAGGTTGCTGTGTGGACTTTGTCCAGTTTAGAAATAAGCAGCCTTGTTTTTAACACCTTCACAATTAGCACAGAGAAATAATTATGGCACTTAGCCGTAGGATTTCCCAAGCCCCCAAGGTCACCGAAATTGTATCCATGAAGAATACAGTACTACTCTTTTTAAAATGTCTTGAATTGCATCTCTTCAGTGAAACTGAACATCTTTCTTCCTCTCTACCTGCTTCAATCCAGTGAAGCCAGAGTGATAGCAAGCACCTTGTTGTGTACATCCCCTCTATTCTTTTGTACCCTCTCTTTATGCTATTTCTTCTGGTTTGATATATCTCAAGCCAGGACGAGTACACAACTGGATCCTCCACCCTATGAATCCATGTTCATAGCTTTTGGATTTTTTGTTACTTGTCAGAATGCAGGCACCTTATGCATATGTGCATATATGTATATATGCATATATGTACATGTACTCTCCTGATAATCTGGTGACAGATGTGTGTATGTTCTCACTTCGCGAGGATTTTTGAGTTCATTTCATAAAAAGAGGGTTCATTCAGATCATTAAGTCCTACACAGTTCTAGTTAATAAAACAAAATCTGCCTGCACAGTGTTGAATCTTTTCTGTGACTCAGATAACTTCACCTTCCCCCAGCTTGTTGAGTCACTAAGCAGATTGCTTTTTAATACCAAATTTATTTGGATAGCCCTGATTGTAGAGAGTATAGGTTGGATATGGAAAATAGATGGTACATTCCTGTAGAACGTTTTATTTTGGAGGTGATGTCAAAACACTGTATTTCTAGAATGTAGGTGAAGTTACTTAATAATTAGATAATTATTTGTGCAAATAATACAGAAAGACCTTACTGGTGCTCAGTTTTGGGGACTTCAGAGCATCTGGTTATGTGAGGAAATACTGTTTATAGGAGAAAGCCTGTATCTTTTCTGTACTCATTTTTGCAGTAGGCAATTTTTTTTCTATCTGTATCTAATGTGTGATATAAAAGAAGGTTCTTTGTATGCTTCGTTTCAGTTTTTCTTCCTCCTTGCCTGGGTGTTATCATGTTGTTATGCAAAGTCAGGAATCCTGGGACAGTCTAGAAAAATGCTTTAACATACTGATAATTAATTTGAGGGTTTTTTTTAATAGACCTTTTTGGAGGTCTGTGTCACTGATTTCAAAGGTTCCACTTTCAGCTTTTTAGTCATTAATAATGTTACAAGCTTTGTCTGGGGTTCTGTCTCTAATTGTAAACAACACTGAGGAAAAGGTAGGTCTTCTTTTGAGTGTTAAATCTTAAAATAATGATAATCATTGTACAGTTTTTCTGACCTTTGTTTAATTCTCTACTGGAGCTTCAGCACAGTTTGAACTGATTTAACTTGTTACTATGGCCTGTAGTAATGCTTATAGAAATAGTATCTTAAGCTACAAAATATGAACTGAATTTTGTTTTGCTCCAATTTTGCATAGATCTTCTCTTAATGAGAAGGAAATTTTAAAAAATAGAGAGATTTTTTGGTGTGTTTGCTCCTTTTTCTACTGCTGCAGTTTCTTTTCATCTGGCTTCTCTTCTCACATTTTTTCATGTGATATAGAGCAGTAAACAAAGAAAGAAGAAACATATGAAGGAAAATTAAAATAGGCAAAAATGTTAAGTTTTTCCAATGAGAAACAGTCAATGAAATTTTGGAATAAATGTTTATTTTTAACGCTAGAGAACATTGGTTTAAAATGCTCAGTGTCATAGATTATGGCTTTCTAATAGCACTGCTATATTCTTCTCAGAACAGGTCTGGGTTCCCACAAACACTGAACCTTTGAAAAGACATTAGAGGATGTAATGGAGTCAGCAATCTTTTAACCTCACGAGTCGTAGAAATAGAAATGGGCATGTTGGGTTTATTACATTTTACTGAGAGATCTCCTGGTAAATACCATATGCAAGCAAATCCCTGTCTATGTGTCTTGGTCTTTGAACAGCTTTTTATTGTTCTGCCTTTTCACCTGTTATAAGTATAGAAGCACAAAGTTGTCAGCCTGTAAGCATTTTTTCACTTTGAGACAAAATGTGCCACAGAATCATGTGCTGGTATCTTAGCATGTTTGGATTGAGCCGTTGCTGAAACATGGCCACTTTGCCAAGTGAGACCCAGTAAAGGGGTAGGTCTATTCTGTGGAAAACATTATAAAAATGGAAAATTAGATATAAATTTCTGGTTTCTCTTCTAAGTGAATCAGAATAATTCAAAGTTTGATGAATTATAAGAAAATTCAAATGAATAGGGATGTATTAAAAAGTGACATGAGACCAGTATAAGATGTACAGTTTTTCTTTACTAGATTCTTTTGTTATCCCTTGTGTGATCTGGACCTGCCTGTGTTCGTCTTGCATCACTTGCTTCTAATTGTTTTCCCTTTTGAAGTTATTCTTGCTAAAGTACCCACAGAAAATGCATCACTGTTAAGTGTCCCAATTTTTTTTCTAAGATGATCAGTGAAACGACAATTTTTTCTTCATCTTCCACTGAAAACATACTAAAAAAATGCCCTTTTTCAGACAATTAGACAATTGGTTCCTAGGTTTTTGGTGGAAATTCCCTTGCTAATTATACAGATGTCTGGAGGAGGCTGCAGGTCCCTGTGCTGGGTCTTTAAGGCGGTGGCCCACAGCTTTGCCATCTGTTGTACAGGTGCGTGATATAACCTAAGGCTATAGGGAAAACAAAAAAGCTCAGAAGTCAGAGCAGCACTGACAGATTAATGTATTGGACTGTTGTGAGATGGTAGATATCTACATTTTAATCCTGGCTTTTGTTTTGGTGCTTACTGAGCAAGTTTAATTCTTATTTTTGCTTTTCTTCCCACATATATGGAAAAGATGCTTTTTGTTATGTTTATTTTTCACCTTCATATGCAAGAAATGCTGTTCTGAAGAATAGAAGGACTCTCAGTGTGTTTGAATTCATGCATGTGTGCATTTCTGCATCTGCTCATTTGGGTAGATGTATGTTGGTATATGATTAAAAAAAAATCACTGAGCCGTTCATGCATTCTGGTTAACAGACTTCGTATATCACTGTAAGAAAATGCTGCTGTAAAGAGAGTCATATTCTGATAGAAAAGTGGTACACACATCTGTGTTTCACTGCTCACATTGTGACTAGTGCAAGGTTAGCTTTTCTCTTGTTTTTCTGTAATTAATAGCAGCTGAATCAGTATTGAATGGCATTAACAAAAATGAAGCTAAATATTGAAATTGAAATTAAAATTAAAATTGGAAATGTCAAAACCAATTCAGATTTTTTTTTTTAAGTTCCTGAGGAAAATAAATCCTGATGACTATTTACTTCAAGCTTTTATCATATATTTCTGCATCAGTCAGATTGGTTTAAAATTTAAAGCCACTTTCAGTGTTCATAAGGCTTAGAATTAAGTTAACAAAAGTCAGGTGAACTCAAAAGGGATGTGTGTATATGGGCACTGATTAAGCCAAAGGTCTGATGAGCTTTGCAGTAAATGAAAGTGACCCATTTAAAATGCTAATTCTGGAATTTTTTTGGCTGGGGCAAAAAAGTGCAAATTTTAGGAAACATTTATAACTGAAGTTAGGTTTTGAGGTTTGAGAGGATGTATTTTTGTCTATATTCCTCCATCAGAAAAAAAAAATTCCACTGTTTTCAGAGCAGCTTCTTCCCTTTTTCCCCTCCTTTTTGCAGCTAGAGAAGCAGTAAAGAAGATTCACTGAAACTGCCAATTTTTAAGTGTTTCTGCAAACTATGAGGGAAAAGTTTGTTTTGCTTTAGTTTCTTCTGCTGAAATGGTTAGTTCTTTTTGTGTGTGGTTGGAAGGAGAGAGTAGAATAAGAAAAGAAATGTTCCAGTATATCTTTAAAATCCTTATTCTCCCTTTCTTCATTTTCTATTCTCTGTTGTTTCTTCAGATTCTGAAAAAAATTGTCTCCTAACAGGCTTGTTCATTTATTTCAGCTGCAAGCAATTTCAAGTCAAATTCCAAAGTCCTCACTAGTCTCTCTTTGGTTTGCACGTTGTCCCTTTTTGCAGTGCAGCTCATTTCCCAAAATATTTTTCCTGTGTGAGGTAATTTTTCTTCTTAAGGAATTCTTACACTTTAAATTGTACTGGAAACTGATAATGTTTTTGCTTGCAGTAATCATGTTTCTCATGTGGGAGTCGATGGTGACTTATAAGGAAAGTTTTGCTCCTTAACTTTATTATCTTACAGCTTTTAAAGGATGTAAATTAGGTCTTGGCTCCTGTAGGAACTCTTCTGGATTCTGTATGGTCAATATTTGCCACATGAAAGGAAACTGTAAGTGTTTGAATTCCATATATAAATTTAGAATTCAGTGAATATTTTTTCTAATTTTTGACTTTGAAAGTTTTCCTTTCACTTGTCGTTGTGGTAGTGGTAGTAGAAATTAGCTTTGTTTATTACTCTTTGCCTGCCTGCTGTATTTTACTTGAGTTGCTAAATTTCGGATTTCCAATTGAGTATATAAAGTGGAAATTTGGATATTTGGGTGGTTCTTGGAGAGCATTCTTTGGGATGTCAGCTGGATATATCTGCCCTATGATTTCTCATGTGTGTACCTGTGGGATATTTCTGTGCATGTACATATTGCTCAGATAGAATTAATGAACTCTCACTTTGCAGGGAATGGGAGATTTAGGGTGAAATTTTCAAAGGTGACAGATGAATCCAGAAAAGACTTGCAATATTGCACTATGTGTCAGATGATGTTTTTCTTTTTTTTTTTATTTTCTTTTCATAACATGACCAAACTGAATCTAATCCTTATTACATATCCAGGTAGGTCTCCAGACCATTATTCATATACCATCTTAATTTCACAATTGACATTTTTGTTTCAAGTTTTGTGCTGATGTTGAGCCTGTTTGAACACAAAATATTTAAGCATTGTCTCTTTTCTCCTTGAGAATTTATTATATGAATAATTTTCTTGCTTTGTAATGTTAATTTTGTTTGAGTTTTCATCTGTTAATGAGAAATTATTTTGTCTCTCACTGCTTTTCCTTTGTTTCGTGGATAATTTTTTTCTGCTGACTTCATAGCGTGAATAAAAAAAGTTCTTTCACTTTGGATAGACCTTAACAGGATATTAGAACAGAAGTCCTTGGTATTGCATTTTTCATATTTCTTCTTAACTAGGTCATGATATTACAACAGGCAGAGAGATCCACAAATCTTTCTCCTTCCAATAATTTCTCATTTAAAGCACTTCTGATTCCCTGATGAGGCCTTCAGAAGTGAAATGGTAGCTATAGCAAGTGCTTTCTTTTTGCAGTCTTTTGGCATTTTACTGTCTCTCACAGCTGGCTCAAGTTCAAGTACTGAGACTGAAATCGTACTTGCTTTCCCTCCTTAAGATTAATCTTTTTTATTTTTTGGATTTTCTCCACAAGTTTGAAAAAGATCTTCTCTACCTTTTTCCCACTGGGTCGGAGCTTTCTTTTCATCTGTTTCATTTGATTATTCTTCCTCTGTCAGTTTTCCCTTGAGCAGCAAGTTACTCCATCCATGAAAAGAATTCTTAAGTCTTGCTTTAGAACAAATTTTCAAATATTTGTGGGCTGAAAATAGTAGGGAAAAAATCAGAAATTCTTGAAATACTTTTCACCACTGCAAAACAAGTTCAGAGGGAGTTGTGATAAATTTAGGAAAAAGAATTTGGAATGTTAGAACTGTTTGAGAATTTTCTGACTTTGCATGTTGCACACAAACAATTCTGAGTTTATAGAAAGAGTATTATTAGAAACAATATCTTCTGAGAGGAGGTTCATTAAAACCGCTGTGTAGAACAAAGATAAATTTGATGTATTGTATCACTATTTTTTTGATATCAACCTCATTGATAATACACAGAGAAGAATTTTTACCTTTTCTTTAAGAACTTCTTTGTGGACAGAATGGAGGAAAGATGGGAGTATGGTAGCTCACATGAGTGAGAGCAAAAGCCCACACCATTTCTAATATGGAGAGTGTTTTTGCTATTTTTTGTCTTATTACACTGATTTTTTTTTTTTTTTTCTGGAAAGGAAGAACCAAGATAGTTCTCTGCTTTTGAACAAAGTCAAATATTATAAATGTTTGCTAAATCTTGCATGACTGTTAGGAGTGAAAACTGTTCTGAGAGCTTTAGAAGCCTCTCTTATAGGAAGTCTTTTGTTTCAGTTTCAAATAAACTTTAATTACAAAGGAAAGCTTGACTTCTCCCATGAGTATTTTCTTGTAATAATCTTTCTAATGTATTGGTCCTCTTACAAATAAGAAATGTTCTTAGTTTTGGAACGTGGATATTTATTGAAATGTGTACACTCCCCCTGGGCTGTTAAAAATATCTGTTCAGGGAAGAAAACTGATATATTTATGATGTCTGGCATCTGTTAGAATTGGGTATTTACATTTCGTGTTCCCTTGATAGCCCTCAAGAGATAACAGAGAGGGACTGCTTTTCCCTTTCTGTGTACATCTGTAGTTGATTAACATGTTACAAATATATTGTTAGTAGTTATTGTTTTGCTGTCTTCAGAATTCTTGCATCCATTAAAAATGTAAAGAATGGAAGTTTAGTAGTTACCCTTCGTATTTTTGCTTCAGTATTTCTTGCACTTGGTAGCACATACACCAACTGTTATCTGTTCCATACTGAGTAGTGTCTGTATTCCTCTGGAAAGGCAGAGCTTCCATGTATATATGTTAAACTTCAGAAAATTTGAAATAGTACTATTTTCAGAACCACTTGGAGACATCCTCATGGTAAAACCTTGTATTAATTCATCATTAATTCAACTAGAAGCAGTTCAGGCTGTAGGTATTCATCTTGTGCTCAGTAGCCTTTAGTCCCTATTTTTGGCCATGTTGCCAAGGTCTGTGTACTATTCCCAGCCTTGGATCAATAATGCTAAAAAAGACAGGATCTGAAAGATTTAACAAAGCAGTCAATACTTTAGTGCATTCCTAATCACCCGTGTTCTGGAAAACAACATACAGATCAAAAAATTGAATGGTAAATCTGTTGATCATCACTTGATACTTAGCTTCAACCTTCAGAGGAATCTGATCTCTGAAAACCAGCTAAATGCTAAGGTAGTTCAGAGTGGATACCATGGCACTTTTCATTGAAATGAAGCGGTAACCACAACTCTTGCCAGAATGTGAACAAGATCTTTGAAGAATGCAATATAATTCTGTTATGTTATTGTGTATTTTGCTTTTCTTGTCTGACCTAGAAGATAAATGAGAGGGTAATCACAACAGAAATTCAAGTTTTCAGGAGAAACTGGTCATGATTTTGAGAAGGTCCTTCCTTTTTTTAATAGAAACTAACTTTTCTCAATTTTCCTGGTCTTGTTCTGTACAGTAAGGTCATACTGCTCCCCTGAAAACATGTAAATGGTTGTAATTATGAAAAAATGAAAGCTTATTTTTATTTTTGAATCTGAGACAGAATTACATTTTTTAAATGACTATTCTGTAGTCCTGTAAAGTTACACCTTTATTAAAGATTATGAATGGAGTCCATGTTTTTATGCCACTTGCCAGAGGTGCTTCAAAAATGTATAACACTTTATCAGTTTTTTGACGATGAAATGTTGTTTTAAAGGAGTTTAAACCAACTACTAAACTATGTTCTCAATGTAATTTACCTATTAAAAATAATGTGTTAATTCTCACATTAGCATGTACAAATGGCTGCTTAAGGGCATGCAGAAGACCTTCTGTATCCCAATTCAACTTTATCTGAAGAACTGTGTATTTTGGTCTGCCTAGTAAGTTATACTTTTAACTTGAGGATTTTCTGTGGACATCTGTTTATGGGTACTACACATACCAAGTGAAAAATAATTTTTGATCATTAAATGGATAAGTGAATATATAATTATGATTTCTTCAAAGGGAAAATACATTGCAAGATACTAAAAAAAAAAAAAAAGTTGAGGCCTTTGTACTTTTCCTCTGAGTGTTTAAGATGAACGGTCGTTGACGTTTATAATAAATCACGCAATTCCTGAAGGTCGTACAAAAGGATTTGAAATCTTGATTGGAATTTCAGTGGAAGATTAGAAATTGTGTGTACACAGGTGGAGAAATGAAACTTTGTTATAATTCCCTGTTTCTGAAATGTGTTGAGTTTACCTTGCGTTTCTGGAAACATGGTCTCTTCACTTTGGTAACTTGGCCATCACAAAAAAGTAATATAGTCATCTAACACTGTTGGTGAAACAATTTTGTCTGTTTAATGCCATAGGCTACATAGTAATGGTTTTATCTGGGTAAAGACAGATATGAGCATGTCTCTGAAGCCCAGGAAACAAAACAGTGGCGTCACCCTGCAATTTTCTATTTGTGCAATTTCCAATTAAAAGAGTCTTTTACTCTGTTTAATCTTCAGTGAAGAATTACCTTGTATTTTTTTAAAAATTCCAACCTCTCCCACACACAGAATACCATTACTCTCTGATCCGGGTATATAAACATGATCTCAGTTCCCAGAGAGTAGGATTTGCATTTTAAGGTAATATTCTGTATTGAGTCTTATAATAAAACGTTCAATTATAGGAAGGTAAACCCTTTTGAAAAAGGACCTTGCCAACTGAGAACTAAACCTCATATGTTTTCAAATCTCCCTAGTGACTGCTTAAGAGCGTAAAACAAATGAAGAAATTGATTTAAGTTCAGATGTGGCTGTGTGTGTAGATTAGAGAATGAGAAGCTGGAGCAGTGCTGTGGAAAGGGACATGGGGGTCCTCGTCTATGGGAAGTTGAACATGAGTCAGCAGTGCCCTGGCAGCCAGGAGGGCCAACCCTGTCCTGGGAGGCATCAGGCACAGCATCGCCAGCCGGGCAAGGGAGGGGATTGTCCCACCCTGCTCTGCACTGGGGTGCCCTCACCTTGAGTGCTCGGGGCAGTTTTGGGTGCCGCAATAAAAAAAAGGCATAAAGCTGTTAGAGAAAGGGCCATGAGGATGCTCAAGGATCTGGAGGGGAAGCTGTATGAGGAGTGGCTCAGGTCACTTGGTCTGTTCATCCTGGAGAAGAGGAGACTGAGGGGAAACCTCATTGCAGTTGCAACTTCCTCATGAGGGGAAGCAGAGTGGTAGACACCGATCTCTTCTCTGAGGTGACCAGTGCCAGGGTTTTAGAAAAGGGAATGAAGCCAAATCCAGGGAGGTTTAGGCTGGGCATCAGGAAAAGGTGTTTTATCCAGAGGGTGGTCAGGCACTGGAACAGGCTCCCCAGGGAAGTGGTCACAGCACCAAGCCTGACAGAGTTCCAGGAGTGTTTGGACAATGCTCTCGGGCACATGGTGGGATTCTTCAGGTGTCCTGTGCAGAGCCAGGAGTTGGACTCCATGATCCTGATGGGCCCTTCCAACTCAGGATATTCTATGATACCATGAAACATTATGTGTGTGGTGGGGGTTCAAACCATTTGGTATGAAGGCAAATCACATCTATTTTTAATATTGCTTACTGTGTAAAATATGGCTTTTAAATAACTTTTAAATAATAACATTTCACAGAATCACAAAATAGTTGAAGTTGGAAAAAGTAAATTCTGTAGATGAATGTATGTTTTACATATATTCAGGAATGGAAGAGAGAACACAATTTTTGTGTACATAGGAGACAGGTAGTAATGTGTTTACAAAATATTGTGTACCTTTCACTCTTGTCAAAATTTCATGTTGAATCAGTGGAAGTAGCTTAAAAATATCTGAACATTCTTAGACTTTTAAAGCTAGCTGTATTGTAGCTCTGTTTTGCAGTCAGTCCCTCTCTTCTTTCTTCTATAAAGTATTTGCCAATATTTTCTTTTTGCGTCATTGTTGAGAAACTATTTCAAAGGATGGTTTTTATAGCCATGAAGATGGTTTATTATATATTTAGTCCTATATTAAATGTGGAGGTAAGCAAATGAAGTGCAGAAATGAGGTGGTATTAAATACAGTACAGAGGTAGAGTTCATAAAATGTTAAATTGGAGGAGAATGTGCTAGGAAGAATATGAGAAGAAAATGAAAATTTTGTGTGCAGTCACAGAGAGATTGGTGGAAGGGACAGGGAATAACGATAATGAGGGCTGAGCAACAGAGGTGTTAGGTTTGAAATAGGAGGTTAAAGAAGTCCTGTATGAGGCAGAAATTCATCATAAAAGTATAGATTTATTTGTGAGGATTCTATCTAGCAGGTATAAACACAGCTGTTTGAAAGGCTCCTTGCCTCCTAAGAAACGAGGAAAGAAAAAAACAACGACCCTTCTTATTCCCTAAGTAGGCTATGCTCTATTCCATAAGCAGGCTGTGCTCTTCAAATACCATGAGGTTCAAATCCAAATGGACAGTGGGAGGATCAGTCCCAGCACATGGCATCTTCAGTACTTACCAATCTAGTAGCAGCTGAGATCTGTAATTCCAGAGAATTGCGTCCACCTATCTTCAGAGTGTAATTGCATGCTCTTTTTTAGACCAGTAGCTCTTTCTATTAGGCTTTGGTGCTGTCAATTTAGGCCATGTCACATTTTCTGTGTGCATTTAGAAAGACCCACTGAACTCTAAATCATAACACTGTGTTTCAGAAAAATAAGCCAACTCTCCAATTATTTTTCAGTAATTCTAACTTTGGCAAGGGCCTTCCTTGGGAATTCATTGTCATACTGAATTCTTTCTGTAAAAGGAAGTAAGAAAATCAATTACCTCTGCTAAGATAAGAGTCTTAAGCTTGTATGAAGTCTTAATACTTTGAAGGTGAACTTTGACTTGCATATGAAAACAACAGAGATCTCTAAATCCATGTACAAAAGGAGAGATTCCTCAGCTGACATTGTAATTAAGTTAGTGGTAGATGTAAGGTGGAGTAGTGTTTACTTATGTGGTTTCTAAGCAAAATATAATACTTGTGGGAAATTGGATCTTATTCAAAGCCTATTGAAATCAGTGAGAGAAACCTCATTCAGTTGATGAATGTGTAAGTTCCTATTTTTGTAGACCTGACATAATACTTTACTGCTGTAGCACGACTCTGCTGATAGATCATAGAGAACTTTACAAACTTTAATTAAAAGAGTTCAAACATAATCTTGGCAAATGTTTTCAGGAATAAACTCATTCAGAATACCTAGCTGGAAAGAAGTGTATGGAATATGAACCTTGGGTTTGATGTTTTTGAATTAGAGTGAGGCCTTGTTTGTAATTAACATTATTTGCTCATATCTAGTGGCAAAGAGTTGTACTGCACTTGGAATTTTCCTAGTTTATTTTTTATTAGAATAGTAGTGATGCACTGGAATCACAGAATTTGTTTCTGTATTGGCAAATTCAGTTGAATTCTGCTGTCGTGCAGTCTCTCATTCCCATTCCCCCAAAATTTCGCGCATTTTTACTGTCAAGAATTTCAGAAATGAGTATTTGTTTAAGAGTTTATGCTGCAGTCGAGTTGACGTCTCCTAAAACTGCATTAGTCAACTGTGAGATTGTGGAAATCTTAACCCAATTCTACCATGTGCTACTTGAGCTGGGCAGAACTGGTTCCTGCTCCAGGTCGTGTCTAAAGCGCAGATCAATAGCACTGAGTGTGAGAACATGATATTATGTTGAAGTAAAACTGGTGGATTTGATGGCAGTACCAGTTTCAGTACAGTGACAGCAGACTGACTATTAACAGGAATTAGTGATTCAGGAAGCCCTGAAGCTAACAGGGTCTAAGGAAAGGAAGATGGTAACATAATGTGGATTATCTCTTTCCAGAAGCTGAGTACTATGCTATCCCTGCACTACCCACCCTTTTCTTAGACAAGAAGAGCTCGTGTATGTTACTTCGATGAACTGTGGGAAACTGTTCAGTTGTTTAATGTTCTAAATCCAAAACCTTTAAACCACATATACTGAGTTCTCAGTGATTAGTAATTCACTGGCATGCATCAGTGTATCCGTATTGGCTTTAGTTGAATACTTGGCTGAAGTTGTAGAGTTTTTCTGTATTAGATAAATTTGAAGTCCTTGTAAGCTTAACCTTTCATTCTTACAAGACAAATGAACTGAGCCCCATATAGCTACTTTTTAACAGGTATTTTCTAAGGAAAATTTTAAAACTTCCTTTTTGCTTTACTGCCTGTGGAAAGAACAAGGTAGATATCTCAGGCAAGCAGGCAAAACTTGAATTAGGGAGGGTTACAGCAGTGTTGCGTTTTGCATTCTGTGATACATTCCTGATATAGTTAGGTGTTACCTTGAAAATTGCAACATTAATTCACAGTAATTCTATCACACCTTGCACACGCCACTTCTATGTAGTATGAGATGCATTATACTCAACATGCTGGCTTTTTTGAGAATTTAGAAGGGATCTAAATTCCAGAGCGAACAGATGCTAAATATTTCCATCTTCAGAACAACATTGATAACTGTTGCTTCCTTTTCAGAAGTTTTGGATGTATTTTCTCCTGAATGATTAGTTCTTTTTATTATTCTGATATTAGAGGGAGGAAAATGCAATGCCATGTTTGGTGCAGAACAATGATGACATCTTTGGTTTTATCAAAACTTTTAACTTGATTACAGTCAGCCATAATAAATTACATGTAATTTCCAGTATGTGCCCTTTAAACAATATAATGTCTAGGATCAAGCCGGATATTATAAATTAAATGAGAGCTGCTGTCTGAGGTTTTCTAACAGTGATTGTTTCGGAAAAGGGAATAGCAAGGAATGTTCTTACTGGCAGAGCCCAATATAAAACCAATTAATGTAATTTTGCTAGTCAACTTTATTTTACGTTTTCATGAGAATAAACTATTCAAATGAAGTGGATTTGTTTAATGACATCAAGCTAAGAAATTTGTGAAAAGCACTATCAAATATGGTATTGAAAACTCACTCTGTGATCGAACATTAGGAAGACATGTAACCTTATTTTTGTAGACTTGACTGGAATTTGATATGAATCTTACACTAGACTTCATGATGATGCTCTGTTGAGAGGTCAATGTCGTCGTCTACCTCAGTGACTGAGTAGTTTCCAGCTGCATTAGGTTTTCAAGCAGATTGAGTGGGTAGGCAGTTGAAATTAAATTTACAGCACACCTGGGGAAGGTTAAAGGAATTATTTCTTTCCTCCTGCTTCTGTAAGCACCGATGTTTCTGATGTGGAAGTGCATGAGGGAAATACAGTAGCTACAGAAGGTACCGTGTTAGCTCAAAGCCAACAGTCAGACAAGGCAAACTGCGTTGTATCACAGAAACCAGGCAAGTTTTCTGTAAGTTACATATTCTCTTACTCTTGTGGCTGGGCGGCTTTACTGCAATTGCCTAAAAACAAAGTTAAAGCTAGTTATGGGAGAATCACAACACATGTCCTCTGGGCCAGAAGAGCAATGGTCAATGTGGCCTAATATTCTGTCTCTGAAATGGTTTATGAGAGCTCTGGAGAGAGGGAGAGCTGCAGGAAGAGCACCCCCAAACCTGGATGCTTTCAGTGGCCCCTTCTCCTGTACTTGGCCCCTCATTTAGAATTTGGGGTGCTAGAGTGTAGAGAGCTAGACTTTTCCTGTTCCTAGGCATATCAATGCCTGATAAATGTTCCCTAAAGCTAGAATAATGTTGCAGCTATGGCATCAACATACTTTTTGAATGAACAAATACATTTTGTTCTTTTAGATGACCAATACTTAAGAAAGGTGTGGTATGTTTAATCATTTGATTCTGTGGTGCTGAGTATGACTTTTGGTTAAAGAATCAAAGATAAAAAATTTTGTAGAAATACCTTCCATATTCCCTCCCTTTTCAATGTTATTTTTTTCATTAGCAGAAATCAGATATTTAATATAAAACAAATTTTTATTGATGTCTCATGTGTTCTAAAAGTTTGACCCTGTTAGAACAAATTCCCTTCCTAAAAGCAAGTGAGTCTTTTCTTTCTCCAAATTACAGGTACTTTTTTTGTTTATCCTTTATGAGTCCTGGTTTCACTCATTCTAGTCTTTGTGTTGGAATTTATTTCACACAGTTTTCTCATCATAAGTGAAAACGGCTTTGCTTTGAGACCTGAGGAGTATTATGTCACCACCTCTAGATAATGAATATGAGCTTTGACTCCTATTTTTTATTTGCCTTAAATTTAATGCCTTCTTAATCGACTGATATGCTGTATTTTTGAAGCAGCAGCTTGTTGCTCTGACTCATTTCCAGATGTTCCTGGGTCAGGATGCTGCTGGTTATAGCTTCTCTCATTATATAATAATAATAATTTTGAATTTGTATTTTTGTAAGTAGTAAAAAAAATCAGATTATTTTCTGCAGTGTTGATTCCTAAGTGATTTTCAGAAGCCTCTTCTGCCTCTGGCACTGTGTATTAAGACCATTACCCTCCCATACAGTGTAATAATGACAGAACACATGCTGTGTAATGTAAACTTACAATCCAGTTCTAGGCAGATCTTATTAGATTGTCAGTCTCTCTGAGTAACAGCAGTGGAATTAAACCAAAACAACAACATAAACACCACCCCTACCACCCCCCCCCCCCAAAAAAAAAAAAAA
>VZTI01004865.1:295653-484057 GCA_013397865.1 Struthidea cinerea
AAAAAAAAAAACCAAGAAAACCCACAAACTCACAAAAAAAAATCCAAATACTCTTCTCTCCCTCCCACCCCATTCATCCTGATAGCCATAAAAACTGTATTCATATCTGCCGACTGATATCAAGGTTTTTCTTCCTTTAACAGGTTATTTTTTATTTAATCTTGTTTCCCTTGCATCACCAAGGAAGGCCAGTTCTATCTGGACTACATGTAATCTAGTGAATAATGTGACATCATATTATTTTTCCTTTGAAGGGGGAATTTGTTTTCTTTCAAAACAGGCCATCTTAAGGAATATAGGAGAATCTCTGGAATATAGACGTTAGGCATGAAACATATACTATTGTAATGCTGTGCATCTGTATCTGATTTTATAAAAAGAAGTGAACATGCCTGTTCATACCCTGTTTTATTTATAAACTAGGAGTACAATCAAAGACTCACTGACTAAATATTTCTCAGCCTCTAACAATTTCTTCTTTTATAGATGTTTGTGTGTTAGGGAAGCATTGCCATAGCAGCCATGCAGATAATTAAGTTCCCTGTAGAAAGCTATTCCAGGCTGTGAGGAAGTATAAGGCAGCATTTTTCAGCCCTAATGTGAACCTCATCTGTAGTTTCAAAGTTTCCACAGCTTTCACTGACACAACCTTGTGGTGAGAGAGGAGGGCACCTTAAGGGGAGCAAAGAGGGGCTTCTTGCCAGCCTTCAAAATTACAATGAATTTCTCTTTCCTTTGAGGTTCAGGTTCCCTTTATTTTAAAAGTCAGTTATATAGCCATCTATTTCTTGGTGGTTCTGTGTTATATTGTGCTTCAAGTTAAGCGAACAGTTATAAAAACTGAAGGTCTGTTTCTGAGCTCATCTCTATTCTGTGAATATCACAACACTGAGATTTCTCAGTTTTCTCTCAGCTTTGCCCTGCAGGCAAAAGAAATCTGGGGCATCAGAAAGGGGCATTCTGCCTGCTTTCATGCCTATTCAGGTGACAGACAGGCTCTATCTAGGGTGCTGCTTGTTACGACTGCCCCTTGAGTTTCTTATTAGCCATATGTATGATGAAGCAGTAGATGGAGACAAGCATTTCAGTCTCTTCTTGCTACAAGACAGTGATGTGACCCTCTGGTTATACCAGCAACATGTTTTATTCCTTTATTTTGCACACAACCTTATGGATTTTTTCGTCTTGCCTAAAATATCACCCAGCTCATGAAAGGAGAAAAAAAAACCTCTTTCTTCAAATTTCTTTTTATGCAGCTTCTTCGTGATCATAATTTGCTACATCATTTGCATCTGGTACTTTCTTTGGACATGAAGAGAGAAAGAAAAGAAAAAATAAACAAGAAATAACGAATAAAACATCACTCATAGTGATGAGCTTTTTCTTATACTCCGGTTTGTTTTTTTTTTCCTGCATAGGGAATGACTTGTGGATCTTGTCATCTTGAATGTTTGATAGGTGCCTTGCACTACAGAAAGAAATAAATTCATCCTCTTGATTTAATGTGTACCCTTCGGCTGAGACACAAGGGAATTTGTTGGATATGTAAATAGTTGCATTGGAATTTTGTACTGTTCCTTAAATAGCCATTATGTGTATACCAGTCTTGGAAGAAAATTTTCTGCTGCAATTTATATATGAATAATAACATGAATAATCTGAAGGTCACTTCATCATTTACAGGAAATCCTCCATCTGCTGTGCGAATGGGGTGTATCTTAAATGTTTCCATTGAGTTCTCTGAGCTCAGTGTTTTCCCTATTCGCATGAAGGTGAATTCTCACACCCACAAGGATCACTGGCTAAAAATCATATTCAAATCAAATATCTTGAGAATACATACACCTGAAGTATTTGATTTGCTCTTTCTGTGACTAATTGCTAGAGGAGAAAGTTTGGATTTGCGCTCTTCCCCTCCACACTCTAGTTTACAGTGTCTTTTCCCCACATGGTTCTGCCGTGGCAGGGTTACCTGCACCTTCCCTGACTGGCACATAAAAGGGAATGATGTGCTGTGAGTGCACTGCTCTAGGCTGGGCTCTCTAGTGTGACATGTGGCCAGCTGAGCAACCTGTGATGGACCAGCGGTTGTAGGTACTTTGAACTGAATGCTTTGTCAGGAATTGAATCTTTGAAATCAAAGGTAAACATACTGTGAATGAAAAAAGTAAATGAATGCTGCTAAGAGAATATTTGGTAGCCAGTGGGATTTGTCAATTACTTTTGATAGCTTGATTAGTAGCAGGAGGGAAACAGACCTTTTAAAATTAGGAAATCCTCTATTTGGCCCAGAGACAGGAAGAAGATCCAATATTCTGCCCTGAAACAGCCAGCAGTGCTAGAGTGAGGGGAAAAATGTTTATTACAAGTTGTTTGCTGCCAAATGATTATTTAATGTTCTACATATCCTGAAGAAATAGGCCAGGACTTAAAGCTCTGTGATAAAATATTTACAGTTGCCAGGCCAGCCGAGGTGTATGGGGGGGTGGATGGAGTGTTGTATGTGACCTAGATATATCTGAAGCCTGGCTAGATGGCAGAATATGATCTGAGAGGGGTGATCCCTGAAGATTTCTATCACGTGTCAAAACCAGGATGGTTGCAAAATGTTTCTCTTTCTGAGATCTTCACACCTGAAAAAACACTTCTCAAGCCCTTCTCAATTTTTTCCCTGCATCTAAATTACTTTGAATGCTCTTATGCTTCTGTTGCATTTTACCTAATATTCTATAAACTGCAATAGTTTGTCACTTAGAGAATTGAGTTTTCTGTGTGTTGTGCAAGGGAAGACAGCAAAAGGAAGTGGAGAACCTATGAGAGAATTGGGGCTTTAAAAAAATTACCAATTTTTCTCTCTTCTTGGAAGATGTAACTCTTTGGACTTTTTAAATCTGGAAAGTGTTCTCTTGGGCAAGATGATTTCCCAGTGGCTAATTTTGAATGGGATGTTAAATGGTAGAGTGCTTATGATCTGCCATTTTTACCGAATATAGCTGGTTCATAATTTAAAATAGTCCTACAGCTCCCTTGCTTCTTTTTCAGCAACTCACTCATACCCTGATGCAGGTGAGGTTTCCACCACATGGTTTTCTATGTATTAATAGGTCACAATCTTGTAAACTGATCACTTTGCACACCTGAAGAAATGGAAAGCTTTGCAGGGTCATTCATAATAGGGATATGCATCTGGGTGGTAGGAGGAGGAGGAGCTTCCCACAGTTGTTGTTGATGGACTAGAAAGTTGTGGTTAAAAAAACATGTATTAATATTTTGTTTTTTTCTGCTTCCTGTCTTATTTTGCAGTGATGCTGGGAAGTTTATAACTTCACTGAGACCCTTCATTGCCCCAAAGCTAACTGTATGTTATAGCAGTAAATGTACGTTTTCTAGTATTGCAAACAATATTTTCAGAAGACATAGGACTATAACCAGCTCTTGTGAGTTTTTCAATCAATACTTATTTTACTGAAAAGAATTAATAATGAAATGGTTTGTTATGCAAGTATCCTATTCTCTTCATTTCATACTTTTTAAAAGGCATGATCTTATATTCTGTAGCTTAAATAAATTTACACTTAAAAGCCCTTGAAATATGGAGGAAAGGAAATAAAAATAAAATGTTGAAATCATACCAATTTGCTTTCATTTTCCAACTGGCTTTTTGGTTAATTGTTAATAGCTAATCTTTTGTTTGTGGGTTTTCTTTCCCCACAGAATAAGGTGGACTTCTTTTGTCCGTAAGAAATTCAGTATATAAAAGAACTTTACCTTAGTCTTTCCTTATGGATGGAAGTGACATAGTTCATCTTATGGGGAACCTGCAAGACCAGAATATGATTCCTTCGGGGAAAAAAGCACCATTTTTTTCTTTGATTATTTTGGGGTGAGATGGAAGTTACAATAATAGATTCCACGTTTGTCCACACCAGAGCTGAATTGTTCTGATGAAGTTTGATAGATAGTAGGACAGTAGTTTCTACAATGATTTCAGTTCCTTATAGATTGAGTACCAACTCCACTTGCGTCCGAACTCACAGAAGTGTGGAAAATTGCCTTAACTCGGAATCTGATGTAAGTGTGCACTTTCCAACAATTTCACATAGCAGTAGTACACCAGGATGATTGAAAAATTATAGCTATTCCTAGGCTATTTTACATTAACCAGGGATTCTTAATTAGGTATCTGTTTTAATCTTCCCTCTCGAGGAATGTTTCAGTCACTTGCTTGAGTTCTTCTGTCAGAAGAGTAGCTTAAACTTATACTGGCCTTTGGCTTTGTAATTTACTTAAAACACCAAAAGGAGTTTTCTATTCATCCAGAAAAAGTTTATAATTTTTTTTTTTTCTTCTTGGGTATTAGGCAGACATAATAATATACTCTTGCTTCATGCTTTGCATTTCTTTATCTTGAAGATAAGTAAATGGCATTAAAACACATTCCAGAAATACAATTATGGTGTAACCATAGACCGTATGCTGTATACTGATCTTTTCAGCTGCTATTAAACGCTAACACACCAAATGATCCTTGTGGATCCCTTCCAATTCAGAATATTCTGAGATTCTGTGGAATGTTGGTAATATATACTTCCAGGTTGTTGATTAGTTTTGGTCTTTTATGTTTGCAATCAATAAATGGACAGAGTTTAAATGAATTGAATTGGTCTTCTAGACATTAATTCAACTTATAAATACAAACTAATAGTCAAGCAACTTAAATGAAAATTTTAGTCTTTTGGTTTATAAAAGCTGTTGCTTGTATTTGTGGTTCTGATCATTTTGCTAAAGATGTGGATATTGTAATGTTAGCTGTTTGACTTTCGCATAACTTAGAGAAAGAATTCAAGGGTATTTATGATGCAAAAACTGTCAGGAAAAAGAAAGGAAACCAAATGCTGCTCAGTTGTTTCAGGTAGAATTTCAGGCTCCAGTGAAAAGTAAATCTCCAGATTATCTTTTTCAACTTTCTAGCTCTACCTAGTACTAAGTAAAGAGTGATACGATTTTCAAAGCTGGGGCAAAACTGATCCATAATACAGAAATTTACATGTCTGTCACATCTCCCAGGTCTTCTGGGACTGGGTGAATTTAAGCCAGAAGACTGCATGAAGGATCAGATGAAGGCTCAGGGGACAATAGGATTGTTTGGGATAATGTGAATAATGGGATTATGTGTCTCAGTACTCAGAAATTCATGCTAGGATACCCAAAGTATGCTGTGTATCCTGGGCCAAGAACAGAGTCTGGATTTCAGCCAGATGCTGGATGTTCAAGGGACCAGGGGTTGGAACTCAGCCTGAAAGCCCGCCCCCAAAAGGGGCACATAACCAGATCTGTGAAAGTAGCATTGTTTGTCTTAAAACATTTCTGGCATTTTTCTTTCTGCTTCACTGGAAGAAGCTGGGTATAATATCCCTTACTCTCCCTCTGGTCTAACAGGAAAAGCTAAAGATAAACAAGGTTGAGAAATGGCTCAATTGTCTGTAATGAAAAAACTGCGCTCGATGGACACTTTCATTTTACAGCTATTACCCTTAGGGACCTCCTTATTCTCTCAACTCACTTTTGCCGATGATTAAAGTCTTGACTGATCATTATTCTCTGAGGTACTTTTGTAGGATTTATGGCTTTGAAGTGGTCGTCACATATGCCACTAAAGTACTTCGCTCCTTTTTTTTATCCCATCCTGACACCTCCTACAACCATATAGGGTTTGGCTTTAATGAAACTGGAGTCATAGCAGCTTTGCCAGAGAGGAAGGGTTTGAGAGCAATTTAGTACAAAGACAAACTTTTAAAAACGGAATCACAGTGTTTCGGATGAGTACTCACGGGTAAATTTTAATATTGTGGAAATATTTTCTGGTTTTTCCCATTACAGTCCAAGTGATTAAATCTTGATCAAATATGTAACAGAAGCTATGTTTTTGTTTTGTGTGCACAGCATAAGAAGGTAAAGAATTTTTAATAGATTTGCTTTAAGGAAAAAATAAACCTGGGTATTAAACTGTGCATTTATAGAGTTACCACAGGAACAGAAAAGAATATTAGAGGTGCTACACCAGGTCAGTGGAAGATACTTCATTTGGTAGCCTGACCAGAACAGTTAAACCAGAACAACTCAGATGTGAAGCCAATAAACTGAGCCACAGAGTGCATAGTACTGAGGAAAATCCTGAATGGGAGAACTTTGCAGGTCCTCATCAGCTGTGATCCAAACCATTACTTGAGAAACTTAGAACAATGAAGTATAAGACCACCATTGAGTCAATATTTACTGTATGAACTGAGCTGGGTAAAATGCTACAAGTACTGTGAAACTCCTGGTCTCTTCCACTGAGAGAGAAAAACCCCAGCAGTATAAAATAACTGATTTGGGAAAGGAGATCTAATGAAGAGAAATTTTAATGTACTCTTGGTTCACATTTTTACTCATGAAAAACAGTTGAAACACAGGCTGTGTCTCCTCAGAAAGTAGAAAAGACAAGATATCCAGGCTGCAGGATGAATACAAGTCTGCTGAGGTCAGGACAGGAAGTGTCATTTTCAAACTCACCATTGTCAGGGTACTCTGTGTATATCTGTGTGAGAGTTTAGCTAGATTTGAACTCCAAAACTGCCTGACGTTACTATTTGAGGGAAGAAAGGAAGAACTATATTCTTGATCTTACTTTGCTCTTTACTCTTGTGATAGTCACTCAGTGAAGCAAATGCCAGTGTTATTTCTCAGTGTAGTTGTGTTTTCTCTAGCGGTTGCTCAGTAGTTTCTCAGCTGAGTTGACAGAACTCTTTTTTGATGGTCTCTGGTGTATGGTGTTGAATGATCTAAGTCAAACCAGAAAACTTTTAGGGGCAGTAGGGCTGGTGGTCCTTACAGAATACAGTCTACCATAGGTGTGTATTATTACCTCAAGTGGTGGTGGTGAGGTGATCTCTGTTGGCTTACCCTCATGGGAGAGCAGGAAGCAGTGCTACCAGTTCGCTTTTACTGGGTATTGGGAAGTGGTGCAGCTTTTTAAAAGTAAGAAATAATGCTTAATATCACTAATCCTAAAAATGAAAGCAAAGAATATCTTATGGAATTCATCATAATCATGTTCAAAACGAGAATGCCATGGCTACAGTTTCTTGTGATCACTGTGTGAGAGGTGAAGTAGCAGACAGGATGAGATTTTGTTATCCAGTGGCTGTTTATCACACTTCTTTTGCAAGCCACCGGAGTACATTTTGTACCAATCACAGGTCTTTAAGTTAGTCTCCAGGATTATCTAGTCATTTGATTCCCCGCTGAGAACTGGAAAAAAACTACCAACTGTGAACTGAAAAAAAAAAAAAAAACCAAAAAAGGATTTGTGTCCTGATCTCACACTAGAAAACCTTTTAAAAAGGTCTTGTTTTACTGACTGCTTAGGAATGACAGCTTTAGTTCTGGCAGTTTCAGGGAATGGACAGGAGAGAGAATTACCTGTTTCCTTGTCAACTGTCATAGTCTAAATGCACTTGGTAGAGCCAGTAAGAGCTGTAATGTCAATGTAGCCTCTGTTGTCAAAGTTTCTATGACTGTGTTTAGGGAGAGCTGCTAAATACTCCAGCCGATCTAGGTGACAGGCTTTACCTTTCTGCTGTAGCTCATCCCCCTCTCCATTTGTCTTACCTTGTTCCCTATATCAAATTGTGTCTCCCCAGACTTCCAGTTTTTCCCTTTTCCCTCGACACGCTGTCCGCCATCGCCTCCCCACTAAATGAATCAAGGCTCCAAGAGAGAATCTTGCAACTAACCTGCAGGCCAGCATATCTGCTGTAGGGATGGAAGCACCATGAGGTGGCCAGCCAAGAGGCAGCCAGCCACTTGGACTAGGTAGATGCCATCTGGCTTTCCTGTCAGCACCTATCTATTTGCTGGCCAAAATACACGAGCTCTCTGACTGCTTAGCTGTGCTCCCAGAAGGTGTGTACTGCTTTTTTGGCTCTCATGGAAAGCTCAATGTCTCGCACAGCCTATCTGATTTGGATTGTATTTTGTCTGTAGTATGTGGCCTGTTGTTTTCATTTTGTTTATTTGGGTTACATTTAGGGGTTGATCTTCAGAACAAACTCTCTTTTTGTCATTATTTTCTGAAGAATTTTCAGCACTTCAGTTTCTTTGTTGTTGCAAGTCAGACTTTGATGCAAGACCGGTTGTCTTTGTCTTTTTTTCCTTCCCTTTCTGAATAAGTTTTTTATAAAACAACTGACACCAAAATGCTCATTAGTTCTTCTAAGGTTGTGGGAAGAGACAGCGCAGAAAATTCCATATTACAGCTTCTTCTGAACATCCAAAATGATTGGATTCTTTGACCCAGGCAGTTTGGTGAAAGCTGTGGCTCAGTATCCTGTCCTGTCACAAAGGACCTATAAGTACTTTTGATTGCTCTTGTAATGTGTCTTTCTCTAGAAACAGTGCCTGTGCTTAACATTTTTGATGTTAAATAGCAAAGGTCAAGGACGGAAAAGCTGCAGTGAAGGTGGCGTGTGAATTTCAATCTCTGTGATTTATTTTGTGCCCTTGGAAAAATTATGTTTCTATTTTTTGACTCACATTGAGCCCTGAAACATTCCTAAACATTTTGGTTCTTCCTCTGTAAGCAACCTTAGCTTATTTTAAATAATAATAATAATAATAGATTTCCACTTGTTTTCTCACACACCTAAGCATAACCACTTACTTGTGTTGGCAGAAGTTTGTTGTTGTCCTGAGGTGATGAACGTATGCATGTGAATGGAATGAAAAAGTCAGCATGTGTGTGAGGAGATGCCAGAGGCATCATATACCGTGGGGTCTGTGCTCTTTCCCTGTGCAAGGTTTCGTAAAAGCGGGGTGTTATTAGTGTCATGATATGAACATCTCATCATAGCAAAAGTGTAGTGCTATGTCTAACTGCTACATGTTTTATAATAAAAGATTCGTGCAGCAGTAATCCTCAATAACATGGTAGTTACCAGGAATTAATGATTGTTAGTTAATTCCCTACGTAGGACAAAGCGCAATCCTTTGTGTCCTATCTAGCCTGTCATTAATATGGTAATGACTGTGTTTAGGGAAAAGGCTGTTCCTGTTAGAATCATAAGCACCATTGTTATGATAAAAAAATCAGCCTGTTCTTGCTTTTTATGTTTCTGAAGTCCATTTAATCCGTGCTTTAGTTTTGGAAAACTGATCAAGAGGTAATGACCAACTTTGTGCTTAAAAAAAGCCAAAAAACCAAACCCCTCAGTAGAAAGACCTTCAGGAGAACTTTGGAGAATACAAAATATCCTGTTGTATAGAAATAATATTTTTTAGATAAATACTGAAATTCTGAAGGGAAAAAAAAAATTAAGGATGACCTGGCTGAGTGTCCCAATACACTCTTCTCTCACCATCCCTACAGAAATTTAATTAAAAGTAGTCTGAGGTTTTTTTAGGTACTACCTTGCTAAGTTCATCAGTTTGCCTAAATTTAAAGGATGTAACTGAGCAAAACAGATGTTCATATATTATGAATCCCCATATATATGACAAAGGGGGTATCCCTTTGTCATAATTCACAAAGCTTCAAGGCCAGGACTAGAATACACGAGTTTTCTAGGACAGATTTGGTAGAAATGGTCTCTGTCACTCCTGGATCTAGGGCTTAAGAGGTCTGGGATAGGGCCTGGAGAGCTTCTGCTCATTGAAGTCAGCATTTTGTAAGTTAGAGTTGTATAGAGAAGCAATATGTTGCAATGAGGAATAGAATCCCAATATGAAGAAAGCTACTCTGTTAAAATTGGATTTGAAGAGTCATGCATTAGATGAAAAATAATTATATTTCTGTATTACTGTTAATTTAATAATTTTGAACAGGTTTAATATGATAACAAGTGAAGACAGCTGATGGTGAGACACTGGGAGAGATCATTTAGCAAGCCGGCTGTATAAAGCTTGTCTACTTAACATTAAAATACAGTTGGTTTATATATTTCTGAATTACAACAGGAAAAAAACAGCTGGTGTAAGCCCTGTGCTATAAACTGTGTTGTTCTGCTGTCAACCCTAGTCCCCTGTTTGCTACTCTCTTGACTAACTTTCCTTTACAAGAGAATGTGCTTGGTAACAGTTGCTTTCCTTCTGTGCAGGAAGAGGAAATACACCTCTAGATTTTCAGTGGACTGTAGCTTCTCCCTTTGTTTCTGAGTGACTTGTTTGTATTGTAAATGTTGTTTGTGGTTAGGGTTAGGGTTGAGAGAGTCAAAGAGCCTACAGCTCCAGGAACACTGCGGCTGGAAAAGGCATGCCAAGGCAATCCCAGCAAGGCCCCAGTATTGCTGCTCCTACGTTTTATCTGAGCTGGACCATCCCTGGTGATGAAGTTAGGCTTAGGGTTAGGGTGGTGGTGATGGTAGTGGTTAGGTCAGCGGAGCTTCAATGAAGCTCTGGCCCCCTGCCACGACCTGTTTTTAACCCTTGAGAACCTTTCCAGGTTACTTCAGCATCTTGATGTTCCTGTTTATCATGTCCTTTGGAGATAATTGTAAATTAAACCTTTGTCACTTTCACAGAAAGTTCTCTTACCCACTAAACTCTGTTTAGTTCCTTGAGTATTTATATCTAAATTGATTTTTAGAGCATTATCAGATATTTTCATATCCTTTTAACCATGGAATATATTTCCTCATGTCAGAAAACTAAATATTTTACATTTCCTCATATCTAAAACTTAAAATAACTAAAAACCCAGAAAATTAAGTCACAGAAAATAGGAGAGAAATTACTGTCATCAAAGCAGTTATCTGCTAAATCACTTTAGCGTTTGCTTGCATTTGGAGTTAAGCAGTTCTCGGTGACCATTACAACATTCCCATTAATTGTTTCTGCTTATTCTCTAAAACTTTTATTTGACAGCGGAATGTTTTAGTTTCCTGACAGCTAATAATAAGAATTAGGAAAGAGAGGACTGGCATTGTGCTCAGAAAGCCTTGCAGAACAGTGAAGAATCTGCCATGGGGCCTAGACACTCTGCTGTTCTGATACTTAAGAGACTGTAGCAGTAGTGAAGGGAAAAGGAAACCACGGGGACCCCTATTAGGGACTGGGAGTCAGTTAATGGGAAAACCAAGATGAAGACTGTGATGATTCTGAAATGAACAGTGTGAAGATTGTATGGTGGAGAATGGAAAAGGGAAGTGAGAAGTGCACCAGTGGACAAACTGAGAAACTGATGCATCTGCTTGCATTTTGGGGATAAAAGTTATTCCTGTTTTGCAAAAAAGGCATATTAGTGGGATCAGCAGTACTGTGATGGCTAAGGCTAAAAATAAATGGGCTCTGGAGAGAGTGGAGAACAGGATATCTGCAGAGAAATACAGAGGGCTTACAGAAATTGGGGGCTTCCTCCATTGAACAAAAGGCTAGAAAGTTATGATATCTGTTGCTTACAGAGGTGGTATAAGGACACGCACAGAACGCAGGAAAAGGAAACCAATGATTGTATGGACAGAGTTAGGGCCCTTTCACTTTTTTCGTATGGGCCCATACTGCTTATCCTGTATCACTCTGGAAGGGGGTTTCTGTGGCTTTGTACATGGAAAAGACCAGGACAGAGAGCTGAAGTGCTGGGATAGCAGGGAGCGTGTCCAGGGACCACTGTGTTAAATGAACTTGGCTTTCAGAAATGGTGAATTTCTCTGCAAATGTTTGTCAAGTATATAATTTTTGAGCATCTCTCAAACCATAATGTGCTTATTCTCAGTGATGCACAATTGCTATGTTTCACCACTGCCTTGATGCAAAGATGTCATTTGTCCGACACTTGTGTATGTTTGCTGTCCTATTTGTAGGACCAAAAGATTTTTGGTGATGTCCAGCCTTGGAAAAATTCAAGGAGACCTCTGGAAATATAAGTAAGAACAGTCGTTTCCACTTTGAAAGTGTGAGCAGGAGGATTAACCAAGGGGTAGAATTAAATCTACCAAGGTTTGTGAATTAGAATTTGAATGTCTGGTGAAGCACAGCTGTAACTTGCATAAATCTGTGGTCATATTAATGCAGTGATTAGTGTATTATTGCTACCATAAAAGTTTTATAGGGCTAGAGTGGAGTAATGTTTTGTGCCTTTTGACCACATTTGCAATCCGAAATAGTGGGGAGACAAAATCCAAGTGCATGAGTATTTTGATCTTAATGCTTTGCACCTTTTACATCTTGCGAAGTGGAAAAATAATTCAGTTCCCCATGGTAGATGCTTTGGGTTTGGAAGCCTGCTTTTGAAAGAGCACATTTGGAAGGCTTTTTGAACGACTTCCTATTCATACATTACCTGATGTCAATGACGTGTGTGGTACTGACAGTTACCCATCTCTGTTAGGGTCAGCTCATGTGTTGGATAGCACATTTCTATTGACATTTTAGTGACTTTTCTTTTAAACACCTTTGAGTTTGGCTTATGAGACTGACCATTCAAAGTTCCAGCTGTACCTACTGAGTATTTCATTTGCAGCCCCTATTCAAAGCTGAGTTCTTAACTGGGTATGCAGGTTGCATTTATCATACCATTTCATATTCAGATTCAAATTTTTTGCATCCTTATTTTTTGTAAGTTCACAATATCTCTTTTGGAGATGGTATGACTCCCTTTTTGTAGTATGCAAATGACACTGAAATCTTTCCTGTGAATCTGTGCATGGAGTAAAGGAGTATTTCATTTAAACAGGAAAAAGAGGGTGTACATGCAGTAAATGCAGGCTGGGGTGTGATAGAGGAGAGGTTGTGATTCTTCAGGGAGGTTTAAATTATTATTAGCAAGAACCTGCTAATCTTCATGAGAAGAAAATTATTACAGGGATAGATTTTCAAGACTGCAAGGATGGTAGCTTTGTCTGAACTGCCTCTAAAATCCTGTGGGAAATGAAATAGCCAGAAAGAATTACAAGTTGGCTTATTTTCCAGCATTCCTAATCTGCTTACTTCATGATAGGGTTTGATGCAATAATATATTTCCTTCTGTATTGCAAGCTGCTCAGTTTGAGTCCTTACAATTTATATTTTGGCATGAGAAAATAGGAGAATGCTGTCTCAGCTGTCCCATGACAGTCACTTTGCCTGTTCATGGAAAAAGAAAATAGAGGTTAGAGAGGTCTGCTAAGAAGGTTTCTCAATAAGATAGAGGCAAAGGCTATATTAATAATGAAAACAGCAATATGAGGAAAAAAAAAGGATAGAGTATAAACTTTTCCCTATCCTTTCAGAATAGCCTTAGTGAACGCAAATCTGGGTATTCTTTCAGTAAAGTCTGGAGCACTAGAACAGTGCAGTGCACTGCAGTAGTTCGTTGCTCTTTGACAGGTCATTAACCCATCCTGACAGTGGAAGGTATCCAGAGGTAGAGGCATTAAGATGAGAACGGATTTTAAGAACGTTGAAGTGCAGAGTTCTGTGTTGAAGAAAGCAGAGGGAGGGATGTGCTGTCCTTTTCTCTACTGATTTTGTATCAGGAACTTCACAAATAGCAGTAGTTATTCCTTCCAGTGTATGTGTCCTGTAGGAGTAGACAAAGATAAGCGTGGTTGAATAATGGAGAAATGATCAGGAACACTTGTAACTGAGAACTGGTTGAAAATCAGGAGTATTTCTCTCAATTCTACATTGTGTCCGTGTGTGGCAAAACAAAAAGACACGGGGGTTTGTTGTTATCTTTTAAAAGCCTATTTATTGGATTTCCTAAGTTCAAAAGTAGTGGCCTGCATAAATCTGAAACCATTTGAATTCTGATTTAAATCTGTTCCTTTCCTGTGCAGAACAAATCTAAAGATCTATTTTTAGTTAATTTGCATTTATTCTAAATTATTTATAAGCTATCTGGTCTTGAAAGGATGTATAGAAATTTAGTAGTGAGTACAATTTGGCCAATTTACAATTGTATTTTATACAATTCCAGCCTTCATACTTCCTGCCCAAACTTTTTCCAGGTTACTGTGCGTTAATAATTTTGATGCAGTGCCCTTGAATATGGCATTGAACATATTTGTTCTCAAATGTTCACATCTGTTAGTCTTTGTAATCTCTAGGTTCTCCCCTTCTCTGCTGTCTCTCCCAAAGAGTCCCCTGGAATGCCGTTGTGTTAAATCTAATTTCAAAAGTAGCCAATAGACTTTGCCACATGTTAAGCCACTATTCTTCCTTCTGACCTTAGTTCACCAGGGCAAGCATCATATAGAATTTGTGCTACTTAATTGGTATTGCTGTCTGCTACTGTGTTAGTGTGGGCTGGAAAGCAGGTCTTAGCAGGTTTTCATTGTTGCTAAAACTATGTGGTTTACATTCAAGGGAGTTTCCTAAATCCAGGAAAAAAAAAAATAGCTATTGAGCTATTGGTTAACTGTGGCTCACGGTGATCTGGAATAATTCTTGGTAAAAAAAAAAGTCAAACTCATCTGTTTTGGTTTGTTAAATCCCTGTCTTTTGTGAAGTCACCTTGGGAGAAGATGTGTTGATTGATTGTTGCATTGAATTCATTGTGGAGCATCATGTAACTTTATGTGAAACTCAGTGAGGGGGAAGGTGTTGGAGATATTTCATACATACTCTTTTCTTAGTTAGGAGTGTTTAAAGTTGGTGTCAGTTGCATAGCAGATTTACATGTCAACTTGCTCTTTTAATTGGTTGTTGATTATATTTTAAATCCAAAAATGAATTTGGGTGGCTGCTTACATTTACCATACAGGAAGAGATGAGTGCCACCTATATAAAATGAAATCTGGGAACTTCTTGTCTGCTCCTGAATTATGGAGCACATATAAGATAGCCTTCTGTCAAAAAGCCTGAGTACACATTCTAAATAAATATTACCCTGGACAGTCATAAATAACAGTCTTAGCTTTTAATGCATAATTAACATTGACTACTAGCTGGTAACACAGCTGAATAACTCTGCCACATTCTAAGACTATTTCTGTCTGCTTCAGCCACAGTCAAACAGTTAAAATATGGCCAGTTCTTTAGGCTTTGGCACAGTAATATTTAGCTACAAATTCCCAGTGAGCTCTTTAAAAGTCTGATTAGTAACAACCATTAGTGTTGGCTTATTACTCTGGTTTAGACACTAAATAAGCAGCCTGCTTTTCTAGGGTAACATCCTACAACGTGCTCAGAGTACTAGCTACAAGGGTTCATTTTGCTCTTCCTCCTAAATCAGAGTCCCTTCAATTACCCAGGGGTCTAAGTGGCTGAACCCAGTAATGCTTAACTCTGTTGGGTACAACACTGCATCCATGTCCTGATTCCCTGTGGCCAGGACACCCCACCATGCAGTAGGAGCTGAAAGCCCTCCTAGATCACATACTTGGTGGAGACCCACATTAAGTTGTCTGCTTACAATAAATACACACAAGAGAATGATTAGCTGAGCCTGCCCATATAGAATGGGGCCGAGGTTTGGTGAGAAGGCTGAACCGGGGGAGTACAGTCCAGTTCCTTTCGTGAGTTTGTCCTCAGCCTTGTCCTTGAGCAGTTCATTAGGTCACAGCATGCAACCTGGCCAGGTTCCAAGGAGCAGACTACTGGCTGCAGCATGATGTAAGGTGTGCAAGTATACAATGGGAAAGCTGATTTTTTTAGATAAAACCATACAGCTGCATTTCTGTGCTCTAGCCTGTAAGATGCCTAAAGGGCACTAAAGTGTTGTCTAAATTTAAAAGGCATTGTGTGCCTTTGTTTTCTCATTTACAAGTGTTACCTTGTGTGAATGTAGTGGGGTTGACCCAATCTAACATTAGCGTTCTTAGAGATACTTTCCACAGGTTTCAGTAAAAGCAAAATGGAGAGTTGTAGCAAGATGCATGGATTTACAAGTATCTATTACAACATTTATGGAACAAAAAAAAAAAGTGGAACACACTGGAGAATGATAGTTGTGCACTGAATTGTATGTAAAACCACTTTTATGCTCAATACCTGCATTTTGTCATTCCAGTGAGTAGCTGTTATGTTTATATTGTATATGTATATTGGTAGTATATTTCACATTGGGTTTACAAATTATGCACAGATTATGCAGCATAAGGCTATGGGTATCAGTGAATGCCTAGGAAACAGCAAATATTTAAAATGCTAATTATTTTGTTTTTAAAGTATTTCTATGTGGTGCAGTCCAAAAGGACATAACTTTCAATACTAAATAAAAGTATAATACTTTTGATGCTACTTAGGACTTCTTACTGCCTGCTGCTTCTAACTAATAGTAAGTATTATTAGAAACAGTTATCTTCTGTCTTTCAGGGGTTTATCTTTTAGTGACAAAATTTTAATTTGTGAGTTTTTAGATTTGTATCAAAGAGTAGTTATCTATTTTGATCTCTGGTTCTTAATTGAAGAGCTGTTTTCCAAAATAATTAGATCTTATTCTAATTTGACTTTTTGTAGGATTTGGTGGCTATTGAGTTACCATTCCTATATGTAAATATTTCTGTGAGATTTTATTCCACTCTAATCACTGTTTAATGTCTATATGCTTTCAAGGTTGTCAGTTTAGAGAATGTATTCATCTTTGTTCTGTGCAACAAGTGTTTTTAGATCCTTAAATATGGTAATGATAAATCATACTTTTCAATGTAGTTTTACGAGGGGATTTATTGGAGATATATTCCTACTATGTAGTTGAACTTCATATATTCATACAGTTGATACAATTACTGTTGGACTTACTGGGACATTGCAGTGAGGAGTTATGTAACACACACTGAATTCTTGTGATTTTTTTGAGCACTTTCTTTGTTACTCCTTGAATTTGGCAACTCATCTGTTTCTCACCACATCCTGGTGTAACTGGGGAGAAGGGCAATGTGTTTACCTGAGTTTTTAACTGATCTGCTGTATCTTGGATTGCCTAGCTAGGAGTTCTCAATTTTTTCCCATGTCTCTCCTAATTCTATCACTTAATTTCTTTATAATACACTTTGTCCTTTCCCTTGCTTTGTTTACCCAGATGGGTGACGGGAGTGACTCCAGCAGAAAAACTGTAGGCACAATACACCCCAAGTTCATCAGAGAAGGCTGAGGCAGTGGCCTTGAAAGACATTTACTTTATTTCTGTTCACTGCTATGGATCCAAGGAATTTTCGTTGCTGTAAAACTCTGTTTGCTAATGCAATCCAATAACTGATATTTCTGGCATGAATTCATCCTTGCTGGAAATAGCCCCTTTGCTTTCAGCAGAGCTATTTTAGGGATGGATTTAGTCATCTAGCTTGTTAAATTATGCCCCTTTCTTTTCCTTGATTTCCTCCTTTCCCACAATGTGAAATCTGTAGTCTTCTCTCTTGGGTCAGCATTTTATTTCCAATGTGAAATATATGTCCTGGCTCTAAGGCCATAAACCGTTCAAACAGCTTCTATTCTACTAAGGATTAATGTGAAGTATTTATTCTACCAGTGAGTAGGAGGAGTGGAAGGTGTACTAATACTTGTTAAAATGTGTTCTTTTACATGAAAGGGACAGGGTAATAATGTGTAAGATTACATTTATTCCATGCTGTACTTTGAATTTCAAGAGACAACAGAAAATCAGGAGGGGTAGAGGTGAGAAGAAACATGTGGATTAAGCAGCTGACATTCAACAGACCTGAGAGCATTGGAATAGTAACAGGAAACTGCCTCACTGTGAGTGATTTTGTCCATGTAAATTCTTGGCTTTTCATATCTGCAAAGTTGTTTTGCTTGCTCTGCTAGTGATTCAGCTTAGCTTTTTTTTCAGTAAGGTCTATTCTATTTCAGCTCTGGAAAAGTGGTCTATAAAGAAATGGGTATAATTATGAATCTGAATTTTTATCAGTCCTTCAAAGCAGGCTGTTCAGTGCATGTTGGAACACCCTTTTGCATCAGCCTCAAAGGAATTTGAATTCCAGAAGATCAGTTTTATATTCTGTGCCTGAATTTCCGATGGATCAAAACGGAGTTACGACATCTATCCAGAAAACAATCCAGACCAAGGAAATATTATCTTGGGTGTTTGAGGCCTCTCTTTTATTAGGTTGGGGGTTTTTTCCAGTTCTGAACAATACAAATCTGAGTCACACATATGCAGATATATAAAATGTTAAAACCAAAGTACATGAAAACTAAATTATTATGCTGTATATTAAAATAAGTAGTTAAAAATATTATGGAAGAAGTACAGATGAATAAGATTGATTTTTGGTGGTGGTGGTTTTTTGGTTTTCTTTTTTTTTTGACCTATCCATAAAAAAAATTCAGAGAATAAGTGTCCTTCTGGATCTTTCTGGCTTCATTAGCAACTGTATAGTCTGAAGATATAACTGAAGAACTTTTGACATGTGAACCCGAAAAGAGAAACACCAATTACTGATACTCTGTCCCTGTGGAGAAACTTTTGTTCATATTTCAGGGCATGATGTGATCAGTTTAAAATGCTTATGATAAAGCAATCTAAAAATGGGGTTGCAGAGGACAGACAGGGTTTCTTGCTTGGTTTGCCCACGTCAATGACAGCTTTTGAGGTCTCACACTGGATCAATGTCATTTCAGAGGCTAAACAATGTCAGCGGTAGAGGCTGTGCAACCAAGAGATGAGATGAATAGGCCAGGACTAGAAAGGAATTCAAAAGGAAAGTGAGGATGAATTTGTAAAACTGCACTACACATAACCAATAAATGTAGTTTGTGTCCTCTTGCTTCCTGCTGCCTAGATACTTCAAGGCTGCAAGGTGCAAAATACAAGTTCTAAAGAGGGCTTTGGGAAGATTTGGAGAACAGTACATGGCAAATTGCTAAAATCTGTACAAAATCAAAAGGCCTTGTGGATAAATACGTGGAGGAAAGGTCAGCATAACTTCTGTAAAGTGAGTCTGTGTGCAAAGCAATGAGCAGGGGAATAAGAAGGGAAGTCCTTGAAGGGGTGAATCAGTGATTTAAACATGGGAGAAATAGGGAAGGAACAAATCACCAGCAGAGCTGAAAGATATTTGTGCTGGGACAAGTGCTATCTAGCAGATAGAACAATGTGCACCTGGTAGAGTAAGAAAGCTTATTGATGGCTGTAAATGGAAATACTAAAGTTAAATTGAAGAACTGAAGCAGGATCTTACACAACCCAGCAGATGCATAATAAAGTGGCAAATGAAATTTGGTGTAGGTAAAGGTTAAATATTCCACACGAAAAATGTAAATTTTGATGTTATATATGAAATGAAGAAAGCTGAGATGAGTTTGAGTGGTCAGAAGGAAGATTGGTGAGGTTATACAACAAAAAGTCCATAAAGGTATCAATTTAGTATCTGGTAGCGAATCAAAAGAAATAGAAAAAAAAATAACTAAAAGAAATTATTATAAAACAGATAACTCGGGTCACTGTTTAAATCTAAGGTTTACCCTTATCTTGGGTATTTTAACCTCATATCAATTAAATCTGTAATATCTTCACATGTAGATATGAATGCCTAGAGGTTGGGAGAGATAACATATGATTGCTCATGACTTGCATTATGATGAGACCAACTTTTGGCTACTGCCTGAACTCAGAATGAGCATTTGGGATGAAACAATATGACAAGTCTTACAATTTTCTCTTATGGTACAGTAAAATAAAATATCATATCATCTGACTTTTATTTCTGCTGTCCATGAGAAAATTAGTTTTTCTTTAGCATATGTGCTTTGTTTATTCTTTAGCACATCAGATTCACACACAATAGCATTTAGTATCTTGGATTTGGGGACTTTTCTAACAAATGGCCATGTCTAAAATATTACTATGTTTTACTCATCAAATTTTGCCTCAGATCTAGAAGTGTTTTAGTCTAGTTTGTGGCCATGCAGATAGTTAAAAAAGCGAATTTTATTCCCTGTTTTCTCTTTTTTTTTCATTGTTTTTAGCTTCATGCTTTTGGTATCTCCATCACACTAAGAGAAAACATCCTTTGAAGTGCTCAGCACTTTGAAAGCAGGACAGCAGGGAAGGTCAGAAGTCTCACCAGGTGTCTGCTGAGATCTGCCTGTTTAGAAATAGCAGCGTACTGACTGAAAAAACTGATGCTTTTCCAGAAGGAGCTTTTTGATCCAGTGTGCAGCTGGTTAGCTAATAGGCATCGAGAAAACAACATGTAGCAATAACATCAGGTTTAGAACAACAACACTTTTCTTTAGCTGTACTTCATGTGTGAACAAAGGAATGAAGAAGTCAAGGGTAACATGAATAGCAACAGGACTGAGACCCATCTATCACCTCTGCACACCTTTCATATTAGGTGGTTGAAAACACTAGAACCTTCTGCATGCCCTGTAAAAGCTGCTGTTTCCTGATCTGTTTTCATTTTGTACTCTAAGGCATGAAATCATAATTTCAGATAATTTCAGACTCAGCAAGTCTGGTCACTTGGAATAAAATGCATGACAGATGAGACTAGGTAAAGTATTAATTATCAGTGCTATTAATTACAAATGCAGTCGCTTCTTCTCCTTACCTTTTAATACATCCCTATTTCTGTGATTGTCATAGTCATTCATAAATATCTGCTATTTTTAGCAAATGATTTTCAACAACTAATGGCATGAAATGAACCATTGAAAATGAGCAATTTATTTGCTTCAGTTACTTGTTATTCACTGCTTGGGGTATAGCTGGTCTGTACATAATGTGTTATTATTTTATAATAGATGACTGAAAATTTGTAGTGTTTACAATTATGAATTTTTAATTTTGTGCATGGTGATATAGAGCTAACTCTTATTCTGATTTCTAGCATTTTTCACTTAATTTTTATTAACATAAAATTCTTTAAGTAATCCAGTTTAAATGCAAATGTAGAAAACCTGGAGGTGCACAGTTCTGCAGTGGCAGATAAGTGGTAGGGAAAATCACTTCTGGGGAGGAGAGGAGCTATGATTATGAGAAGTGGTGCAGGGCAGCCCTTCCACCGAGGGAGTCCTACACAGTGACACAAACTCATGTTTTGGACTATGGATATTTACTTTAACATCTGAGTTTGCATAATATGTCTAGTGGATTTGCACTAGTTCCTGCAGTGCTGCTAAATCATACCAAGAGTATCTATATAAAATGCTGTGATTGATCTTTTCTTCTACCTTCCCTGTGTTATGTTTTCTTTTCCCTGATGCTATCATTTACTATATATTTGTTAAGAAAATGGGGGCGAGACTTACCGTTTCCTTGGTTACTAAATCTGTTAATTTACTTTATCTGGATTATGATAAATGCAAGATTTGGTAGAATATCTCTTGGATTTAGAAATGGGAAGAGATTTTCTTTTTTCTTCTGCCAGCACTAAGATGTATAACAGAGAGCACTACTTCTATAAGCCTCCTGGAAATCCAACTTAAAATGTAAGGGCTTTCTGGTGATTTGAGAGATGTTATGTTAAAGGCAAAATGATAAATGATTCCTTCACCCCTGTGGAGGAAAGATAGGAAATAGAGATCAGTATTGCATCATCAGATGCCTTTTGAGAAAAAATCAGTAATTGAACAAAAAATTAAAGGAACAAAAACCCATGACATTCAGAGGCAAACTAGGGAAATAAGATCTAAATAAAATTACCACTATGCAAGTAGTAACTATACATAATTTATAGACAGCCCAAAGAAGCATAAAAAATGATGTTCTGCAGTAGCCCTGTTAATCGACAATTTTGAAAGGTTGCTTTGATCTGCATCTTTCATTCATATTCCTATTATTTTGATAGATAGCAATGTTAAAGGTGAATGTCTTAGTGAGATTTCATTTGCATTTGAAGCAGTCTTGCACTTTTGTCTCCTTTCCAGCATCCCAGCAATTTTTTTTTTTTTTTTAATGTTAAATTTATGTGTGCAAAAGCTAATGGGACATTAAACCATTTTAAAGCTCTGGAAAGTGAATAGAGAAGATTTTCAGATGTTAATTGAAACTGGCAAATGTGACTGAATAGCAGAAGACTATTGTTAAAATTAAAATAGGTCTAATTTAGAGAGAATATTTCTGATAACAAGATGAGTTTGTGCGTAGTGACGTTCTCTGGAGTGTTGTACAGACCATTGGCTTGTGGAGAGGAAACCGTATGCAGAGATGTGACAGGATCTGCTGCTACTGCTCTTGACATGTTCCATGTTGTAACTGTGAACCTGGGATTAGCTGGGAAGTGAGCTTCCACTTTTCTACCAAAATGCAGAGTGAGGGGGAGCTCCTTCCTCCTGCTGGACCTGGAGCCATGTGCTTACTCACAAAAGGAACTGTGAACCCTCTCACATCTTTGGCTGGATGTTTGCATGCTGCTCAGACCTGGGAAGTAGGAGGGAAGAAGACTGCTGGATCAAACAGAAAATTCAGTGCTAATGCTTTCCTTTATTCTTTCTTTTTAAAATTTTTTGTCTGTTTTCATTGGAACTGCTGTGCTGTGACACAAGGAGTCTGAGACAGGTGGCAGAAGCTCATTGCAATGCAAAAGGTTCAAACCCCACTACATGCAGTTTATAAGTAATTGTGTCAAGCTCACTGAAAATTACCAACCCATGCCAAATTAGCAAAAGATTGATTTTTTTTTCTTTTTTTTTTTTTTAATGTTTTTTCTTTTTAAAGCTTGGGAAGCTGCAAAAGAGGCAGCAGCAGCAGCAGCAAAGTTTACTATTTATGTGCAGATTCACATTAAATTATGGGTCAGCATGCAATTTCTGGTACAATTGTGTCCTTCATTTCCAAACTGGAGGCTTCATTTATGCACTGAAAAACACAACAATAAATTAGGTGGGTGGCTGCACAGAAATATTATAATGAAAAGGTGGGTGAATCTGGGAGGTGCAGTGGGGAAATACACATTATAAAATAAATGTCTCCATTTTAATATTTCCACCTACTCTCCTTATGGTGATACCATGTGGTTCTTATCCTCATTTTTTTCTGCCTTCATACTTTCAAACTCTTGAGAGAAGGAGTATTTGGGAGGATGAAGCTGTAAGAAAAACAATTTGTCAGGCTGTCCTCTGCAAGCTGTAGTTCCTGCAAACACTTTGGTTTGCAGGAACTACAAGGTTAATTTTCAAATCTCCCTGCCCTTGAGAATTGCATCTTTTTATTTATGTCCTACAAAACACAGCTAAATTTTATATCCCTTCTTTGTCCACTTAATCGGAAATGGTAGTAAAGTAGTAAAAACACATGGGAATGGCCTTCAAGTTGTAAAAAACCAGCAACTTTTTACCAGGACAGTCTCTCATTGAAAAGAAGTAGTGGGTTCTAGACTTACTGCCAATGGGTGTAACAGAGGCAGGTATTACCCCCTGGCCTAAAGGAGACCTGGTGCCTCTTTCATGAATGTGCAATTTCGAGTACTCTATCTGCATCTTTGAGTTTTTCAACAAGGGAGTTTCCAAACACTTACCATGGTTTCCCAGTGTTTCTACATACTTCCAAAAGTTTATGGGAAAAAGTTTTGGCAACCTTTTGTTTTCTCCTTGTGCTGACTGTCAGTAAAAGATCATCACTACTAAAACGCTGCAAATTCTGCCATCTGTCTTTTATACTGTTAACTGAAATATTTTGGCTGTAAAACTACAGTCTGGCTCTCAGAATCCAATATAAAAATACCAGCAAATGAAACAGAATTACATTGAGGAGAATGTTAGGAGGGAAAGAAAAAGAAATTCCTTGGGACGGGAGAAGAGAAAACCAGAGGAACACAAGTTAAAATGGCACATGGAGGAAAGGAGTCAAGTTATGTATTCCCGGAACGAAGAAATTTTGAATGAGAACAGCAATCAGCTGAAGTAAATAGAGCAGGAAAGTAAATCTGCCCCAGCAGATAGAAATTCCTGTATTTTATTTGCCAGAGTTATTTTTCTGTAGTAAAAAGGAAGCAGAAAAAGTGAATTACTGAAACCATGCTGTCATGCGTCCTTCTTTTTTTTTCCACCTCCAACTAGCTTTTCCTCTTCTCATCTCTTCTCTGGAGGTAAGTGGGTCATTTACTTCTCTGCTGTGACTCCTCTCCTTCTGCTTTTTTATTCAAAGAACCCCAACCAAACTGTCATTTTGTGTTCAGGATATCTCAGCAGTACCTTTGGGATATTGATAGTAGGGAAAAAAATGAGAAAAAAAAAAGGAAAAAAACATGATGTAATATTAATGTACATAATGAACATAGTGTGTGACACTAATTCACATGACAACTGTAAGCTTCAAACCTGAGCATCAGACCTCTGAATTTCGGCCATATAGACCATATGGATATGGTTTGCAGTACGAATTGTGGTCTACATCTAAAATCAAGATTAAATAGCAACTATATCAAATGTTTACTGTAACACAAAGCAACTAAAAAAGTATTAGTAGCAGTCTGTAAAAAAGTCAATTTGAACCCATCTCTAAGAGTAAAGAGCTACTCAGTTTAACATTTTAAAAGGGGAAGAAACCCCTGTCTGTTCCTCTTCTCTGATATCTGCTGTTTTATAGTCTGTTTTGAAAACCTTTCAGTTCTGTCAGATTTATGGGTTCCATAACTACTCTTTTTTTTTGTGTTGTGATTGTTCCTCTCCCCTTCCACAAATTATTCTTGTCCTGTTTCAGATGAAGTGCCTTTGAAACTGTGGGCCTAGGTTGAGAGATGCACTTCACAAGAGTCTACATATCAACAATTAGATGTGGTTTTGTGATGATAATTGAAATGGATGACTAATTCTATGTTAGTACAAAGAAAAGGTAGAGAAAATTAGAGAAAAGGTGAACACATGTTCAGCACCCTTAAACCAACTGTAGATCTTAAGAGAAATAGCTTAGTGTTTTTATATTTAATGGAAACCTAAATAAACTGTAGTTAGCAAAATAACTGTATTTAGGCAGAAACTGCTCCTGACTCTATAGAAACACAAACTGTTCATTGCTGGTTTTTAGCTATTAAACTACTGAAAGCTATTAGTACAGTTCCTTGTTTAGCTTAAGTTATATGGAATTTGGCTTCTGTAGCAGTTGAATCAGTTCAAGTCTTCATACTGTCAAGCAGTTTATATCCTGTATTTTTCCTCAGTGCCACAAATGGTTGCTGTCTTGAATAATGTGATAGAAAAAGAATGGTTTGGGTTGGAAGGACCCTTAAACATCATCAAGTTTCAACCCGTCTTGCCTTGGGCAGGGAGCCTTTCACTAGACCAGGTTGCTCAAAGGCCTATCCAACCTGGCCTTGAACACTTGCAGGGTTGGAGCATCCACAACTTATCTGGGAAACCTGTTCCAGTGCCTCACCACCCTCACAGTAAAGAATTTCTTCCTAATATCTAATCTAAACATCTTTCAGTTTAAAGCCATTCCTCCTTGTCCTGTCACTTGTATAAAAACCCTCCCCAGCCTTCCTGTGGGCCCCCTTTGGGTACCAGAAGGTGCTCTAGGTTCTCCTCGGAGTATTCTCTTCTCCAGGCCAAACAACCCTATTTCTCTAAGGCTTTCCTCGTAGGAAAGGGGAGATGCTCCACTCCCCTGTTCATCTTCAGGGCTCTCATTCCTTAGTATATGTAATGAAAACATATTAAAAATGTGACTATTGGTCAGTTCCTTCAGTGACTTTCTTCTGTGCTCTTTATTGGCACTAGTATTAGGAAGTCACACTCTGTCAATGTTGGTGAAATCACCAACTTTCCTTAAATATGCTAATAGTATAATCTTTTATATTCAGTTCTCTTGCATTAGGGTAAGACTATGTCCACTTTGTCACCTAAGAAATGTGTTCTTTCTAGCATGTACCACAATACTAATTTGGTGGCATTACAAGGATTTTGTAGCATAGAAAAAATGTGAGAATCCTCTGACTCTTTACAAAGTAAAATACCTGGAACTGCCAGAACCTGCTGGGAAATTCACATGCAAAATGTAAATGATGCTGGAGAAACGAAGTTGGATTGGCAGACTTAAGGGGATTTATAATGAAATAAAGGGAAAGCTAACACCTTAGGGACTTTTTTCCCCCCTAAAAATCATTGCAGCCATGTTTTCTTTTTGCCGGTACCACTCATTTGAACATTTCACTGTTTAGTAAAATATTTTTAATAATATTGAAAAGTAGACTTTTTTCAGAAGATGTATCCAAATAAAATTAATGGTATGGGTATAGTAATGTTTCTTTGAAATGTTAATTTGATCTATATCATAATTTGAGGTGTTAATCTTCACAAGGTCTTGGCCAAAATCCACTCATGTTAATTACAGTTAGCAGATCAAGTTTCACCTGGCAGTTTCCAATAAAAATAATTGTTTTATTTCTTTCCTGCAGCATTGCCAGATTCTCTTAACAGCTGTCATGTACAGCCCTGGAGATTTATTAATCAGAAGGAATATTAGTAATATACTGAAGTGGAAGGTGTAATTCAAGGATTAAAATTTTAATTTTCAGATTATTTTGTAGATTAATGTCATTAATAAGAAAAAATAAACCTTTCAGTAATAACTTATTATGGCTTTCAGTCTACAAGGCAAAGAATTTCTGTGGTTTTGTTTTTTTTTTTTTTTAACCAACATGCTCTAGGCAGTGGGGTTAGATTAAACTGTTTTTGCAATCTAGTGTATGGATTACTTCAATGAGACTACTTATGCAATTATTTTTCTGGCCTTGTGTCTGAGTCTGTGTAACCATGCACACTAATGCAGTTTCAGAACCTGTATCACTAGAACAAGAACTTAACTTCTGAGATAAGGTCTGAGTTTTATTTTGTGGTACAAATATTTTTCTTGTGCCTTCTGCTGTTTGACTCCCTGATAGTATTTTTTTCTACTATTTTATTTCTTTTTAAATACCGATGGTTAAACTGATGTGTAAGATATGGGAAATTTATTCTGCATGGTTCCATAAGTATGATTTTATAGGATAGAAAAGAAAATTAATACTGTTTCAGAGGAAAACCCATACAGTTGTTTCCAAGAATGCAAAAGATCTCTGTCTTTAACCTCAGATCTCAATCACATGGCACGACAGCTATTGAATAGATGGCAAGAACCTGTGTTTTTAAGAAACATTTTTGTTTTCTTTTAGTGAATCACAGTGACTTTTGAGCATGCTAGAAGGCTGAGGTTATCTTACTTTTTTTCTTTTAATTTTAATGATAATGCACTTTATGTCATCGAGGCTATTTAAGGGAAAATCACTTTATTACAGCATCTGTGATAGAGTCAGTGCACAGTGGCAAGGAGGTTGATTTCCTGCCTTGCATTAAATGCAACTTGGCAGCATTAAAAAAAGCCAAGACCAACAAAACTTTGAGGTTTGTTGTTATTGTTGGTTTTTTTTTTTTTTTTTTTTTTTTTTTTTTTTTTTTTTTTTTTTTTTTTTTTTTTTTTTTTTTTTTTTTTTNGATATGATGGAAAACATGACTTGGTAAATGCACAAGATCTCAATTAGTAGCTTTGGAGGAACGGGTGAGCCACTTCCTCCTCCTGAACAGGTCTTAACTGCTACATAGTGAAGGAGTCAGTGCTGCTAGCTTTCAAAATCTTTTTTTTGTGACTCACAGAAATTAGGTTTCTTCAGATGCCAAGTTCTGAATTTCTACAGTTGCATGAGAATCACAGCAGGAAGTTGAAATAGAAGCAAGTTTCTACTTCTTTTGATGGCAGATGTGAACTTAATAGCTGAAAGGAAGTAAGCCCAAATTTTAGCCATTTAAAAAAAAAAAAATCTCCTAATTAGTTAAACAATTCATGATTATTTTAGAATTTGACTGATAAACTCTGACCTTCTTGATGTGACAATAGAGGGCAGGTGCTTCTTTTCCTGTCCTAGGTGAGTGATGGTTTCTGCCTGAAGCGACTATCTGCCTAGTTACTGTTTATATAAATCTTTGTTCTAGTTCAGCACTTCGCGAAAACATTGCCAGATGTATTTAAAGTATCCTTTTCTCTTTAAATAAGTAAATAACCCCAAGTATAATACAGTCCCTCTCTTTTACACCTCTCTGCTCCAGCTGCATTGTGACCTTCTTAGTGCTTCCAATGCAGCAAGTGTACAAGAGCTTATTATTTCATAACCTTCTGAGTACTGAGTTTTGGATTGTTTTTTAATTAACAATTTAATTGCTCATCAAAGTAATTGAAAACTGTGTTGGAAAAATTGTTCATTTACTAATCCCTTTGGTACCAGTTAACACTAAGCTTTTCTCAAGGTCAAATGCATGCTTGTGGTGTGATGCCAAAGGCTTGGTGGGTAGAGATGTTTTTACCATGCCTTGCAATCTGTCTCTGCCTGTGGTGGGGGAAGAAAGAGGTATTATTCTGTGCATATCTGCTTAGGCAACATTTGCTCTGAGAAGATGTATTGCCTTATCGCTTCTCAAAGCCAGCCTTCACTGGCTATAAGCGTACAGGATGAGCCTTAAGTGATTAATGCTGGTAGGGAAAGTTTCATTTATGACAATACTCTTGGACAGTGTGTGCACTCAGGGATGCTCATCCCATTGCTGAAATATGATCACTGGAATCTAAGCTAAGGCTCAGTTCCTGGAACTGTCTAGGGAAGACATTGAACAGGCAAGGATTCAAGTAGGCTGGGTCATATTAAGCTGGAAGCTGTACTAAAAGGCTATGAAATGATTGTTTAGATATAGTTTAAACAAGCTTCTATGAGTCTTCACTAATTCTTACAGGAAGCAATGAAATCACCTCCCTAATCAGTTCGTCTTACCTTACTTTTAATGTGCTATGGAAAATCCTGTTTGTTGTCTTCTGGCCTCAAGTTTAATGTTTTATCTTGCAATGAACTTAACCTTCTTCAGGTAGAGATCCCTGCTGGGAGGACTCAGCAGACTGTCAACAGGGAGCTCAGAAATAATACTGAAATGTGAGATTTATCTGTTTTCACTTTAGATCTATAGTTTCAAATAACTGATGTGATGTACTGGGAATTATTTTGCCTTCCCACTTATACAAAGGCAACAGTGGTTATTGTTGTGTGGTCTAAAATTTGGTGTGTGAAAAAATAAAATTCTGTTAATGTCTTTTTTCCACTTAATTTCCTCAAATTTCTATTTTGCTCGTTCTTTTTGAAGAGGATTTGGGCGTCAGAGTCTTCATAAATTGTATTATATGTCTTTATGCAATACCAGGCAATGCAATTTACAAGTCTTCTCAGTGGTTTTTAGTTTTTTTACTAAAAGTGTTTTGTTTTGAAATGTCAGTACCCTCCTTCTCTGAGGAATTAAAATGTAATGAACTGTAGCAAAAGTTTTTGTTTCAGAAATAGATTTCTGTCCTAATTTATGGTTTTGTTTTTACAGTATTTGTAGTTTATTATGTAGCAGAGTTGCATAATTATATCAGAAATCACATGTGGAACAAGTTCCAGGTCTTGACAAACCTGGGTTGCTTTTCTCCTACCAGACCCTCTGTGTGAATTTAAGAGGGACTATTTGTTCTTTAATCTGTAGAGCTTTTACTGTATGAAAAATTGCTTAGATAAATTCTGTATTTGAAAGTATTTGCCATTCAGTGACAATTTATTCTGATTTTTCAGAGCAAGTAACTGGTCACGGTGCTTGGTAAAGTTATTGTATGTTATTTTAAATCCATATAAGCCCATGTTAAGGATTTATTTTTACATCCATGTTAAGAGATAGGCCTTTAAGATTTTCAATCAACCAGTTTCTGAAGCAAAGGTATATTGGAAATTGAGCAGGAAGAAAAAAAAAAATATAAATCATTGAAGTGACTTTGATGACCCTTTTCTGGGTATAATGGTCACAGAGCATCTGAAGTCTTAGAAAAAGCCCATTTGACTTTGTGCTCATTGGCAAATTAGGATAAATTGCTAGCTGAGCTTGCAGTTGATGTGTAATTGGTTCATCGTCACTGGAAAGGCTTAAGATGGGAAAGAACACTGGTTATTGCCTTGAAAATTATAAATAGGAAGTCTCTGTGATGTTTGAAATGAAAATAAAACAGCTAGAGACTGACCCATTGAAACGCTTCATACTTTTCATTGCTAGCAGGAGATTCTCAGTGAGGCAGATCAAATGTAATTATTGAGAGAACATAAAGAAAACATCTTTGTTCGCCCTGTTGTAATGAGGACAGCTCAGCAGGATTGGTCCTGAGTGTGCTGGCTTCTGACTGGGGTACAGGCTTGTACACTGCAGAGTTAGCAGGGGTCTTGGTTGTTTAATTACATGGAGTCATTTTTGCTTTTGCAAGCACTAGTAACTTTCTTTTGAAAAGAGGTTGGAGCTTGCAATACTTAATACACACTTCATTTCCTGAAGGTGCTTTTCCATTATTAAGCAATTAGTGTGAATGCCACTTGGGTGTGCTTCTATCCCTTCATATATATGTTGTAGTGACAGATATAACCTAAACCCGAAGATGTCCATTTACAGATGGAGAAACAAACCAAAATGAGTTCTTTTGGTATGTTTGAAATCGTGTTTGAAGAATTCAAAGGAGTTGTTTTCCATGTGATAGCTAATCAATGACCAATTTAGAAATAGGACTTGATAGTGAACTCCTGATACTTTTGTACCAGATGAAGGTTTCCTAAGTCTAATTCTGATGACTGAGTCTTGGTTTCCAATTCTTGTACTGATCTTTGTCTTTTACAAGTACAATTTTGAACATTGTTTAAACTGGGAGGCAGGAAAGAATATTTGTACTTTGTTTTAGGTGAGAATGTTCATTTCTTAAAAATATGTTAGTTTAATCTCTAAGAAGTCTTCTATGTCTAAAGAGGACAAAGATGATCTTTTATCAGGTGACTGTGAGCAGAAGTCTGACAGAAGAGGTCTGAGTTGTTCTCTGAAGAATTCTCTTGCTCACTGTGGATTATGTAGGGCCCAAGGGAGACAAGTCTTCCAATGCCTTTATCTAATATTAGGCAATGTTAAAATGCTCTTCTGTCCTCCTGAAAATCCAGTTGTGAGTTGCTTATAAGAAAGCTTTGGCAATGAACACCTATATACATAAAAGACTAGGACTTTAAAATAGGAAAATATTGAGCTATGTACGCCAAGAACATATAAACAACATATCTAAGAAAGTAAGTCGTCTTGCACTACAGTTGATAACATTTCTTTAGTGATAAGATCGCGATCTTAAATTCTTTGAATACTGACCACCACTGAAACTGCAAATGTTTTATTGGTGACCACAAAAGTAGTGAAACACCCATGTTTTGTGTTCATACATGTTCAAAATAGTAATTTTCCTAGGTCTCTCAATGTTGAATGTATTTGGCCACAAACGACCCTTTGAAGTTACCTTGAATTATCTTTCCAATCGGAAATTCCAACAAATTGACATTTCTTTGTTTCACTTCCAAATTGAAATGAAAAACTGAATTTTTTTCTTAAAGAATTTGTTTTGATAATTTCAAAAGATGTTAGTGTGTACTGTTCAAATAATATTGGTTATGTTATAGTTCAAAACAAAGGATATATTAGGGATTAATATTGGCATCATCAAAGCAATATTTTAACATTATTGAAATTAAATGGGAATGTATAGCAATTAATTTTGACATTGTTCTCTATGAAATTCTGTCTGCAACATTCCTGCAAAATTATGCATTTGCTGATGGAAAATTTTTCTTAGTTTTCACCAATTCTTATAGGAAAGTATTATTCCCATACACATCCATAATTTGGACTATGTAACCTTTTCATGAACGCATGGAGCATTGCATATTAAAATGTGTATTTGGTTGTAATCTTAATTTCTTTCCCCCTGCATAAAAAACATAGTCAAATGTGACTGAGGTTAGGAAAAAAAGTAGGGAAAATTGGATGACTTCTCATTTCCTCACATTAATCTAAAATATTAAAATAGTGCTTCACTCATTAAGTAAAATTACTTTTCACTGTGATAAGATTGATTGTAAGTGGGTCATTTATTGAACTGCATCACACTTTTAAGCACTGTGTCTTGTGTCTGAACCTGGCCTGTGTGTGCCACAGGTTCACTGTGGGTCTTGCCAGTCCTTTTAAACTCCCTCAAAACAAACAACAGATGCCTGAGTCCTTGCGTCCCAGACGGTCAGTACCAGGTTTACTCGACCTTCCTAATTTATTTTTCCTCTTCTGGGTCTGCTCCTTGTGACTGCAACTACCATTCAGAATCCTTAATCCCTCCAGAAGGGTTGTGACTGAAATTTCAGCTTTACTGAGCATGGGATCAAGTCCTTATGATAAGAAAATATTTTTGCAGAGCTGTCTTTCTGCATGTAAACCATGCTCTTTCTTCCTTTGATTTATGTTCTTCAGAGATGTGGTTTTCTCACTTGATTGATACTGTGTGTGCGAAACAACCAAATACACTGAAATCTGTTTTTCTCCAGTTGTGTTACTATTGTCTTCCTCTGTCCATTCATCTGAAATAGGAAGGAAAATCTTATAAGAGCTTAGCAGTAACAAACATTGTATTAAGAAATGAAAATATCAGTATTAAGATAAAATACTATTTTTTTTTTTTCTGTAAGGAAAGGATGAAGAAGATTAATAGTTCTGTCTTACAATATATGAAATGGTTGTGTGTTTATTCACCACGGGTACAGGCTTCTGCTTTTGAGAAAGGGTATGATCATGAGCTCTAAAAAAAACCTTAATGTAAAATTCCAAAACACGCAGAAACATTTTTTTTTTGTTGTTTCCTAAGGTTTTATTTTATCTGAGTTCAGTTTGAGACTTTGGGGATATGTTGACCAATCCAGAAACTTGACTTTTTCAGTCTGATAGAATATTCTCTCCTCATTTGCATAGTCTATATACATGTGCCTTAAGCAATAGTGACTAACATCTGACACATGCCTGGCACACACTTCATCAGGCAGAGAAAGATGAAAAACCTTTTTTGTGGGTTGTTGCTTCACTATCTGGTTTTGTATATAAGCAGAATGCAGGACACACCTATGAGCTGGGAAGTTTCATAGTTTGTGAACTTTGGACTAATATTTTGTGGATGTAGGGTGCTAGACACTCTATGGTTTACTTTGGGCATTTTTAATTTTTTTTTTTTTTTAATTTTTAACATATATAATGAGTAATGGGGCTTTCCATGGAAAAAGCCTAAGAGAAGCCTACCAGTGTTGTACTCATATTTTTTTATTAGTACTCTAGTCACTGGATTATTGCCTATTCTCCCTTCCTTTATGTATGGGAGGGATAGGGAAGGTCTGGGTGCAGGTACCCTCCTGACAGGTAGTAGAAATTAGCATTTGACTGTTAGAGTAGTGGTTGCTGAATTCATTGGATTAAAAATGTTTATATTGACGAGATCTTTGAATTACTTGATGTGCCTTAAAACCAAGGATGACAACTAAAAGAAAGCATGTGGGACACTATACATGGTATGTGTAAAATATGGCAATAGAATGAAATAGATAACAAAACTGTTGAGTGAGGAATATTTTTTAAATTAAATTTCATAGAATCACTAAGGTTGAAAAATCCCTCTAAGGTCATCCATCAGCCATTAACCACATCATCCAACCTCTAACCCGTCACTGCCAGCTCTACTACTAAACCATGCTCCTAAGCACCACATCTACACATCGTTTCCACTCTTCCAAGGACAGTGGTTCCACCACTTCCCTCGAAAGCCTGTCCTAATGCTTAATGACCCTTTCAGTGAAGAATTTTTTCTTAATATCCAATCTAAGCCTCTTTTAGCACAACTTGAGGCTGTTTCCTCTTGTCCTGCTACTTGTCACCTGGGAGAAGAGACCAAGCCCCAGCTGGCAACAACCTCCTTTCAGGCAATTGTAGGGAGTGATAAGGTCTCTGTAAGGAAACTTCTCTGCCTCATCATCCAGGAACCACTCCAGCAGTCACACTTGCCCCACCTGAGCTGGGGCTGAGGCTCTTTCACAGTTGTACACCCCACACTCACAAAGTCACACCAGGTTTCCTTATGATTCAAGTCCTGCTGGCCACACTATTCCTGATGTAGGCCAGGATGCCATTGGCCTGCTTGGTCACTTGGGCCCACTGCTGGCTCATGTTCAGTAGGCTGTCAGTTTATTATTTCTTTATATATTAGTATTATTATATATAGTACTATATAATATATAGTGTATATATATATATATAGTATATATAGTATATATAGTATATATAGTGTGTATATATATATATATATACACTATATATTATATAGTACTATATATATTTGTTTATATACCTTTTAAGAGTGGATCAGTTATGTGATCATTTGATCTACTACCTATAGCAGTGGGTGTATTTGTGAGTAATTAGAGTTGGTGCCTGTGTGACAGGTACCTACTGTGAGCAGCAATATTAGAGAAAGTCTGAGCTGCTGCTGTCCGTGTTGTATTGCACGGAAAGTTTTATTTTTCAACTTTTTTACATTCCCTCATTACCCTCAAAATGGTTAATTTCTTGATTCTGTGTTTTTTTCTGGCTTTTGATTTATGCTGTATATTAAATGCTCATAGTTATTGACTGCTGGGTGCTTTGCTTGTCCTTTATAACATTGTTTGATAGTCCTTTGATTGAAGTAGAGATGAAGTGATAAGGATAAAATTATTGCATTGAGATTTCTCAGGTTCATTTTATCATCTGATGGCTACAGAACATGGTTTCAGCAATGGAGAGATGACTGAATTTGCCTCCATCTGGATTGTGAAAGGAGACTAGTGTGTTATTTTCCATCAGAAGGAGGTAGTGGTGTGTAGGCAGAAAAAGAGCAACAGAATTCTTCACTGGTGTTCAAAACAGCTGGGGGAGCAGAATTTCAGGATATTAGAGCACTTTTAGCAGGCAGTGTAAGCAAAGCCTTTATGTGCCTCAGCCTCTACACATAGTAAAGGATGACTAAACCCAGTAAATATATTAAACAGTATTTTTAAAATACTGTCTCATCCTTAATGTCTTTGGTGTAAGTAAACCATGGTAATCCTAGAAAAGAAATAAAGGCATGGAAGGAAAAAGGAGAGAATATATTCTATAAAATAGTAATTTTGTCTGTATGTCTGTCCTTCTCTTGAACAGCTAATAGGGACAAATGGAAGCTAAAAAAATATTTTATTTTTCAACAATAATCAGGAAATAAGAAATTCTGTTGGTTTTTTTTGTTTGTTTGTTTGTTTGTTTTTTATTTAGTGGGTTTTCTGCAAAATGAAGCTATTTCCTTTTCCAGAGACTGGGAGAAACAAACATTTCACCGATTTTAAACAATTTTGCATTTCCTCCTGGCTGATCTTTTAATGTTTTTCTTCTCTGACTCATGTCAAGAGCTATTTCAGCTTGACATGCTGCAAGTGCATTTTCTATATGTCTATAATGAAATGGAAAAATGTGAATGATGGATGTGCAGTAGGCTTGCTCACTCCTCTATGCCTTGCTATTGATAAGTAAGCTGGGGTAGCCAGAAATGAACTTGTATTTACTTCAAAGCCATCTGGGCTCCCTTCATTCAGGTTGTCTGTAGCACCATGGGTGACCTCTTGTCCTTGCAGTGATTCATACCTCTCGCTACAGAAGATTTCTGCTTTTCTCTTTACCTCAAACCTTGTAAATAAGTCAAAGGAAACAGGTCACTTTTTACATGGCATCTTTTAAATGTATGATCTTTTCTCTTCTGCAGACAGCCAGAACTCTCCTAGGTATCTCTATTGACTTTAAGAGCATGTATTAATTTTTCACTTGATTTCTGTAGTGCATATATACTGATATTGCTATACCCAGACTCTAATCTGTTGTTGCTCAGTTTTACAAGTGTAAGGTGAGAATGCTGTTTCCTTATACCATAAAGACTCTTGTAGCCTTGCTAGTTAATACCAGTAACATTTCACATAGTGAGGGTGGGTTGCTGACAGCAAGAGTTACAGCTCAAGGTTGTCTGTGAATAATATCTTTCTGATTTTACGTTGTGCATTTTACATGTCCACACTGATTCACTGGATTTTGCATCCACAGTTAAGTGTCCTCTCCCACTGTTATATGGCATTCTAACTTCGAGCTCATTATCCTCCTGTTAGAGGAGGCTGATAAGAAGGTTATGAGCACTATCATCCCACTTCTGACTAATGTCTGTTCAGTTTGGGTGGTAGATCTGACATTTTCTACCAATACAGCCTTCAGATGTGTGAAATTCTTATTTCACAAAATGTAGGTGAAACTGACCAAAGAGTTCCTGTACCTTAACTCTCCTTTTGCTTCAGCAAATTGATTTCAAGTCATTTTAAGGTCTCCCTTGACTTCTAAATGCTTGAATTAGACAAATTTGTAATATTTTTTCCTCTTTTTGAGTTAAATTATGCATTTGCGGAAGCAGACAGGACAAGTAAAACTCAGTCAAGTCAAGGAAATAGAAATATTCTCATGGATAGGGAAAACAGGTCTAAATTCTGACCTAGTCTTTAGGAGTGTAGGAAGATAAAAGTTATGATGGTGCATCAAATGGGGCATTGGGAAATAATGAAAACAACTTGTGAAATCCATGGCTTCTATAGCATGCAATTAGAAATCCCCACTCATGTCTCCATGCATTCGGCAGAAATCTTAAAAAACAACTCCCCCCTCCCTCTGACAGTTACTGTTTTGGCCACCTAAAGATGTTGCTACTTGAGCCTTTGTTCATGAATTAGTGTTCATTTTAGCAAACATTAGATCTGAAAAAATGTCCTGAGCAATCTAACCAGAAGTTCACCATGTCTCCAGTCACACACAAGTCTTCAAACTGAGAATGCAATGTGCTAGTTATTTTATATAGCTGCTGGATTTTTAAGAGAAATTAACAATCTGCAGTTCCCAGTAGGAGTAATGAAGATGTTTGGTTTATTGTCTTTTCTTACATTTCTGTACTGATTCTGCAATATCTTCCACAATCTGAGATATTTTAAAAGATCTAATTGTTGTGTGTTTTACTTTCTACTACAGATAATTTAAAAAAAAATAAAGATGGTTAGAAAATTAACCTACAGAAGCTGAATAGTGCAAGTTGAATGGGCCCATAGTTATAGGCTACCTGGTATCCAGTAAATTCTCCCTTTCTAAGTTTTACTCCTGACAGTGTTTTCAGTCAGCAGCTGTGGTAAGAACATAGTAAATCTAAAGCTGTATAATCCATTCTTTTTGTTATAGTATTTATTACTTTTTAAACCTACAAGTAGCTTGAATCTTGAGCATCAAGATTATCTTTTCTCTCTACAGTAATTAGCAATATCTTCTCAATTCAGCTGTGACTTTCTAACTGCTTAGGGTGATCTCATCCCACTGAAAAGTTCAAATATTTAAAATCATATGCGAGAATGTCCATAATGTGATTCTAGGAAGGGAAATGATTTTGGAATAAAAGATGCTGGTTATTCATAGGTATAAAACAGACTAAAGTTATTAATGTAAAACTTTAAAAATTAATGTTGCCTTTCTTCTTTCTTGCTGAGAATGTTAGAATTCAGCAAATAATATACTGGTAAGACTCCCTAAATATTAGAAATCTGACCATGTTTGTGTTGGGTTGTTTTGGTGGGATTCTCTAATATAATTCACACATAATTTTTACTGAGGGGACACCTAATTGGGGTCTACAGCGTCCTTATGAGGGGAAGTGGAGGGGCAGACACTGATCTCTTCTCCCTGGTAACCAGTGACAGGACCTGAGGCAGTGGCACAAAGCTCTATCAGGGAAGATTTAAGTTGGATATCAGGAAAAGGTTCTTCACCCAGAACATGTTTGGGCACTAGAATAGGCTCCCCAGGGAAGTGGTCACAGCACCAAGCCTTAAGAAGTGCTTGGACAATGTTTTCAAGGCACATGGTGTGATTTTTGGGGCTGTCCTGTGCCAGGCCAGGAGTTGGACCTGATGATCGTTGTGGGTCCCTTCCCGCTCAGGATATTCTATGATTACCTGTTATTAGATGATAGGAGTGTCTTTATTGACATGAAGCTTGAAGACCTCCTTGTTGTCCTATCTGGTGAGATTTAAGGTTATAAAAATTCAATAGCTTGAAAAGATGCTCCAATAAACATCTGAACTTGAATATTAGACAAGAATATCTTGATGGAAAAGTGCTGAGATGAATAATTTATTTAGTGTTTTCCAAAGGCCTGTAGTTAAGTCCTGAAATTCTTACTTTTCAACACTGCTGATAATGAATGAAAAAATACTACTCTGGGTTGAAACCACCTTATTTTTTTGGTGACTGATTTGATTTTGGATTACAGTAGAGAAGTTTAGGGTGGATTTTACTGGAGATTTGTATGTCTGGGAAAAAGGGAAGTGAATTCCAGCTCCATGCCACATTTATTTTGACATACTGTTTTCTTGTCCTGGCCAGTGCCATTCAAAATTAGCATCGTTTTTCTACCACTTTAATGTAGACTTTGTTATCATTGCACATTGGAATATATAACTTAGAAAAAGTGTATGGGTTAGAATCACAAAAGAAATCTCTTTCATGTTTATGAGAGCATGTATGTATCATCTAGACTTTTTAGTGAAATCCTAATTTTGAGCTGCGTCTTGTTGTATGTGTTGTGTCTGCCAGTCCTTTCTGCGGGAGAACAATGAATGGCCTGATGAATAGACAGTTTGCTCGAGTCTTCTTCCTTGTTTTTATTAATGGGCTGGTACTTGGCTGCCCCACTTGCAGGAAATGTCCAGCTTGGTGTTTGTGGTGGTGGTTTTTTTTTGTTTTGTTTTGTTTTGTTTTTTTAGTTTATTGAATTGCCATTTACAGCAGCTTATAGAGCAGCCCAAAAAGAGGTGGTTCTTGATGGCTGAATGTAATGACATACCTTATAAAAGAAATGGGAACTGTTCTTTTTGCTGCTTGATTAAATACATATTATTAAATGTCTTTTAAGCTAGAATTTTCTGAAGAGCCATTAAACAGTGTAGCTGAATGATGAATTTTCAAAGCACAAGCCTCTCTTCAGCTTAATCACAGGATCTCTGATATTTTAATTATGTTTTAAGGCCTCTTGAAGTGACAAGGTTGATATGAAAAAATAACATGCAATCACAAAATAACTGCATGTTATGTTTTTCAAAACACTGAGGTAGCTACATAATAATTAGTTTTGGAGCTATTAAATGAAAACGCACAGCAGTATTCAGGAATACGTGATTACTCAGAGGATGTCTTTATTAAATCTCTAACTTGTATTAAACAATAGGTGTCCCCCTTCCTCCCTTTATGCAACTCCTTGTGTTAGATGATGTTGATGTATTTTCCAAATTCGGTTAAATTAATCCCTGGGGCAAATCTGGTCAAAGCAAAGGTGTGATATCAGTGACTAAGCATGGACATTAGTTAAGACTGAGTGACGCTGTACAATAGGAGGGTGGACAAAAGAAGAATACTTATTTTTGAGAAGGAGATTTTCAGTGCAAGGAGAGATGCACTTCAAAAATGGCATTGTCAGGTCTGAATCCCACATTTGAATCTTGTGGTCTGAAATCAAGCAGGAAGTTTTTATCTCTTTTGCAAATATTAAGTAATTTCTTATAGGTTATTAATGAGTTGAAAAAAAAAAACTACAATGTTTTCCTGAATAGATATTGAACAGTTTAACATTTTCTTCTGATTTATAATCCTGATTATGTTTCTTATTTACTTTTGTGTAGTACACCAGTACGTTAAGAGTTACTATTCAGATCTTCCATTCTCTACTCCCCTCCCCACAAAGAGTAATCAGAACTCAAAGCAGGACACTTACTTGTTGAAGGACAAATGCATTGGGGGATATTTCAGCTGCCAAGCAGCAGGTCTGCAAGAAGGCTGTTTGATTCCAGACAGGTTCAGCACCCGTGTAGCAAATGGTTTACAATAAAGCCTACAACAAACCGAGGAAGAGATACATTTGCATCTAAAAACTCAGCTTTTACATCAATACTTCCTTTCCTTTATTATTACTGTAATAATAATCATAACAGCAGCAACAATAATAACAATAATAATAGTTATGATTATGTGGTTCTAGCATCTGTTTTACAAAACATTGAATCACCTGTGGGAACTGCAAGGACGATAATGGATTGAATGGATCTGGATGTGCATAGTAATACGTAGTAGAGACGGAGTGCATGCGAAATAGGCACAAAAAGACACAGAAAGCTAAGGCAATTGTGCTTTACCATGTGTAGTGTGGCAGAAGAGATGTTTAATAATGAATAATATCAGAAAGAAGAATATTCACAACACAGTAAATTTTAAAAAGGCAAACTGTGGAACAATTTGTGTGGTTAGGGTTACTGAGAAGACTGTACCTAGGGTGCTTGAAGTTTAGAAAGGGAGCTAAATCGATGTACCAGGTGGAAGTAATAGTTGATGGCAAACATGACACAAGATTGCATTTGCTCTGGGTGATGCTTTGGGCGCTGCAAAGTATTCCCGCAAGCATAGTTAAATGGCCATGATCAGCATTGAAAGAAATGCACTGAACCTTTTTTATAAGCATCTTTTGAACACAGAGCTCAGAGAAATTCTTCCTGTGGCTGAACTGTCCATTGTCATTAAATCTTCCAGGTGTAGAAGACTATGATTTTTTTGAAGAGTGTGTGTAGGAAAAATGATGGGATTTGAAAATGGGAACCTGGTTGCTTGTCTTCACCAAAATATAGAGCAAGTTATATATCTTGAGGGAATTGAAGTGCTAGAAAGTGTTTAAGAAACCAGATATCCTGGAGATCATTGCTAACAAAGAATATATAATGTATCACCATAGTGGCTGACAGCCTGAAAGTGTAAGATAATTAAAAATGCTTCTTGAATTACAGGTTTTGTTATAAATGGCAGAGTTAGCAGGAAGATTAATTGCTCTTAGCAGCTGCCAATTTTTTTTCCATTTTTGAAGGAACCACAGAAGTATTTCCACTCTTATACATTACTATGACTGTTGAGAATGTTTTTACCATTACCATTTTACCAGCCTGAGAAAATGGACACATCGTGTATACATGATTTTCAAATGCAATAGTAAGTCATAGATGCAACTTTCTAAGCTATATGTTTGCTATGAACATTTGAAGTTTCATTCTGATGTTAGAAAAAAATACTCCAATTAATAACTGAAGTCTTAAAAAAAGGCATCCTTTTCTATTAGTGGAATAGAGATATATAGTGCATTTTTTTTTTTTTTTTTTAGCTTGAAGTAATTTCTTTTCCAAACTTTCCTTGGGTTAGAATAAATTAAAAAAAAAATTCCCTCTGCCCCCCTCCCTCATTCAAATAACCCCCAGTCACTGATGTATCTGTTAGGTCAACAGAATCCCAACAAGGTGTTTTCCTTGCATTTTTCAATGTATAGAATGACAGAGGGTGGAGTGTGGTCTCTATATTTTGATTCAGGAAAAGCTCAATCTCTGATAAGTGATGTGTTAATGGAAGTGAATGCTTGAGAGTTTGAGTTTTTTGGTCCCTCCCCCTTCCATGATCTTTTAATTTTTTTCCTTCTTCATTCCTAATATTAGATAAGGCTATTTGGTCATTTCACCACTGACAGAGAACAGTACTACATCTCTCAAATATTTTGTAAGAGCATTTATTTCTCCATTCATTGTTACACAGACAAAAAGTAACAATGAGACTGTTCTCATTGGAGGCACACTGATCTTTTTTAAAAGATTTTTTAGGGCCATGAGTGAATTTTTATCACACTGCTTTTGCTGTTCTGCACTGTGGCAAATTGGTGCTTTGTGGCAGCAGAAGTGGACTAAAACATCCATAAAACTGAGTGGCATTAGCTGGTCTGACAGTATAATTAGTCTACAACAGAGAAGTGTCAAACAGAGTATGCAATTGTTCGTTCTAGATCCGGCCAGGATAATAATCTAACATCTCTAACTTTTAAAAAAGCTTGTTAATGATCAGCACCTCCATTGCTACATTCCATTCTGCATGCAAAATAAAAACAGGTGAATAAGACATCAGCAACCTTGTCCTTAGTATGCAGAGATAGATGCAATACTGTGAGGTGACAGGTGCTCGATAGAGCAAGCAGCGCAAAAGAGCTGGAGCTGTTCCTGCATATGGAGCTGTCTGCTAACTGTCCAGAAGCAGAGCCCTCTGTTTATGAGACTGCCCTCCCTTGAGGTTTCTTCTAATTTTAACAGGAGCTGCTCAGTTGAGGCTGACAGAACTCAGCTATAGATACAACAGCAAGATAGATAGCATGTAATCAGAGAGTAACACTTGGGGAGAACCTGTAGTGTCCTCATGCCAGCATAACGACCTTGTGTTTATTAAAATAAATATCCTCGAGCAAGACAGAGCCAAGGAGTTCAATAACAGAAACATTTTCCTGTCCTCCTGCTGCTGAGTGAACAGAGTCTGAAGGTGCTACCTCTAATTGAGAGCATTCTGCTTGCTCATAACAGTTAAGGCTAATTTATTTGTTTATGACAAATAACTGCATGCAGAGTACATGGGAAAGGGGTAGTGTAAGGCAAAATTGAGTTAAATCTTCCGGCTGTGTTGAGGAAAGATAGCAGGTTCCCTGCACTATTCTTGTAAGTGATGCTGATGATGGTAAAAATAAGGCAATAAAAATGTATGAAGGCTGTTGCAAGCATTTTTCTGATTTACGGGTGGGTTCATTTTTCCGGTGACACTTTTATACGGCATCTTCAAATGTCTGTGGGTCTGACAGGAATATGTGCCGTGCAAACTTGACTTACTATATGAGACCCAAACTTTCAAAACGGGAAGCTAAAGTGGTCACCAGCAGTCTTCTTTTCTTGATATTACCTCTATCCAGATACTCCTGGTCCTGAGCCAGCTGCTCTGATTGACTGAGTTTTGAGACAAAGATTGGACTTGGGTGATCTTCAGAGGTCCCTTCCAGCTTCAACTATTCTGTCATTCTGTGAAATTGTCTGCTGATAGATCCTCTGTTGTCAACTGACATGTCCTCAAAATACCCCACAAGATGGAAAATTCTGGAGTTATAGAACTGACAGAACAGCTCAAGGTGATGCAGCCATCTTTGCCATATAGGATACAATCAAGTATGCTTATGTCATTCCTGATTCTTCTTTCTCAGGAGGATGTGATTTCATGGACAGCAGCTGTGGAGATCGTTCAACGCAGTTGCTACTCAGTGTATGGCCAGATGAGATCACACAGTTGAGAACTTTGCTCACCCAGGTTTTTAGTGTTTCCAAAGATGGACATACACATCTTTCTGAGAAGCCAGCTGAATATTTGACAGTCTTCATGGTGGTTTTTGTTCTTACTTGCATTTAAGCAGATTACCCTTGTTGCAGTTTGTGTTAATCTCTTTTCAGGTGTCACTGTTGAGGAGGGTCTTATGCTCTTTCTCTCTATTCTTGACAGCTTCCCATTATACATTAAGGTAAGATGTCCCATGAACTTTCTCTTCTGAATACTAACCAGCCTCATTTTTCAGTCCTCCTTATCCATCATGTTCACCAGGCTGTAGTTCATGCTGGCTGCAGTTCAGTACATCTACATGCCTTGTAATCTGTGTTTTATACAAGAAGTACCCATGGACAGCAGTTGAGTCTCACAAGTGCTGTAGAGGGAAATAATCACTTTCCTCAATCTGCTGGCTGTCACTTTGCTGATGTAGCCCTGTGTGCAGCTGGCATGGCTTACTCCATCCCAGCGGCAGGACTTTGCATTTGCCCTTGTCAGACTTCATTAGGTCTCTGTCAGCCCATGTCTGTGGAAGGCCAAAGTGCCTCTGAAGGGACTGATTGCAGGGACAGAGGCACCACAATTTCCATATTATGTTTTATTGTATTATCTTCCACATGGATAGGTCGGTTTTTTTCCTTAGGACTAACTTGGTTCTTCCTTTTGATGCAGTTTAAATCTGTTACTCTTGGTCATGTAATCCCTAGGCATGGAAAATGAATTCATGCTATCCTCTTTGCAGCAGCTCTTTAGGTATTTGGAAACTTATCATAACCTTCTGTAACTCTTTTATGGTTTTCTCTCCTCCTCCTTTTTCACAGCTCTTAATCTCTTTGTAATTTTTCTTGTTTCCTCTGGACTATCTGCAATTGACCCTAATCTTCGTTGAAATGCCTGAAATTTGACATGATAGTCTGTGTAAGTCTTTATCCTTTATAAGTACGGTAGAGGATAATTCCCAGGCTTTTCAAGGCTGTGTATTAGCAGGTACATCCCAAATACAATTTACTGCCTTTACAACAGCATAAAATTACATTTAGTTCCTGAACCATAAAAATCTCCAAATCCTTTTCTGTGAAACAGTTTTTCCACACTTCCACAATATGTAGGAGGGTGATGACCCTAGTTTCAAAATATTGTCCATATTTAAGGATAATTTTGCTTGGTTCAATTTTTTAAATCATAGTTACACATTGTCAAGATGGCAACCTGTTGGAAGCCTAGAATTTAAAGTTATGTTTTATCTTTCAGTATCCTCATCATTAGTGAAAACACTGAGTGGGCCTGAATCAAGAGGAATCTTCAACAGATGTATTTGTTACATTTGATGAAATGGCATTGATAATATTTTTGAGAATTTTCCCTGAGCCACTTTGCCTCTGTGATAATCTGTTTTCCTCTACATTGTGCTTTTCGTCCTGTTTATATCAAACGGGGCAGTGTCAAAACCCTGAATTCATGTGTTATTATAGGAAACCTTAATAAAGCCTTTTATGTTGTTATAGAAAGAAATTGTTAGTGGTAACTCATTTGATTGTTTTGATGGCATTTTTTTTTCTCCCAGTATTTTCTCAAGAAATTAAATTTTGTTAAAACCCTTGAAACTCCTCAGCTGCGTTTTGTTCCCAAGTGTAGAAAGTTTATGCCCTCTGGTTCCACCACTGTGCTGTGTAGAAATATTGTTATAAAATAACATGCCACGTGTCAGAAAATTGTCATAGGACACTGTATATGCTGCTGAGCTGTCTACTTTGTACAATATTCTTTTCCCAATAGACAGCTATTTAGTTAAATTTCTTAATTATCACGAGGACAAATTCTTTCTGTTTACCTAATTTTCATATTTATGTGATGTGGCTAGGTCCTGCTATAGATCTGTACACCTTTAAATACTTAGATTATCATGTGATCAGTTTAGATGCTTGGCATGCATATTCAGGGACCCTCCTTTGTTCCTTGCTGTGATTCTTCTACTTCCTAAATTTTTAGAGTGAGTCATAATTTTTCTGCCTCCATATGTGTTTCTGTTACTGTCTACCCTCATCATGAAGAGCCCTGTAATTCAGTAAGCAAAATATTTTTTAATCTCTTGGGGCTGTATTATGTTGCCATGAAATACATCCTGTGGTCGAAAGATGAGCCTTCTGAACCTTCCTCTGCCCAAGCACACATTGTCTTTGCATCTGCTCTCTCCCTGAGCCGTGTACATATGCCTGAAAGTACTGAACACCCAAAATCTGATTATGTCAACCCTTAAACCACTACTTTCCTTCATGGACTTATTTTGTTTTCTTAGAGAAGTCCCAGGCAATAACAGTATCTGCATGATTTTTTTATATTCACCAAAACAAGTCAGTAGCTTTAGAGGAAATTTTTCAGATACAGCTTCTAAATGACACAGTATCTCCCGGAACGTCATGTTAGTTGTATTAGGGATGCTTTAAGACTTGAAATACCCTAATTTCAAAAAAAACTGGAAAGAAAATTTCAATCTGTTTGCTTTTCCACCCCAGATTCTATATGGCTCCGTATTGACTGTGGATATCTGCCAAGATAATTTTGATTAGGTCATCTCATCAATAAGCAATGTCCTTCCAGGAAGCCACTTTAATTCAATTAATGTGGCAAGTCAAGCTAGGTCAGACTTGAAATTCAGTAGATATTTGTATTGCAGAGACATTTGTTAATTGAATACAGTTTTACATAAGGGACCTCGTCAGATAAAAGCCTTAAAGGGGGAAAGAGAAGCATCCAATTGTAATCGAGACATCAATGTACATTCTGTGAAGGTAGAGGTAATTAACACTACATGTGTCACATACTCCATAGGAAATTAAAAAAAATTTACTAGAGAGATACAGGGGGGTGGTGGAGGAAAGCAGTCAAGTGAATGGCATTTAAATGGAATATTGTACTATATTATATTGGGTGAATATAATCCCCAAACAGCAAAGATAATTGAAGAGAAGAAAGACTCATACCTTTGAAAAATAGGATCAAGATAATCTGTGTATGATTACATGCAGTAATTGCTGAGGAAATACTAGAATTTAATGCAAGTCACCTAATAACAGTATTTGTGAGACTATCTCTACATGTCTTCCACTCTTCATATTTAATATATTGAAAACAGGCAGGCAACAACATTGTACTTGATCACAATTTTACTCTAATAGCAAACTTCTGACATGACATTTTTAAGTCTGCCAAATTTAAACAAAAAGATAATAGAGAAGATGATAATGTACATCATGTACTTTTGTTAATTGACAGTGTAAGTAGAGTTAGAAGATCCCTGGTAGAAATAGTCACAAAGTGCTGCAGTGAATAGTAAATGAGTTCTGCATGTTCCAGCATTAGATGAAGTAGAAAATATAAAGCATGTTAATGTCTGAACTCTTGATTTTTGCTTGAAGTATATAAGTAGTTAAAAGTATTTTGCCTCATGTTTTACTTCATGGGATCTTGTGCTGGTTTCTCAGGAGCATTTAAATATCCTCTATCCCAAAAATGTTGTTGAGTTAGAAGGCAAACATCAAGCAAGATTGTGAAGGGTGATACTGTTTTTCTGTACATCAATGGAACTGCTCCATATATTAATGTCCAAATTGGCTGTCCTGTTATGCAAATATAAATTGCTGAGACGAATTCAGAGAAGAGATTCAAGAAAGGCCTGTAATCTGGGAACCATTACCTCTGAAAGACTTGAGAAATTCAGTCTGCTAAATTTATCAAAGTGTTGATTGAGAGATGATCTTGTAATAGCATTCAATGTTGTTCTTAAAGAAGAGATTGCGCACAGATTGTTCTTTATCAAAGTTGCAAATGTGGCCTCACCGTTCATCTATGAAACAAAATGAGGCTAGCAATAAAGACTGAAAAAGCCACGTAATATAACACGGCACAGTAGAACGGCTTTCTTTACTAGTGCTGTTCACTCCAAGGTCTCAAGACTTTGCATGGGAGGCAGACCCACTGATTCCAGTCTCCCAGTTATGACAATTATTATGTTTTGAGGATATCAATAACCTAACTGAATGTAAAGTAGCACTTTCAAGACAACAACTGTCTCTAATCCTTTTCAGAACCTGATTTGTTAGCCTTACTGTTTCTATACATCTTCAACTGAAGATGCAACTCTTTGAAACATAGAGCATTAAATCAGTAACAGACGTTTGCTAAAATGAAATTGGAGTGGTTGGTAATACTGTGGGATTTATAGCCAATAACAACAGGCAGGTGCTCAGACAGATTTATTGATGTGTTATAATGATGTGAAGTGAAGAAACCGCAGCAGGAGAGCAAGGACCTTCTTTTTCTGTTTACTTAATGCAGTCTTCCAAGGAAAACACCACATTTCTGAATTTGGGTGGTTTTATTGACTCTGTTGCTACGTGAATGAGGTCTGAATTGCAGCCACCAAACTAATTTGTTTTGTCAGATTTGAAGCTCCAGCCTTCTTTAACAAATAAAAAACCCAAAAAATGGATGGGGATATGCTGGCAATCTGACTGCTCTGTTTAGCCGTTACTGCTGTGAGAAGATGAAAGAAGCAAATATCCAGGGAGGTGGCTGGTTTGGCTTGATGACATTCAGAAGTATGGGCCATGCAGCCAATACAAGACATGATCATGTTGTATTTTGTGAATCCTCTGTGGTAGTGGAAAAAATAGTTGTTTATCATAATTACTTGTCCACCTTACCAATGGCAGAGCTGTCATCCAGACTGATTACCCGAACACAACAGAAATTGCAGCACAAGTGCCAAACTAATTTCAGTAGCTAGAACAGAATAGTAACTTTGTTTAGGCAGTTCAGCGACTGATTTAGTCAAGCTAGCACTAAGCATAGGGAAATAAAGATTTTCTTCCTAGAATTTTTTTGGAGTTGTTTGTTTTACTGTGTTGAGGCCAATTTTTGTCTAAATATATTATAGATTTTTTTTTTTTCTGAAAACAGTGTTTAACATAGGCAGTTATAGTCAATTTTAAGCATATCTTTAAAAATGTATTCTTAATTCAAAAATAGGTATTTGAATCTGATTCAAACAAGCTGTTACAGTTTTTTTTTTTTTGTCTGGAAAGAGAAAAAGTAGAGATGACCTGTGATGTAACCAAGGTGGTTTCTGAGCTTGGTCCTCTATTTCTGCATGTGAATTCTAATAGCTCCTCAATACTTAGACCCATTTTATCACCGAAATCTTATTTAATTTGCAATTATAAAGCACCATGGACACAGTTTCAAAAATGAAATGAGACTCGGGCCTTGAAATATATTCTTTTAATGTCATTTAATATTTAGTAAGACTGTGAAAGTAATGAGAATATTATTGTGGAATAAAGCTATGCTTACATCTCAGGTTCATGGATTTTATGGAAGAATCACCTCATCCTAGATCTTGTAAGATTTCCATACCTATGCTGCATAATTTCCAGGTAGACATGTTCATAGCTGCTAATTTGCAATGCAGATGAAATAGTGCTTCAGTAGCAAGATTTCAGTCTCTGCCAGCAGCTTAAATGTTCGTTTAAGACAACGTTTAAGAAGTATTCAGAAGATAATATAGCAGAACTCATTAAGAGAAGACATCAGTGTAATACACAGGATATTCTAATTATTACCACAACCTACAAAGTTTAAAAAAAAAGTGTTTTTGGAAATGTTTTAATAGGACTACTACTAATTGGGAAGATTCCAACTTCTCAGAAATAAGCTAGGCTTGAAAGAATTGGTAGAATCTACTACAAAGGATTATTCATATTATGTTAATATGAAAGTGAAACAGGATTTTTAAGAAAACAAATCATGTTGGTTTGAAGCTGTAAGTTGAAGGTGGGGTGCTTGCACCTAGAGGAAACTAACAGGTCTTTAAGTCTGAAATAGAATGTGATCTCACACGCACACTAAGCATGTGTAATGCAATTGTTACTAGATAGTTTTAGAGCAGAACTTGCTCTTTTAGAGATAAGAAAAAACCCTATAAATAATGAATCTGTCTCCAAAAACTAAAGAATCTTTCTCCAAAAAGAATCCTTCATCCTAGCTTAAGGTCTGCCTACTTCTGATCACAGAAAGGGGGCATTGAAAGCTCTCAGATTGTGTCAGCTAAACCACTAAGGGAATGGATTTTTATAATTTGTAATACACACATATTAATATAATGGACTTAATATAGAATTTTTCCATATGCATAAAGCATTATAGGGTAGTTGAAGTTGGAAGGGACCACTGGTAGGCAAGCCTCCTGCTCAAAGCCAGAACAACTTGGGTGCAGACTAGGTTGCCCATGACCTTACCCAGAGGTGTCTTGAAAACCTCCGGGGACAGCAAGACAGTAGTTTCTGTGGGCAGCCTCATTTGAAGCTTGATTTTTCTCGTGACAGAGAAGCCAGAACATCTCTTGTTTCAACTTGTGCATTCTTTCTTGACTTTCTCCCTTACACCACTGTGGAGATATCCTCCTGTAGAAACTGTCCCTGCCACCTCCCAGCCCCCCAGGTTATTTGTTCTGAACAGTCCCAGCTCCCTCATTTTCTCCTCACAGGACAAGTGAATCTAACCCTGACCATCTCAGTGGCCCTTCATTGGACTTGCTTCTGTTTATTCTTGTCCTTTTTTTGCATTGAGAAAGAAAATAATGTGATTTTTTTTTTTCAGTAATTAAAAGCTAAAAAATCAGCTTTTGTGTAAAAGTCCTCTTTTAACTATATTTTAAGTTTTGTCTCCCAATTCTTTGGGGATACACTGCTTCTCAGTAGAGTCATAAGGCTTCCTGCCAGACTTGGCAGTTTGCCTCTTCTCAGATTTCATGGGAGATAGCAGAAGGGAATATAAAAAGGGACAACACAGAAAAACCTCACCCTTCTCTCCACTGGAAATCCCTCTATGTGCTACTATTTTTTTTTTTTTTCCTTAGGGTAAGGAAATTTTTCTTTAGAGACTATTTGGATCACAATTTTTATGTACTTGAGACTGCAGAAACTCATCCTTCTGTCATCCAATCAGCTACTGTGGTTTGCCCTCTGAAAGCTTAAAACCTACTTAGTTTAATGCAAATTTATTTTGATGTGATTACAGCCCTTTATTTTCCCCTTCTTTATGGCAAGTTGTTGATGCACAGGAGAGGAAGCTTGGTTGCCCAGTCCGAATGCTTAAAGCCTGCTAATTGTATGCTATGACAAAAGAAAGTAAAAATATGTATTTATTACCATAGCAACAATAAAAATCTTCCTCCAACAGCACTGATAAACAACGTCTCTCTATCTTCTGTTCCTAAACTGTTAAGAAATTATATCTGAAGGATTATCTGTGGGATATTCTACACTGAACTGAAAAGTTAATTGGTTTATTAAACTGAGACCTCTACCCCCAAGAAATCATTGTATTCATGCAAGGATATCACAAAACTCTATTTAGTTTGTACCAGAAGTTTATCATAATTTAATTTAATTAACAATGTTTTATACATAAAATCACAATTAAAATCCAAACTGTGCATTGTAGTCCGCTGTATTTTCTGTCCCTGTTCTGCTCCAGAAAACGTAATATGGGGATGGGCAAGTTTTTTCAGAGCTGAACTAAAGTCACCATTGGTACAGTGTTACTTAGTTTCCCACTGAGGGATGTCAGTTGTCAAAGTGACCAACACATTATTACAGACAGTGCTGCTTTTGAATTGGTCTTTTATGCTTTTGTCCTCATAGCAGACTTTTTTGCCAGTTTGTACTATGTGTTTCAATTGTGCTCCAATATATTGTGAAATGTGCTGTGGTGTGGGTAATGATAAAGTGGTGCATCCTTTTAGATAAAATTATTTTAGCTGCTGTGATTTCAGGGACATAGGTTGATTGCCCACTCGTTAAAGATGTTCACATCCAGCCACCTACTTCAATACTTCCAGCACATCTGATGATAGTCTTAGCAAAAGGTATTTTGAGTTCAGCAGGCTGCTGCATTGCTTTATAGAGTCTTCAGGAGAAGAATTTAATTTTATTTCTGTCTTGCATGTAATTCACGTAATACAAAGTGCTTTATAGTCAGTCAAACTCGGGCAATATGAATTGAACAACTCACAAAGGAAGGTGTTTGTTTGTTTTGGTGTTTGTTTTTTTCCTTCCCAAATCAAACCTTTCTCTTTATCCGTGCATTCCTTTGGCAGAGCAATTTTCTCCTGCAATACAAAGTGATGTTCCAATAAAATTGAGTCAATTTTGTTAAATTTTTTTTCTAGAAAAATAGTTTTAGAAGCATCAAAATGAAGTTTCTGTTTATTTTTCTTTTGCTCTATTTTAAATTTAATAATGTGCTTATATGATTTCAGGATATTTTACATTAAAAGCCATTGAAGTTCCTAACTCCATTGGGTGCTAAAAAAAAAGTAAATCTTTCTAGTGTTCTCTTTAACTTTTGAGGACAGAGAATTACTGTGCACGGTGAATACATACTAGAGCCAAGAATAAAGCATTTTGAAATATCAGACTTGCATTTTAATCATTGTGTACTGTGATGCGCCACAGTATTTCACCTTTAAACAGTTTCTGTAGTTAGAAATCCAGCCTTAGAGCAGAATTTACTCATAATTTTCCTGTATTGGTCTTTAATTGCTAATGCTATATTTCTGGATACTGTTTCTGTTCCACTTTCAGTAGGCTGACACTGTGATATCTACCTCAAATCTATGCTGCAGTTGTCTACCCTCATTTAAGGAAATTGGCTGTGCTTGAGTGACAACCTCTGCTAGAGTTTATTTCCCTCCTCTATACCTGTGGTATGACTTGGGGTTATATAACCATGTTCATGTTAGTGAAACAACTCAGCCTTTCTTAAAGCTGCACAGAAAAATGGCTAATAAAGGACTGCACTGCTGTAATTACCTAGCAGGCGGGAAAGACACAGAGTGGATCTGCTGAGCTGCTTATATCAAGTGAGTGAAAATGCAGTTCAGTGGCACAACTGTAGTTTTTAAATAAATGCACCTCTTTGCTGAAAAATGACAGTGTTACTGTGTTCCACAGACACAGGATACACAGGGTGCTGTTTTCTTCCCCTACTTCTTTCTTTAACTGCTTTTTCTCCCCTACTCTGAAACTGTCACACATTTTGAACAGCTTCTGCTCTGTAATTTCATGAGCAATTTTTACTTAACTTCTAAGGTTTAAACAAAATAAAATTATTTATCTATGCTAATTACAGGAAAATAAGTAGAAACTTTTCCTCTGCATATTTATTGCCTTGAATTGTATAGTTTGGACCTGTGCTGAGGAATGAAAAATACGGGTTTAGACAGTAGAGATTAAGCATTTAGTGTACAATGTAAAGGTAACATAATGACTCTTCAGTATATAAGAAAAAACTTTCAGCAGCTACTACTCTCTTTCTTGGATTAAGCTTCTTTTGTATTGTCTTTGACAAACTCCACATTCCAGATTACTTAGATTTTTTTTCCTCTGTTTTTGTATTAAGATTTTGTTTACAGCAGTAATTGTCTGCTCTTCTTTGCTGACCCAAGAGCAAACTGCCCCCCATGCAGTTATTCCCCTCTCTGGCTCTCTGTATGCCACATACCATGTCTTTGTTGTTCAGGGCATCTTCAGAGTATCAAAATTTACCAGCATCCTGGAAGTATTTTCTCTCCTGCTTCTCATACTGTGCCTTTTTTTCCCTTTTCACTTTCAGAGAAGCCCTCATCTTTTTTCCCTTCTTAAAATCCTTTTTATGGATTCCCTGAGAGATATGGCATGTTCAGAAATGTTCTTAATAATATATCCTGTTCCCATACCACTATGTTAATTCTAAATCATATGCATTTTGGGGGGGATTCTTTCAAATTCTCTGACAAAATAGTTTTGACAGGAGCTAAAATGGTATAGTCAGAGCTATTTCTGCTCCAATTAATCTTTACATTAGGTGTTTCACAGAGTGCTGCAGAAGTGAAAATTCATCTTTCTGAAAATTGCCAATTTCCATCAGCGCTGTAGCTGGCTAAGAAACTGTTTCTAGGACACATAAAATTAAACTGAAAGAATCTTTTTTCCTGACCTTCAAACAGGCTAGTGTTACTAGCTTCCAGTAAAAACGCAGTTGATGTATTTTGTAGAAATAAATTAAAAAATGATAAATTTAGGCAGACTCAAGAACAATCTTAGCAATGGTGAGAGTTATTAGGTTACAGGACATTGAAATTTCTCATAAGTTTCATATTTATCCCAACACTGCACTGGTCAACAGACAAGAAAATATATTCTTAGAGACAACATTGACCAAAAATAAAATAGAAGCACAGAAGTTGAATTAGTCTGTTGACCTTGTGTATCTATGTCCTAATCTTCTGTAATGAATTACCTGTTGCTGCATTGCTCAGGCCAGCAGTGTAAGCCATCTTATATGTGGGGTCTCTGAATACTGAAAAAGTTCAGTCAATTTGCTGGAGTAATAACCTCCCCACTGTGCCATCCAGCCCATCCATTTTTTCACATGCTGTGCTGCAGCATGTAAATAATCCCTCCCGAAATGAAACATCTCCATTTGCTGCTCCTGTGCCCAGTTGTCTCACCTAAAGAGAATGTGGAATATTTTTGCTCTTAGGTGTTTTTGTTTTGATTTTGTTTAAGGAGTTTATTATGATGATTTAAATTGAAATCCTAGTAAATGAGGTATTTTGATATAAAGTGCAGTTATTTTTAATATTTATCTAGCAAATCACAGAAACTTTTTGACTAATGCATATTTATGATACCCCAAATTGATTCTTCAGAATATTGCTTGGTCATTTATTCAGTACAGCATCCATCAGAGGTTTGAAAGTGGTCAGGTGAAGGTTCTTGAAACTAACATTCAAGAAAGGCTGTTAATGATGTGCCCTTTCCCAGAGATCTTAGCTGTCTCCCTTGCCCTTAGAAATTAAATATTAGATCAGTCTTGAAACATGAAGTTTTCAGTCTCTTATTAAATTCTTTGATACTTGCCACAAGCTTCTATTACAACTTTACAAAGACCTATTTTTAGAAATGTCTGGTCTCTTTTTACATCATGATTCTTAGTGTGAGAAAATAAACACATTTCTACTGAAAGTGTGGGCACATTACTTGGCTCTTGTTTGCTTCCAAAGCATCTAGTGGCTGTCTTCCACTGGCTGTTGTGGAGAGTGTTTTCTTCTCAATATTTTATGCTTTCTATTGCTGAAATAAGTCATGTGTCAGGCAGGAGGAGAAAAGGAAGTTATGCTCCTCTGATCACCGCTATATTTAAATGCCTGCTCGATGTAGTCTTTGGTAGTTGGAGTAAGCATTCATCAGTTTTCCATGTGCTTGCCTGAAGTTGCAAATTTTATGTCTTTAGGAAGGAGCTTTTTACATACTTTATTGTTTTCAGGTCTGAGTATGCAGGTATAAAAGTTATATTTTCTGTCTTTGCAGGAATAAATGAGATCCTGAACTTTTGTGTTTTCCTTCAAAAGAAATAAATTCTGTCACAAAATATTCTTAGCAAAAGGCTGGCTGTGAAGGCACCTTGTGATGTCCTCAGATCAGATGACTCCAATATGGTCTTCTGGCCTAAAATTTAGAGTAACATGAGAGTTTAGAAATTAAAAACACTGGAAACCTGAGGTAGTTGTTATGCAATGTATTTTCTCTGTGTGACTTGTATGTTCTCTCTATAATCTACAAAAAAAAAAAGAAATAAATGTATAAATGTGGATATAGGAAAACAACCTGCTGAGATGGCAGTAAAACGTATGTAAAGCTGAAATCAAACATAAATAGGGAGAATTTAGCAAAAGACCAGCCTTCTCAAACCAGAGACTCAGGAGCTGATGGTTTGATCTTGGTTGGGTTTGCAGCTATGCCCCAGAAAATTTGTAAGAACAGGACTGACAAAATCCTGATGGGGCAAGAGTGCAGCCATCGCGCTTGGTACTGCACAGCACCTATCAGCCATGCACATCTTGCTGCCTCAGTACCTAAAACCTTCAGATTTCATGCTGGAAGAGAGAGTGCTTTCATAGTGATCAGGGAGAGACAACAGTAGAGTGTTGATCTTCTGGGTAAGCTTTTAGAAGACTAGCTCCAAGGATGAGGTAGGAAATGAAAGTGTTGGGATTGACCATGTTGTACTTACCAACTGGCTACAGCACATTTGGAGCTCTAGTGTGCATGGGAATTTAGTCACAAATGTGTTTAGAGCCTTTGTGCCATGCCCGGGTACCTGAGCTTTGAATTAGGATGCTCCTGATCAAGGTCTTCTTGCTGACTACTTTTACTCGAGGAGTTTGACTGAGCATGGCTTAGGAAATCACAGTTTTCTTTTGTGGGCTGCTACTGTCAGGAATACAGGTTAGTCACTGCAAAAATATTCCTAAGAATAAACAATTCCTACCCTTGCAGTACTGGCACTGAGAATTACCAGCGTACTGCAACCTTAAAGCTGTGTGGAGTCGAGAACACTTGTCTGAGTCCTCGTGCTACAATTATTGCATTGTTAGTAGATTCATGGCCTGACATTTGCTACTGTCATCATAACAACCAAGGTTGTAAGAAAGTAATATTCAAACCTGAACGGGTTCAATGCCTGACTCCTGAGAAAACACAACTGGCACTAATTTACAGTCTCAAAATATGCTGGAAATTCCCATTATTTTCACTTGTGTTGCTCCAGTCTGTCCCCTTGAGGCAGTAAGAAGGAAAAGAAATAGGGTAGAGAAATTGATGTATGTTGGGGAGACACAATTATTTCCTAAAAATATTCTTAATGCCTCTCTCATCTTTCAGGTGTTCAGGATAGAATGCAATGGGTATGGGGAGATCGGAGCTCTGTTTCACTGCTTTAATTTTTCCTTTAATTTTCAGGATGTCAAACTTACTTAATTTTCAGGTTTCCCCTCATCACCCACCATAAGAAATTAATCAACGCTAATAACCATAAAAACTTCTGATTTAAGTGTTTCTTTAATTTTAAACCAATTATTAAAAAATACTTGTTCATTTCTATTTTCCTGCCTTAAGTGATCAGCATTATTTGAGTCCTTCATTTGAGCTGTTATTTCATTTAATGATCATCATCATTATAATCTTGGAATCTATATCACATTTTTCCCTTTCAAAATATGCCTATTATATGTATTTTAAAAGTATCTTATATGTCTGAAAGTTTGTCTCAGCTCCTTCAAAGGACAGAGGAAAATAGAATATAAGTGAGTCTTAGGTATTGATGTGAAATAGTTTTCTGGGTCTGTGTTTCTATCACTTCAAGGTCTCATCTTGAGATGCATGTTGCCTGGGAACTGAGAACCAGGAGAAAGATTCTCCCCTACTCATGACGGAGTCTTTTTATCTCTCACCCTTACCTTCAGGTGTTCTCTGTGTCTGGGGAAGCTGGCCTGAAAATTCATAATCCCAGTTCTGAGACCAGAGTTAATAAATATTTTCATAAGACTGTTTAGGCAGAAAAGAGAAAAGTGGCCAGAATTTGTCGATATTAGCAAAGGAGAACAACTATATGAAGTAATGGTCATTAAATTACTTTGACATGATAAGTTGCTTCTTAGAAAGTGTGAATCCAGAAAAGAATTGAGTATTTCTGTAAGTAGATCTTGCTCTAAGGGCCTACACTTCTCTGCAACAAGAGCAACCTGCTTCAAATAGAATGAGATTTCAAACCTGAGAAAATGTCATTTTATACAGAATTCTCTATAATTTTACATAGATATATTCGGAAAACTGCTTTAACATCATCTTAAGTGGAAGGGGGAATGGACTATGTTATTCAGCATGAGATCATGACTCAGAAAAGATAATGCAAAAAGAGAATGGCCATTATGCCTTAGTAGCAGAGCAAGAGAGAAGGGTGGGAGCACTTCTAAGTGAATCTGAGATTTGCAAAAAGACTGCATGATGTGCAAGTATTATGGACAGAAGTCAGAACAAAAAGCAAGGTGTCTTCCTGGCATATTAGCTGCATTCTATAAAAATAATGATATTAATTGATGTTCTCCTCGTGTATTGCTAGCCAATTCCCTTCATAACCAGTAGATCTCTCCAGGGGATATACTGGAATCACTTCCCTTATTATTTTACTAAATTCACCTCACACATCTGTCTCCAATCCCCTCTGATCTCTAGCCTTATACAACCTGAAGTTCACCTTCAGAGTCCTTTGCAATTCTTAACTTCCTTTTTGTTTCAGTGTTAAGGTCTTTTAGGCCTAACTCTCTGAAGATTTTGTATGTTTTGGATGGAATAGCATTAGTTTTCTTCAGAGCAGCTTGTGTGGATTTGTGCTGAAAACAGGGTTGATAACACGAAGATGGATGTTTTTGTTATTGCTGAGCAGTGTGTACACAAAATCAAAACTTACTCTTCATCCCGCACTGCCCCACCAGGGAGTGAGCTGGGCTGCACAAGGAGTTGGGAGGGGACACAACCAGGACAGCTGAGCCCAACCACCCAAAGGGATATTGCAGATCATAATGTGTCGTGCTCAGCAATGAAATCTGTGAGGGAGAGAAACTCTGCAGGGACTGCTCTTGCCTGGGGACTGGCTGAACAATGGTCAGTTGGTGGTGAGCAATGAGTTTGGTTGGATATTTTAATCACTTGTTTTTCTTGGGTTTATTTTATTTATTTTTGTAGGGGGTGGAAAAGGCATCTACCTTTTCCTTTTTTGTCTTATTAAACTATTGCAAGACATGAGTTTTCACAGTTTTAGCATTGCAATTCTCTCTCACACAGCAGGGCGAAAATTAAGCCGGCAGTTGTGTGTGTTTAGCTGCTTACTGGGTTTAAAAAGTGATATTCATTCAATTCTACACGTAATTTCCTTCCTTTATTTCTTTCACTTTCAGCTCTATACCTTCTTTCCTGCTTCTTTTAGCACTTGGAATGACCTCTATCTTGCATTAAGTTTCCTTTCTTCTGATTATCTTTCAAACTTTCCTTCCAGACTCTCTTTCAGAGACTTACAGTGTGGGTTGCTCTCCAGCTGATGTGCCTTCAGTTACCAATAAACTGGTTCTTGTTTAAACTCTAAATTAACAGATGATGACAAAAGTATGGTGATAAGTGTTATTTTATTTATTTTATTTGTTTGGCTGTTGGACTGGATTAGTCAGGATTCTGCTTATATGGTGCTACAAGGTTTTATGCAGTGTTTTGTAATGAACAGTGTAGTTCTCCGAAACTAGAGGTGAATAATTAGCTCTTTTTTAAATATGTAAGTCAAAAAAAGTGAACTCATTTTTGATTACCAAGTTGATAATTTCCTAATGATAATATTATTAATATGAATTTGTTTATTTCATGTTTTTAACAGTTCATCTATAGACATTTCACAACTACTTTCAAGCTTATAGCTAACACTTCTTGAATTTTGATTAGTTTAAATTATCTCCGTAGTTTTATTTTTCTATTGAAAGGTTATACAACTAGTCAATGCCACTGAAGATTTTGAACTTTGTATTAGAGGAGGTGGGTTGATGTCACTTAAATTCTTTATATTTTCTACGTGATTTTCAATTTACGTCAGTATATATTCTAATATTTGCTTTTGGATTTATTCATAGTGACTAGTTTCTTTCTTGAATAATACTGATTTACAACATCCTCAAAAATAGGTATAATTTGGCCAATACCAATTTAAATAAAAAGACTAAGGGAATATTTAAATGACGGCAAATCAACATCTGAAAATAAATATGACAATCTTCAGAAAGCATTTATTCTCATATGTAACCCCTCTCTGCTTTGGGAAGCCACCTAGGATTCCTGTTTCAGTACAGTAGTGCACCTTTCCTCTGGTTCTTTTTACGTAACTGATACAGAAAACTCTTATGCCTATTCATAAGACCACTTATACTCTGAACAGAATATGAAGATTTTAATTCTGTCTAAAAGCAGTGATTATAAACAAAATTTTAATTATATCTTAGGGTAAATTTTAACTTTAGCAAATGTTTATGTTCTGTTATGAAAAAAAATGTCATATGTACAGGCAGGGACATGAATATAAATAAGTCAAATGGTTGTAAATATTGTATAATAGAACATAATTATTATTTGCTAATTGTTTTCATGAATGTTATAGCCTTTTAGATGTTATATTGAGCAGCATCTGTGGCAGCAACTGGAAGGAACTTTTGAAATATTCTGTATTTTTCTTAACCATGTGTTTAACCATAGTCACATGGGAACCACCACCCCATGAGGTCTGGTAAAAAATCAGTGTTATGACCTGCTGTCTCTCTTATGATTTCCATTTTTATGATGACTGACAGTTCATTATTACTTTATTGCAGTTTCTGCATTATGCTTCTGTTTTTCTAAATACTCCTTCAAATTTACATGAATGACATTGGGTTCCCATGGCATTGTCTGGACTGCTTTTAGGTTGCCTACTGTTTTGATGATGTTTGTAGCTTCATGCAAGCGTTTTGATTTTAAGCAGACAATCCATGTTTGAACACCTGTTGGAAAAGAAGCACTTTGCCACATTCACAAAATGCTAAGAAATTGCCAAGAACTGGATTACATGTTTATAAACATAACAAAGAAGGTTAAGTAACATCTCACATTTTAATTATGAGACAGTCTCAGAATTGAAATGTAAGATGAATTGTTTTCTCAGTTGTTTTAACCGGTATGGTCCCCTTTCTACTTGCTTTTGAGAGTGTAAAAATACAGCAACCAGACTGACTTTAGCTCCTCTACATGCAGAGCTTCAATTTCAGGCCTGAAAGCACGTAAAGCCTGTTTAAACTTATGCTCTGACCTTATACTTTCTGAGCTGTGTACCTCTTTTCCATCAGTAATCTCAAGAAACTTTTACTCCCCCCTCACTAAGTTTGAAGATGAAGTAACATGGCAAAGTCCAAAAGGGAGATATGGAAAATGAAGTGAGTCTTGCATGTACTAACCTGTAAATTTTGAGTGCTCCTCATCAGGACACCTTAAAATCCATTGATTTCAAACAGCTCAGTTCTGTGAGTGACCAGGATTCACAAATACCCTGCCTGATTCTTTGTGGATGTTTTCCCCCCACTAACACACAGACTGCCAGAAATGAAGTAGAATTTGCTTTCTGTGAATTCTTTCTTCCTCCAGAGATTTGATCCTGCACTATATGGGAAATACAGGAATAATTTTCAAAATAGAATTGTAAAGCATTTGGCTAAAATGGAGAAAACATTAGCTAATGTAATGCCTACAACATATTTTGTCTTTCTTCTCTCTTCCTGGGAGGCAACAGCTTGTTCTGGGTTCTGAAAAATTCTGCATTTTTTCATAATGTTTATAAATTGTGAAAATAGGTTGATTACAATAATATCTTCTCTGGGCAGTACTTGGCATTGTTCAATGCATTTATTTTAGGAAGGAAAGAGGACAGGAGATTTTACTACGAGAGAGTAAGTCTCTCTAGTGGTGTTGCAAAAGAAAAATTCCAAAGTCTTTGTAATTTAGTTGTGAGATGTAGTGTAACTGTTAAACCCCAAAGCAACATCACCTGATGTGGTGAAGGTTCCTGCATCCACAGAACTTCTTGTAATAAATTGAGTAATTTCCAACAAGCTCTCTACCACTCCTGGAAGCTCAAAGTAATTCACTTCCTATGAGCAGCCTTCACTGACTGTTCCTTGTGCCACAGCTGTAAAACCAACAAACAAACAAAGCTGTAAGGAGAGAAACTTGTGAATTGTAGGCACTACTGTACCTTAAAGGCTCGTTATTGAACCACTGCATTAGAAAGATAGTTTGAAGCTATCACCTTTCCTTATGGATAAAGTATAAAACTAAACCCCAGCTTTCCTGTAGTAGTTACATTATCTGCTGCTTAGCTTTTGAGCAGTAGAAATATTGACCAAAACCTGAGCTCTTACAGTTAATTCTGTGTAGCTGTAAAACTTCTGAAATTTTTGTTTTATTAACACCAGCGCTGACTTGAATTGTTTTGTACTGCACTTGTGTTGGCTCTTAGGCAGTTGTGTTCTGAACTCTCAGAGGGATTTTGATTGAGTAGTTGTTCGTGACACCACTGTATTTGCATTCTAATGTTTTTAAGGGAAAGAAATAATTTGAAATGTAAGAGCGACATTATATAAGCTTCAGGTATGCTAACCCATTTTCAAGATGAAAATTGAACCTGAAGCAAAGTCCTTAATTGGCCCTTCTGTTTACCCAACACTACCGAAATTAGGCACAATTCAGTCTTTGTTTTTTTTTTCCTTTTCAGCAAAAAAAGGTTCTGCTGCTACATTTTCTCCCTATTTTGCTCATTGTAAGCATTGTTTTAGTCCCCTCTACACTATTACATTATGCTCCTCTAAGTTAATTTAAAGAGACTGACTAGCACTGAACACATTTTGTTGTGGGCTAATTGGTTGGCCTTGCGTCAACTCTGCTGTTCTTTCCATCATCCAGAAAACTTCATTTACTTTGCATGGTAGTGCTATGGGTTGCCTGGCTGGGGAAAAACCCCCCCAAAAACCAAAATCAAATGAAACCAAAAAAGTATGGTAGAAAAGCAACATAGAGATGTAATTATGTGGAGAAGAAATGTCTGTATAAGGATAAATTTGGAAAGGCTGGGTCAAAATGTGACTTATATCTACAGAAAGGGTTATAAGACTTTATAAGGGGAACGTTTTATAAAAGCATTAGATTTAAGAAAATATTAAAGGAATTGCATGATATTATTGGAGTAGGTGAGCATATAACAAATGCCTGAAAAGAAGATGAGTTATTCAGTGAATCTTCATGAAAAAGGGTTAATTACAAGCCTATTTTTAATAATAAATTAAAATACAGGCCGGAATAATTGAAAATGAGTTAACACAGATGAATATAAGTTGTTTATTTATTGTATCCTGATATCCTGGAAGTAGTTAGGTAACTGGAAACTGTTAATGTAGGAGAACTTGCAGGACAGACCACTTGAAAAGGGTCAGCACTGCACCTAGCTGAGGCTTATAGAGGACTATATAGTACGTACATTTAACACATTATCCTGCTGCTGAAGTGGAAGTTAAAATAAACAAAAGTACAAATGCAATAGAAATGTATGTATGACATAGTAATATTTTCACTTCACTTAACTATGGACGGGGCATTTTGTTTACATCTGGGTGCTGGAGAAGTTTTGATAAATACAAACATTCTGATAGTAGGAAAAAAAAAAGCTGGTGAAATTCCCAGAGGTTTGTAGTGTGGGATTTTACACTGAAGACTGAGATCAGTTGTTTTCATTCTCACTGCAAGTGAGACAAGAAGTTGTGCTTTTTATTCCCTAGTTTCAGACACTGGGAATATGTTATTAAGAATAACAGAACAATGCAAAAATACTGTCATGGATGATTTTTGGTAATAGTTTCTTGAAGTAACTAAAGGGCAAGTAGGCAGAAGTCTGTCTGAAGATCCTTGATTCTATTTCTGTAAATTAGTGTTTGTGTTAGTTCATTAGTTGCTTTTTTCTGAAGTCTTGCATTTGGAGGATATTAATAAATAAAAGTAAGTGACACTACTCAGGGGATGTGGATGTTGAAAACATCTTACACATTTTGCTGTCTTTAAACTTGACATGTTTAATCATTATCATTCTCTTAGCTACAGTGTTTCAAACTCAAGACCCTCTGAGGTCTAGACAACGCTAATTACAACAGCGTTGACTAATGTTTGTGTAAAATTTTGTAATTACATCAAAATTGCATCATGCTGATTAAATGTGTTTTCATATTTAGATTATCTCACCTTAATTTACTTTCTTCTCTTACTACTTTTTCTCCCTTAAACTGATAGTGCTAAACTTTCAGTAGTGCTTATTAAAATATAAAATGTTTGTACATGAGAAGATAATTGGTTTCGGTTCTTTATGTTTAGTAGTGTCACTTTGGGTCACTATGTGGGAATGGGCTGTAAGACAAAATATTTTGAAGAACTTCATATTTCTACTTTTTCATAAAACCATTATACTCTTCTTCCCTGAAGTAATTTCTGTGATGTGCCATATGGATGACTACTTAAATGTCAGTAAATTGACTTTTGTCCCCCCAAATTTTACATTTCTCTGGTTTCATTTAATTTTTTTTCTCACTCAAATTTGTAGTATTTTTACTCTAATGATCTCTGTTTCCATACACTGTATAGTCACAATAAGCAGATGATACCAGGGGCTAGATATTTTTATGTAGTCACTGCAGGCCCTAATCCCACCTATAAGCTTAGGTGGTAGTCTTAATATTGTGTGGCCATGTATGTGGGTGTGAAACAAACTTCACTATGTTATCCAAGGCACAGAGGCTGCATTGAGCTGCTATATTCTTAGGTAGGAATAAGTTGTCTTTTAACTGCTCCTGTGAAGACATTTCTGTGAGAGTCAGAGCAGGTGAGCTGCATATAAATGAATCCTTGGAAATTTTTTCTTATAAGAGACGTAGTTTGGTGAGGGAAAGGCTGCAGACACTTAGAAATGTAAAGATAATTTTACCATGTTTCATGCGTTTTTCTACTCTCTGTGAACCCGTATGAGTTTTGAACAACTGGAAGGCATTGAACCAGGCAAGGGGTTATTGGGAATAAAAGAATCACAGAATAGGTTGAGTGGGAAGGGCCATTTTAAAGGTCATCTGGTTCAACCGCTCTGCTTTGGGCAGGGACACCTTCCACTAAATCAAGTTGCTTGTATCCAGTCTGTATTTTCTTTATGGCTAGATAAATGCAGGATGTCAGAATCACATTTCCATGAAAAGCTGACAAAACTGGAAGGGTGTATCATGCTACCAGCACACATTCCATGAGCACCTGCATGCCATCACTTGTTTCTTTGTAAGAATTTCATGAAGCTTTAGATGATGAGTGGACTTATTAGGCATAACCTAACATATTCTCTCACTGCAGCTCACCCTCAGCTATATTTTCTCTCAGTTGTGAAAGGTTAAACATTACTAAAAGCTTCTAAGTAATTTTTTTTTCGCAGTGTTTAGCATCCTCGTCTGTAGGATGGCTGAAGACTGGTACAGAGGGGTCACAAACAGTAAGGAAAAAACCAAATAATTTAGTTAATACTTAAAAAAAAAAAAATTCTGGAATCTGCAGGAATACAGTCACTAATCAAAACTGCTTGAAATTCCCTGTTGACAGCAAGGAAAATTCCACAGCACTGATGGAAATCTTACCATGTTTTGTTATTTTAGAATAAGAGACAAGACTTCCTAACTAGGATTTGTTTACAGGTGCACGAGGCAAAATTTTAAAAATCAGTTTAATTTCCTACTAGGGGGAATGTTATGCTCTCTTAAACTTCTGTCAGAGCAGTAGAAATAAACTGTATATAGACTATATATACATGTGTATATGTATAGAGTAGTCTTCATTTTCTTGCCAGCCTATTCCCCTCTTAAACTGATTTCACCACAAGAGTGTATTATTCAGCCTACCTGTTCTTTTCTTCATGGGTTCTCATTAATACAGATTGAAAAGGGATAAAGGGAGGTACTCTGGGATATAATAGGCAGGATTTTCTTCAAATCCTTTTCCCATTAATATTCAAGGAAATTCTGTTTTTTGGGTTTTTTTTAATAAGAACAATGTTAGGGGTTTTTTTGGACATGATTCTATTTTCTGTTAGACTCTTTGTGAAAGGCATTTTTGGTTTAAATTGAGAATGCTTGCTTCCTGAAAATAAAACCTTTGTTCCTGGTGGTACAAGATAAAACAGAAATATTAAACTCCCTGTAGCTCAAGTAACGTTAACGTATACGTGAAACATATTTTGAGTATTTTAATATATTAATAGTATGTTTACACTTACAAATAAAGATTTAATTATACAGGTTTTTTAATGAAATTTTAGTAAGTTCCTGTAAATTTCCCAGCTATGTTTATGTATTTTCACGTATTATCACAATGCGGCTACTAAAAAAACCTGCATATAATTTAAACTCACGGGGTTTTTTGTTTGGTTTTTCTTTTGTCTTTCAGAAATGAATTCCTTTATTGCAAGAAATTGTGATTATTTATTGATTCAGAAAGAAAACGGACTGATACTCTCTTGGGTGTTCTGAACAACATGTAAGTGTAGTAAGTTTACACTGATTATGTCTTCAGTTTAGGTGGTGATTATGATTTGATTTTAACAAAGAAATCTTTGGTTAGAGGTGTTTCTTAATTTATTTTTTTTTCCACAGCAGCAGATAAGGTACAGTGGCAGATTGTCTGAGGTAATACTTTTTGGAAGATATTTTTATCCCCTTGTTTTACTTTGCATATTAATATTCATCAAGTTCTACTAATCATTCGTAAGCTTCACATAGGAAGGTTCATAGCAACACAAAATCAATCCTAATTGATAAGCAAAGCTCTAAAAAAAAATTATACAGGCCATACCTGGTCAGGAAAATGACCTGGCACTAGATAAATGCCTTTATTAGTTAACTTCCCCCAAAAATAGCAGTATTGTGACCTTTTCTGGTAGAAACTGCAAAAACACAACTACACAGTGCCCGACAGAAGTGCAAACTCTGATTCGAATTTTCAGGTTGGAGGAGACACTAAGTAATACTAATGACCTTCTCTGACTTAATGCGCTAGTACAGAAAGGGAGGCTAAAATGCCATTTGTTCTTTCCCACGGCAATGAGTGTGCAGCGTCGTCGCTGCTCAGTAGCAGCATTGTTTCTGGTATTGCTAGTGGAACAACAGTCTTAACTTCTCTTCTGTTGATGTTTGATTTCATTGCCATAAGCATTTCCTGCCTGAAAAAGACACAGTTCTTGAGGTTGGATCTCTGTTATTCGTTTGACTTTTGAAAGGCTAATTGATTTAGCTTTGTTCATGGTGTTGTTTCGGTCTTGTCTGTGCACAGACATTTGAGGGGACAATTCATGGGCTCCAGGGTTTGGAGACTAAATATCTGTCATCCAAGCAGTCAGGTGCTTTCACAAAAAGAGGATTTTGAGCATCCTGGTTTTCAGTGTTTTCAGCATGATTTCTGTCACCGTTTTGAGAAGAGCTCCAGTCCATGGGTAGAAGCGAGGTCACTGGCTGAGGTGATGTGCCATGTATAGTGACTAGTCAGAACCTAAATGTGAGGTTTGACACACAGCCAGTCAACTTGTCTTTGGTCAGGCAAACTTTCCAACTCTAAAAAGTAAATTACTTAATAAAAGATGGTGTTTTTGCAAATAAATTATCAGTTGAAGGAAAGAGTAGTTTGAATCTGTTCAACTGTAGGCAGGGATTCTCAAACTGGGATATAAAAGCTATGCAGTGGAAACTGCAGTGTGTCTGTGTTCTCTGCTGAAAGACTGACAACAACAAACTGCAAAATGGGTCCTATGGACAAAAAAGTTCAAGGTGTGGTGTCAAAATGGTTGTTTTAGCTGGGCAGTTGATACAGATGTTTGTAGCTTCCTGGCAGAATTAGACTGATGGAAAAATAAAATCACTGGGCATCCCTTTGTCAACATCTAGATAGTTGTTTTTTTCTGGTTCATAAATTCTTTCAGTGTCATGATCAGAGGATTTAAGATCAATTTTTTCATTGTTAGGGAAAGACAATAGTTTTTTCATTATTGCATTGTGATGATGAATTCTTTTATTTGATATGCTCATTAGATTTTGTGATAGAAGCCATCAATTTGAAATAAAAAATTAGATGTCTTAGTACCATTTTATTGTCCAGACTAAAAGTTAGGTTGCAGTTGGCCTGAAATGACTGTAGCTATTGGCTGTAGCTGATCAGGAAGCCTCAGCTTTCCATATGTGGCATCCCATCATTTACATTTTCTGCTATTACAGCACGCACAATTTTACGATGCCCAGTTGTTCTCCCTGCTTTTTGGAAGAGACTCCTAGTCCTTGTTGTTGTAAAAGGTTAGCAAAAGATGTGCCGCACACAGTACCAATTTATTTACACATCCCTCAGTCTAGCAGCTAACAAGGTAACTAAACACACGTGCTGCAGGTGTTTGATTTTCAGCACATTCAGCAATCAGAGGTATTCTGGCAGCCACAGGGTGGTGTCAGTACTGGTGAGAACTGATCTATGTTTTGCAAGAACTTTTTTTCGGATCAGAAAATGCAGATTAGTGGAAACTAAAATGTGTGTCCTCAGTCTTTCATCCCAACTGGCTCCCTGATAACGTTCAGGAATAACAGTGCTGTTCCAGCAGAAGCTAAACAAACATGGTTCTCTTACAGAAGCAGTCTGCCACAAACCCTGGAAGGTAGAAATCGGGCTCCTAGCTGGGGTGTTTTTGTGCTAGAAGTAGCTCTTAGGGACCCTGGAGGATGGGGTTGGGGTTAGAACTGGAGCTCTCAGTGCTTTCAAAAAGCTTGTCTGGCTCAGGGGGCTTCACTTCTGGGGTTAAATTAACTCCCACCCTCTGGATCAGCATATGGAGTTTTTGAGTACTTGACAGCACATTGAGGGTCTGTGAACCTGGGGCACCTCTTGATATGTTTCTTTTGTTTCTGTGCTATCTTTAATATCTTTCATTTGTTAGAGTTCTTCATGATTCCGTTTGTTCTGTGTTTTTACAAAGTATCATTATTTCATGGAATAGAAATTCTGTTAGGAATTTTATTGCTGTGTGAATTGGGGATGAAAAATTAATCATCTGAGTAGTGTTAATAATCCAGGTATGCATTATTTTAAAAGGGTTTTATGTGGATATTATTCTTCAGCTGAAAACACTGTTTGGGAATGATTGATTTAATTCTTCTCTCTGGTTAGAGACTTGGCTTCTAACTGGAAGTGTTTTATACTGTGTAGTTACATGAGACACTGTTATTTTCAATTCAACTGAAAATGGCTCTAAGTGAGAGCAGAGAAATGAGTGACATTGTGTTAGGGGACTGTGTGTCGCAAAATAGACAACTTCAGCTTGCATGCAAAAACATCATTTAGCTATGATAATAGAAATTAGATTTCAATCAGTATGCTCTTTGTTATTAATCTATTTTTCTCCTTTCATCTGAAGAGGTCCTAATAACACGTTAGCCAAATCATACTCTTTAAAAACTGATTTCAAATAAAAATGCTTTTGAATCCTTGTAATTTCAGGCATGCATTTTGTAATAATAATATGTTTCCTTGCTGCTAATGTATTGATGCATACTTGTAAATGTGCACAATGTTGTTCTTTTACTTTTGGTCTAAGTTTATTGTTAGGAATTAAGTAATTCTTCATATTTAAGCAAATTTGTGAGGGAACTGTAGGAGGTAGAGTAGGAAGACTAAATTTGAAGACCTAATAAAGACCTTAAGTTCTAAGGACTGGTTATTAATTTGGAGGGTTGGAAGCCTGAGGTTAACTTTCTCCTTTGGGGCAAAAGTGGTGGTGTTTCAAGGAGTTATAAATCTTTGATGTTTAATCAGTTTCAATTACTGTCTGAAGGTGAGGAATTTGTATTGTGTGCACCCAAGCAAACACTTCTGTGTGCATTCTTCATAGCAGAACTCTCATATCGGTTAGGCTGCTATTAGAGTCTCAACTGTACATCTTTATGCAGCTACATTCTAGCAGACATTTTTTGTGATACAGAAAAAGACATTGATATATGAAGGCTTTTGATTGGTGACTGTGGTTATCTTTTTAGTTTCTAGGGCCAGCTTGATGAAAAAAAGACTTACTGTCAAAGATGTTGAGAAATTACTGTTAATTTAGTAACGTTTCTTAGTTTCTTCTGCTGCTTTTAGTCTAGCAATTCTTAGCTACCTAATACCCCTTTTAAAAACACCCTTTTGAGGAGGGGAGAGTAAACAACTCCCCTCTGTGAATGTGGCTATAATGCTCTATCAGTGCATACCGCTTCCTGACACTCTCTCTGTGCCACCCTGACAGAGGGTGTTGCACCCAAAATTCTTGTCTTCAGGGCCTTGAAGGGGTGTCTCAGTTATTGTCTGCTGTCTTAAAATCTTGCTTCTTCTTGTAGGGCTGATTTCACCACAAACAAACCCTTTTCCCATACAGAGTCTTGCTTTGCTACATCCTTAAGTCTGCGTGAGTAAAATTGGATTGGACAAGTGAGATCCTCTGGTCCATGCTGCCACACATGAATTGACAGCCCATGGATAGCAGAACCCCACTCAACCTGCAAAGGATCCTCTGGATGAATGGGGCCAAGAGCTTGATATACTCCTGCCTCAAAACCAGCAGCTTTAGGGCCTCCTCATGGACCAGTGTCCAGCCCCAAGATGCTCTTTTTCTGGTTAAATCACACAAAGACTGGGCTATGATGGAAAAATCAGGAAAATGCTTCCTCCAAAGCCCCAAGAATAAGGGACGTGGCCAGGTGCGTCTTTGTGCAGTGGTTTTTATCTGCTCTGGTCTCCTGTGGCCACCCTCCTTCAGATGGGGCTTCTGCTCTGACAGCCACTCTGGGGCTATACTGGGTCTCCAGGGTAGGGGTGGGACATTGCTTCCAGTGTGCCAGTGACTGACAGCTGCACTAGAGGCTGCAAAGGGGATGGGCTGTGGGGCAGAGCACCATTCCACCTTCGCTGACCTTGGTCTGCCCCCTCCCACACACACCTTAGTTGTTTTGAGACAGTCATTGTTTTTTCAGTCTTTCTCAGGCTGTGGATGTACTGGGCTTATAAAAAATGGATTTGAAATGTTTCAAGCATTAATGTCTGCAAGAAAGTATAGCTAACATTATTAGGTATCTGAGCCGCTTCCACACACCCTGGGCAGAAAGTGGAAGAATAAAAAGAAGGCTTTGATTAGAGTACATCAAGACCACATCCAGATCAAGCTATTTTTCATAAACCTTTATGTGTATTAAACACTGTTGTTTATGTGTTTAAATTACGTTTACTTCATTTCTATAAATTAAACATATTTACATTTCTTAGATACTGTCATCCTTAGCAACTTAGTACACTGAGTGTTATTTATACCATATATCACATGTTAAATACAACCTCATTCCCAAAAATGAAAGCTCTACTGACTCACTTGTAGGTTTTCAGTCATCAGACTACAGGTCTGGCTGACAGTGAAATTACTACAAAATTTTTTTTGTCACCAATTTGAAAGTCCCTTTGTAATAGAAATAAAATTATGTCCTGTGCATCACCAGTTTATGGTCTTGGCATTTAAAATATTTCTGGTAAATGTGGCATGGTTGACACTGATCAATTATCTGAAGCTTCTTAAGTTATACCCTCAATATCGACAAATGTTTGGGTTTTTTTCCCCCCAGTGTCCTTAGAGCCTTGGTATATTTACATGTAAACAGCTTCTGAGATGAAAAAAAATAAACAAACACGTTATGCCCTGTTATTCTCCATGACTGTCATTTAAAATGCCAGAACAACAATTCTAGGTTTGAATTTGCCCAAACTGGAGTCTTGGTTTTGCAGAAACGCTTGAAGGACTATTTAGCTCTTAACCCTTTTTGTTATAGGGCCCTGTGATCTTTTAGGCCAAAGAATTGGAAGCTCTTCTAGGTGACTGAAAAATAGGAAAATACTATGGTTTTGTATACACTTGTTATGGATTCTTTTTCTGCTAAACTGAGAGAAGTTTCCTTGGTGCTGACTCAGGGATGCTGCTTTGCTGGTGAGTTTTCCCTTGCTTCCAGAGTTATTTGCCCTGGCTGCTGCAGAGGTGCAGGGCTGCTGTCGCACAGCTGGCAGCTTGGCCCTAACACAGGGAGCAGCTGTCCGTGCACCATGTGTTAGCTGAAAGGTTGCAGTTGGGTTTGGAAGCAAGGTGCGTGCCAAGACCAGATACGTGACGGAATGATCTTGTTTTGAAGGAAAATTTTGATAGAAGTCTTACAGTACTTTGAACTTTGTACACCAAAGAGATGTAAGAGTCAAACTTCTCCCCAGTACTAAAAAGTGGTGTTTGAAATTCCCCAGTTTTGAGGTATTGAAATCAAAACCACCGTTGGGTGCTTCTTTGCTGCTGCTGTTTTACTGGCATCCTGACAGTCCTTGTCTTTGCTGAAGTACAATTCTTCTGTTTGATAAATGTTCCAAACTGCTTTGTGAAAAGAAAAACCAGATACTCTAGTGATCCTTATGAAGTATATCCTGAATTTGTTGTTAGTTGAGCAAAGGGGCAGAATTGATATGCTAAAGCTGTATCAGTGGTGTGAAAAACGGATACCAAGAATTTCAACTCTGTTTTTTTTCCTCTGGGAACTGCATTATACCTGAGAATAAATTCCAACTCTTCGTATGCATTTATGTTGTGACCATAGTATATATTCCTAATTTCTTCCTCATAAAAAATTAAGGTTAATATATGGTAGTGTAGTTTTACACTTGCTGTGCACACTTTTTTTTCCAAATGGATCTGCTTCCCTCAAAGATAAGATGTCAGGCTGTGATTTATCTATATGTCCGTCTAAATAATCTAAATATTGATGTCATAGAGAAGATGTATCGCTTCAGTTCTGGTATTCATTGCCAATTTTGTTAGAGAATTGTCACTTCTGTAAGTGGAAATACTTCAAGCATTGGGAAAGAGTAATTAAATTTGGATAATGTTGTTTGGCTAAAATAAAACTAAGCTAATTTCTTCACTAAATTCAATTCCAAATCTATTCAGAGTTCTGCAATATTAATTTACCAGTATCCTATCCACCACGCGCATAGTCACTCACTCCTGTTTGCTACTTAATCCTATTTTGTTCTTTTGGAGGATAGATACTGTTCACAATCAAAAATGTCTGTATTAATTAATTCTCATTCATGCTGGTGGTCTGTGTATGTATGTATTATATTTTTTTTAAGGCAACATTTCTTTTGATTTGTGAAAGCAATGCTGTTAATTATGGTATGGGTATGACCACATACTTCTACCTAAAGAAGCCATATACTTTCCTTACACTGACTCCTGCTGTAATGAGGATATTGGGAGAGGAAAATAAGAGCTAGTGAAAATGCATGTTATGAGAAATATCAGCTACTTAATGTCACTTGGAATAGTAAAATAAGTACTGGTGAAGAAATTTTCTTTACTAGGTGATGTAGCTAAAAATACATGGTAAATCGCCAACAGTTGGCTGATGAATATGAGTATTAATAATGAGTACAATTGATAAATAAAGCACACATTTCTCTAGCTTATCTTCTTGCACTTGTCTCCATAAATACATAGTGTAAATACACTATGAGAGAAAGGCAAAGATGCCTTTCTCTCATAGTGAGAAGTACCTGAAATTTCACAAGGTGATCAGCACAAAAGAATTAAGAGCTACGAATTGTTTTATTAAGCAGAAATTTTATTAAACAGTCACCCCAGTTCTGTTGCTGGCACCTATATAAGCTTAGATCACATTAAACTCTGCATTGTGTTCTACTTGATATGCTGCAGGTCTAAAGTCATGGGCGGACCTGTGGCTAGAGTAATCTGTGAATGCTATCAGGCAATGTGAAAAATACAGCTACTGTCGCCCTAAACACATCTGAGATGAATCAGAGCAGCAGAGTAGCTTTAAATGTTCCTGCTGTTGCACATCATGAACCTGAAAATGGATCACTCCTGTTCTCCAGAACACAGTCAAAATGTCTCAACAACAGAACGAGAGTGCTTCTGCGAGCTGTCTCATGGCTCTGAGGGTATAATTCTTGGAAAGCTCCTTGGTTGAGCCCAGAGTAGTAAACCTTGGTAGCACTTACTGTAAGGGTCTGCAGCAGCCCTTTTCAATCAGCCTTGTGAGCTTTCAGTGAGTCAGTAATAATGCAAGGACAGACAACATGTTTACATCCTAGGACACAGTTGGTAGGGTCACCCTTTTGGGCATGGAGAGCTGCATCAAGTGAAAGAGCTGACCAAAATTGTTATTATAACAGTTCTGGAGATACAGAGAAGTCTGTTCTACTGTCCTGACCTGAATTATGGGACCTAGACATTTGAATGCAGGTATAATCCTAGATGATAGCTATTAGATATTCTTATATCCCTCCCTTGTTTTTTTGAAACTTGAGGCAACTATGTTTCTGTGAGTTTTGGGTGGTTTGATTTGAGAAAAAAAAGGTCAAAAATTTTAAGTAACTTCAGAAAAATTGGTGCCAAGGAAATCTATTTCAGGATGCTGTGATTTTTCCTAAGGGAATAGTTCTGTTTCAGAGTCCTATGAGACAAAGATACAACTTGCCAAAAGATGGGATTTTACACAAGCTTCATACTCCCAGCACCTCTATTAGAAAGTAATTAGATGATTTTTTATTTCAAATGCTGTTAACTTGGATAAATGCCCATGTTTCATGCTCCAATTACTGTACTTGTCTTTTAGTGCTACGACCTTAGTAAAACAATTGGTAAAAATACTGGTGTAAAAATGGTGAATAGTTAATTTATATTTCCTATATGAAAAATAGAAAATATAAAAGAAAACACCTTTTGTTTCCCTTTGACTGTATTAGTCTGTTTTGAGCCACTTTTCAAGCTTCCATGGAAGCATTTATCCAGAGACGTGGAAACGAGATCAAAAATATGAGCTGCAAGCTTTGACTTCCTGCACTTTCTGTGCCCTTTCTTCCAAGCCAGAGCAAATGTATATTTGTTACTCCTCAGTGCATTTTATGAATCAGCAACAAAAGGAGGACAGATATAGAAGGATGTCATTCAGGGTGAGACAGAGTCATAGTTTTTGTAATTCTTCCCTTATGCCTTCTATTTCCCTTGCGTTATTGTCCTCCTAGGCCCTAAAGCTACTTTAAAGAACAATACAAAGCAGCTTTGGTACCATACTGACTCAATTTCCATGTCATTAACTCCTCCTCCATCTCATGGAAATTCTCTCATGGTATTCTGAACATGCCTTTTTTCAGTTCTCCTTCATTTTCATAAGCAGCTGTTTGAATGGCCAACAAAGTGCAAAAGTCTCTCTTTCAGATATGTGTAGCCAGAAGGCACATCAATCATATAAAATGGACTGAAAAAGTCTATCTAGTGACACTTAGTAGTGGTAGACCACTCAGAAAGATAAAATCCTGTTGTTACAGTGATGATGGAGATGTATTATACATATATATACAATATGTATGGTGATATATTTATCCAGAATGAAATCTGTTTATCTTCACCTCCGTTCATGGTATGTGTTGTGCTTTCACTAATGGTAAGTAACCTTTGTAACCTTTTGCTCTGTTTGAATAGGGCAATTGATGCTTAGATCTGTGCTATATTTACTCTCTTTAGAAAACAAAACCCAATTCCTGAAAAATATTTAAGCTTTACAGAACCAATCGATATGCTTTATAGAGTGTTAGCTCCATATCTTTACTGACAATTTTTCCTGTTTTGTGTAATACTCCCCAGCTGATAATTATTCGTTAAACATTATCAGATGCTTGATGTTATCCACAGAAGCCATTATGCTTCTTGCCATGATGGCATTATAGGATTTATCTTTTGCTGTTTTGTTCTATGCATTCTATTGCTGCTGAAACACAGAGAGTGATTCCTTTACATAGAACAAAACCCCAAAAAACACCTTTAAAAGAATTCACATGTTCTTTTTGAACATGAACTAGACTACGTGTGTGCTTCCCTATAATCAGAATCAGTATTTATTGAGTGTAAATGTGGCTTGTTGGGCTTGTTGCAGTTGGACTTTTTCAATCTAAATGATTCTGTGATTGTTCAGCTCACAGCTGGAAATTCTGTTAGAGTTAGGTGGTGATTTAAAGCAAAGAAGGACTGCAGATGGAACACCCTGATTCTGTATTGGGCAATGTGAAAAATACAGCTACTGTCGCCCTAAACACATCTGAGATGAATCAGAGCAGCAGAGTAGCTTTAAATGTTCCTGCTGTTGCACATCATGAACCTGAAAATGGGTCACTCCTGTTCTCCAGAACATAGTCAAAATTCCATCCCTCAAATATTTTGACTTCTGCTGGCAGAAAACTGTCCTAAGCATTTGTTTGCATACAGCATAGGATGTGAGATGCATCATCAATCATGTGTATAATATTCCTTTATTAAAGGAAATCTTCATACCTGCTTAAATATACTGCATCAAGATAACTTAGTGAACTGAGACATGGACGTTCTTTCCTAGATTAGAAAAGAAAGAAGCAGTGAATATGAAAGTCAAAGTTGAAGCAAGAGGCTGCAAACCCAGAGAATTCTGCCACATGTACAGAAAGGTTCAAAGAAATCTGATGAACAGGATGATAGAAGCAATTAAATATATTTAAGGGCAACAAGTGCTATCTGTCAACATATTGACAAATTGGCGAATTCATGGATGAAATCATACAGGAATAGAAGGATCATTATATGTACTAATAGATTAGACTGTCCCATCTCTTGAATTTTTGGATCTGGATGTGTGCAGAGGACCTTCACCAAAAAATAAACTTACAGAAATAACGCTTACAGAAGAGTGCAGAAATAAAACTTCAAATGAAAGCTTGAAGAAAGCAAATAGTAACAAAGACTTTTTGTAGAACATGCTATCTGGCTCTGAAGAAATAGAGTATGACAAATGTTTTACAGTTTTTGCTTGTGTTTTGTTTTTACCGAGAGGGATAATACTACATCTGAAATGAAATATTGAAGGAAGAGCTGACAGTAGAGTTTTGTCCCTGATAAGACTTGCTGAGCTCCAGAGTCCTACCCTTAGGAGAACTTTGTTTCTCAGACAGAGGCGATTGAAGGGGAGCCTGATTTTTCACAGGACAGGTGTAAGCCTTGTTTGCTATTGTAGGGAAAAATCCATAAAATTAATTTTGTCTCTCTTGAGAACTTTTCTCCTGTGCTGCCTTGGTGTAGCTTCTGATCAAATAAGAACAACTATTTTACTGAATACAGACATTCTAGCAAACTTCAATAATGCTACTTTGTAGGTCAAGGAGAGTAAAATGAAGAGGGCTAATGTCAGTCAAAGCCTCACTGAAAAATCACAGAGATTAAGGCAAAGTAATCTGAACACAAGAAAAGTTAAAACTGGATACCATTGGCAAATCAGACTTGTTTCATTGTAAAATTACGCAGAATAAATAAATAAAGAAGAGAACAGTTTCAGCATAGTATAGTTTTTTGAGTGGCTGGCAGATTCTGGGGAGAAAGATTCTTCCCAGTCCCCCATGTGAACTGTGTACGTGCAATGCTTTGCACTCTAAGGTTTTAAGGCAAAAAAATAATACTAAAATAACTTCTCATTTGCTATTGCTTTGTTTTTCTGAAAGCTTACAGTGATAGGCATGATTCCTTTCAAACTGGAGCCTGAAACACACAGGAAGTATAACATAAGTGTTAATACCTAAGATTTAGGATGTTTTCTAATAAATTTTAATTCCTGGGAACATTCAGCTAGATTTTCTGAGGTCATTTTTCATTTCTGATACATTCCAAGTGATTTATCCTAATGCATTTGCCAGATGAATTACTTGCTTTAATGTTGATTATGCTACCAAGACTAATCTGATAGAGATGACAGTATTTAATGGTTAGAACAATAGTGAGAGTTGCTCTTTGTTGGATGTTTCATTGATAAACTTTCTGAACATTAAATATTTGTTTTCCTTGTTTGGTACTTGTAAGCAAGTGTTAATCTGTTCTAGGTCAATTGTAAGACAACCTTCAAAATTACGCCATACCTTGCTGTAGAAACTAAGTGAAAACAATAATACTGCTTTTCTGCTCATAGGATAAACTGTTCAGTGCTTATACATACCTTGTGATTTCAAAAATAACTCCTGAAGGAACCGAAAACTAGTGGCCACTGGCTTATTGCAGTGAAACCGTGAAAGATCAGAATAGTTCCGTCAACAGCAAGCTGGTTCTGGTAATAACAAGCCATACTTTTGTTGCTGAAATCTAAACCAGCCCCATACTATCTGAACATGCTACTAGAAAATTGACTCTATCCCAGCCAAAACTAGCACAACTTACTATATATAACACCAATTTGTTAAAAAATTTTGTGAATAATAAACCTGTCTGCACATACTCAGTAACATTTGCGGTGTATCAATAAAGCTGCATCACCCTTACATTGAGCATTTATAAAGGTGAAAAATTGTCTGACGTTCTGGTAACGTAGCCTGCGTATATTCTTGAGAAACAAGAAAAAGAAAGGGGTGTATACTCCTTTAGAGAGAGAGAGAGGCCTAGTGCAGCGAAAAGTAGCAGTTAGAATAGTGGTAGGTGATAAGACACAGGAACGGGTAAATCATGATGTGCATTTGTATAATTTCTTTTTTCTTTTCCTTAATTTAGCTTTTTTTGCAAAGCTTTCAGATATTGACACTTAATTTCAGAATACATTTTCATTTCATCTTTGAAATGTTCATGTTTTGCTAATGCAATGAAAAAAAGAAATCATGATGTTTGCAAACAAATAATTCTACTTTACTTAAATTTCTTTAGTGGTGCAAAAAGCTGTCAAATATAAATGCTTCAAGATTATAGTACTGAAAACCAAAACATCATTCAACAGTTGTATCATGGCTCTAAAGATCTTCTCTTTTAAAAAGCCTGCATGTATTTTATGTATGTTCAAAAAACAAATTTTTGATATGCGAGATTTATTTTAGGAATACAAAATTCTTGATCTGTACACTATTTGAGTTAGCCATACCTTTAAAATCCCAGATAACAGAGGACAGAGCAGGAAAAATAAAAAATAAAAAAAAACCAAAACTGATCAGCTTTAGAAGGCAGAAATCAACTAAGTTGATACACTGAATTCAGCTCCACTCTGAATGAAGTGATACATCATTAACTGATAGCTCAGGCATAAATAATCTGAATAAAAGGCTGTCCTGGTTTGAGACAAATTCAGAGGAATGTCCGAAATGAATGTTCTCTCCAAAGAAGGCAGGTTGCAGCCCCACCTCCACCACCAGGTGTGGAAATAATTTTCCTCGGAGGAAAGTGAAAAAAGAAAACCTATTTATTTAACAAGGAAAGTGCACGCAGGCACGGGAAAAAAAAGAATAATGCTAAATAATGAAACCTCTTGCTGTGGAGAGAACCTGGGTGGATTTCAGAGTCCTTTGTGGGTGTACCTGTCTCCTCTCCGGAGCTGGGATTTTGGCATGGGCCCCTCCAGGCCAAGGTGTCAGGTCTCCTGGCTGATGTTCTGCTGTTGTTGATCAGTCCAGAAGAGAAGAAGAAACCAAAGTCCCAGGAAAACCTCTTTCCTCAGCTAATAAAAGAGAAGCTAGCTAAAAGCAGAAGGAATGTAGCTCTCTCCCCTGCTGCAGAAGCGGAGCAGCTGGGCAGAAGAAGCCAGCGAGCTTATCTCTGTTTTGAACACAGCACCCGAAGGAATTCCACCGGCTCTCCCCGCTCTCTCTTAAAGGTACCAAAAGGCACAGGATTCACGTCTGGGCATAGGGCAGGCGATAGGGAATACAGTATCATACAGTCACCCCAAGACAAAGGCAGAGTCCACTCCTAGACTGTGAGCTAGACACGCTTAACACTTTCTCAGCTCACCAGTAGGTTTTGTTAGTGGGTTTGTGATATCTGTTACACTAGTCCCTTACTTCCCTCAGCTTTAAAAATGAATGTTATATTCACTGATTATTTGTTAGATACTTTGAGATGAAGAATTGTAGAGAAGAATGAAAATTTGCTAAGTATGTTTCAAGTAATTCTCAAGCTTTGTTCCTCTTTGGCAAAAAGTGCAAAAAATCCAACCAGTTATGAATATAAGTAAGTTTTTTTATTGTTTCTTATATACTTTAAGAGGCCTGGAATGCAGCAAATCATTATTTTTCAGTGAGACTTCATTTCTGTGGAACATTTCCAAGCAACTATAAATTAAACTATTAGTTTACACTACTGCTAATATTTTAATTGAGAGAGCAAAACTACTCTTTTGTTTTGTCTTCTTATTGTACTTATCTGATTGCACAGTACAGGTTATGATCAATCATGATTCAAGTATAAGTTTAGGTTGTTTTCCCAATTCTGTTGCCTTCAGTCTGACAGCTGCTCCCTTGACATCTCCCCAAACTAGTCAGACCTTAGAAGTAAATAATGACAGGCAAACTAAGAACTGTCTCTCATGCTGACAGTCATTTTTCATTCCCGAAAGATACTGTCAGTTTCTTGGATGACTGCTTGAGCTTCTTGGACTGCAGCCACATTTGTTTTATTTTTGAGAAGTTCAAGAGATAGCAGTGTGAAATGAGTGACCCTTTTCATCCTTCATCTTGAAAAGAACCATAAAAATGACCAGGTTGCTCCATTTCAGCATAAACTTAGCATTTTCTCTTCCTTTCTTCGGACAAAGTGGAAGTAAATGGAATTTTAGTCCATTAAAGCGGTTTTGAGTTACTTAACCCACTGATTTTTTTCTGGTAGTCAAAATGGGCAACCATGTCACCAAAAGTATTTATTCTTGTACATGCAGTTTGCCAATGTGTTTCACCGGTATTTCTGATCCCTTCAAATAAGTACTGTTGTGAAAAATTAGAAACAAAGGAGAAACAAGTTTGTTTTAACAAAGTAGCCAGGGGATGTTAATAAATAATTCCTGTGCTGAAATTAGAATTCTATCTGCCCTTATTATTTCGATGAGGATGCAGTGCCATAAGACCTATGGAGTCAGTCATGTGTACATGAGGAGGAACCCACAAAATACCAGGAACAGAAAACGCTGACTGACCCATTAGATAAAAATTGTTCAACAAATCTGTAAAGAAAATAGATAAATCACTAAAAAAGTGTCCTTTTTCTATTCCAGTCATAGAGAAGAAAAACAGGCAGTGTGCACTTTTCCAGGGAACATGGAATGAATGAAAGGCAATGAAATGTTCAGTAGCATTCTCCATGGAGGGGCTGGTAATTTAAATATAAATAAAGCACTTTCATGATGACAGCACATCCAAAAAATCCTTTGAATTTAGGCCAAACAGCTCTAGAGAAAATGAGAAATTCCTAATGCTTCCTGCCAAAGAAAAGCAAATATGATTCCAAATTGAAACCCATGAAGACAGTTGCGTATCTGTGGTTATGTTATACAGTGGAAGTGTTGGTTGTTGTTTGATTACATGCAAACCAATTGTAGGTCATGGATTTTAACCCTCAATAAAAACAGAAGATAGGGTAACTATTGATCTTCTAGCCTCACTTCATGATATGCTGCTTTTACTTTTCAACCAAGTGTACATGAAATCCACATTTTAGAGTTATCAAAAAAAAAAAAAAAAAAGACAAACCGCATTGAATTTCATTCAACAAAAATGCATAGGAATTAGAGTGGCAATACAGTTTAAATGTGCTTGCATCTTTTGTTGCTTTCCGAAATCTTTTTTTTTTTGGTACCTTGGGCTTTATATTTTATCTCTTTGCAGTTGTAAAGTATGTATAGGTACAGGTATTTAACACAGAGCAGATATTCGGGGTTCCAAGTTGTTCCTTGTTAAACAGTAAGCTAATTTGTACGTGTCCTTGTCACTACATGGAAAACCTTGATAGTAAGTCTGGGGTTCTTTTCCTCAAAGGAACATGTCCAAAATCTCAAAAATCTCATATCAGAAGAAATAAATGTGCCATGTTAGTAATGGTTGTTAAAGTGAATGGAGAAATAACATAAAGCAGGAAATACCATTATGTTTGCTGCATAGCTAGCCTGAGTAATCTATATAATTATAGAAATTACAGAAATCGGGTATTCAGAAAGGGATTAGGCATGTAGAGTTAATAATGAAAGTATCTGCAATGGCATTAGTGAAGAGCATATCTGTAAGGATTATAGTATTTATTATTACAGGACGTACTTTGAACACATTCTAGGTATTAGAGATAAATGTGCTTCTTTGGTTAAAGTACAATTGCAAAAGTCTCATTTCCCTGTTCTATTACGGTTAAAATAATGGAGCAACTCAAATGTATTACGGCACTTTCAAAATCAGGGATTTTTTTGGAGTTACAGATATAGTGTAGTGCTGAAGGCAGCAGAAATAGAATGGGGGGAAATTCCAAACATGAGAGGGAGAAACTTAAATGATGGGTGTCTTTGTCTTGGCAGTACAGAGCATCATCTTGTTTTTGGTTAATCGCTGTACAAATTTTATGGTCTATAATTATCTTTAATTATAGAGATACACAACCATTATTATGCTGAAAGGAAGATGATAGTTGTGCACAGTCAACCAACCTTCTTCTATATTTCTTTGTTTTCTGGAAAAGAGTATAGGATTATAATACTCGTAGGTGTTTCTTCTGTCAGTTTTGGAGCAGTATATATAACAATTATTTCTATTATCATCTTTCATCACTCATTAAACAGCTTTGAAGAAATATCTTGCTTTGTGTCAGTAGCTGGCAAAGCAAAGTTGTAGAACAGCAGCAGGAAGATGATGAGGCTACGACTGCATTGGTGTTTCACCCTCCAGATGATCCGAGGCACTGGCCTAGTGCTGCTGGGGAATGGCGGTCCTCTGTCACCCAAAATTTACCATGGGTGCTTCTCAGTCAGGAGTGACTGCGCAGTTTCAAGGTCAGGAAGGAAATACTGTTAGCACTTGAGAGATCCAAAACAGGCTTGGGATAGCAAGCAGTCTGGAAATGTGCCTGCAAAATGCTCCAATGTAGATTTGCCGCTCCCTGAGGGAAAGAAACTTCTCTGTGCCTGGTGGACCATATTGAAACCATTCAGTGCTGTGAAGGTACTTGATTATACAACTGGAAATGAGTTACAAAAGGAAAAGCAGTATATCTTACTTTCAGAATTTAAATGAGACATGGTTTTGCTTCTGAACAAGCAGGAATATATCATGGAGTATATTGCTCCCTGTCAAAGCTGGTAATGTAGTTCCAGATCATTCTCCTGAATATTATTTCTCAGAAAAGGCTTCTTTCTGGAATCAGCACTCCTTAATTTATCAAACATCAGGCAAAGAAACATATCAGTGATATATAATCTGATGACGAGTTGCAGTTTTAATAAATACATGTTTTCTGATACTTCTTTTTACTGAAGGAGGAGAAAAACTGCAGGGAAAATGAGAAGTTATGTAATATTAATTGTATCTTCTTTGAAATATCTTTGTTGTGTTTCACATAGTTTTTCTGGCTCTGAAAACAAGTACTGCAGTTGTAAGACCATGTGGATGCATAAGGCGGAAAAAAATGGATCCAGTGACAGTTCAGTTCCTTTGGTTTTAACCAGAGAACAATGCAAGAGTTATTTTTATGACATTTACAGGTCAAGGAAGTTTATTCCCCCTACTTTCATTTTCAGATCACCAGCAGCTTTCTTTGGCCAACCCACTTGGTCTTTCACTTGAAAGACTTGATCAGAGAAATACTCATGCCATCTTCCCTTTTCCAAGCAAAACTGGAACATACAAAAACCTTATGTCGATTCAAAGGAAAACTGCTGCTACAATGTCAGAGGTCTGGCAGCTTCCCAGTGGCTTCCTGCACCTTGTTTCTTGCTGTCTCCCATGCAGACTAAAGAGGAGAGACTGCCCTTATCCACAGTGCAATACTTGTGAGGTATGCAAAGAGCAGACACACAGTCGGGCACTTAAATGATGACATGATCAGATTCAAGTTTTATTTAAATGCTTGTCAGGCTGGGTTTGAATCTGCTTTCAATGTCATCTGTTGGTGCTTCTCACATGGTTCTGTGTAACATTTGACTTCATTTTGTTAACAATACTATGAACTTATGAAGTATACGGATCAAAAAACCTGACACGATTAATAAATTTGAGGAAGGAATTTCTGAGATGGCTCATAAATATTCTCTAGTTTCATCATGATTGCATTAATTACCTGAGATTGTGCCTGCTTTTTCCTTCAAGGGGCTACTTTTGTTTGTTTGTTTGCATTTAAGGTTGTTTTGTGAGGAGCTCTGGAAACATGCAAAGCATGGCTTCATGCTTTCCCAACCACTTTATGTCAGAGGTGCTTAACTGTGGTGGAGGTTTTGTAATTGGAGAAATTTTACATAAATGCATTTCTGGTTTTCACTTTTTGTTATGTCTGCACAGACAAGAAAATGAACCTTTGTTGTTTGTGATATGCCCTTTGGTGGTCACCTTACTCAAATATCTGTCCATTAGGAAAGTTCATGCTGCCCTAAAAGACGTCTCACAAAAGCAGCTAAAAATGCATTAAAATACCTTCTTTTAGCCAACATAGATCTAAAGAGCAGCTGTCTAGTGATTCACACCCCTCTTCCTAATTCCTGAATCATGTGCTTTTTCTCTTGCAACTTATATTGGCTATAGGTTACAGTAGCTGACTGGCTTTCCTCTCTTCGCTGAATAGAACTTCTACTTCATAGTGCAATACAATTTTTATAATGCAATTTAAAAGACTCCTCATTTAGGGATATTTTTAATATTCTTAGAAAGAGTCATCTTTTGAATATTAGCTATGCCAGGTAATTGTTATCCAATATTTCTTTTTCATTTATCAGATTACTATTCACTTATTGTAGATGTAGGCAAAGATTACATTGCCATCTGAAGTATGAATAGGTTGCTTGATATACAGAAAAGTCCAGACATACTTTTCCAGAAATCAGCATTAAAAGTTATATACTTGAGTATGGCTGTTTATGGTTTGTAAGGGTAAATGTTTTGAAATTCTACTGTTTTCTTACAGTCTGATTTGTTACTTTTTTTTTGTTTGTTTTTTTTTGATTGCTTCTTTTTTTCATGGCTAATGTCAGCATGTATAATAGGGTGGCAGCTTTGAAAATTGTCACTTCCTCGAGTGAAACTCAATAATTACAAGATCACCCAAGGAAAATTGAATCTTAAAATATTCTGGGCAGGGAAGGAGGAATTTCCAGCAGAGGTAGAGAAAATAAAAATTCAGTAGTAAATTTATACTGTAAAGGTCTCTTTTATCTGTTCCATATTCAGGTGATGATCTCAAATTCAAATTATTGTTTCAGTAAACAATAGCATCTGCAATACTCAGAGGAATAGTGGCTTCCTTTATGAGGGAGATCTGGAAGAGGATGACATAATTAGTGTAGAAAAACGAGAAGTGAGAGGGGACTGTGTTTATTTTCTCTAAATGCATGAAGACACAAGTAAGTGCCAGAGCAGGAAGAATCTATTAAAATCCAGTGCTGGCAGAGAGGTAAATGGAGAAATTACCCATGAATACATTTTGGTGGAGTATTTTAAAAAGGAGTTGTATAGTCTAGCTAGAAAAGAGCTAACTTTCTGGGAAAAGGGAGAATTCTTATCACAGTGCTTGACAGCTTCTGATAATTATGACTGTTTGCTTGGCAGCAAGAAGTTGGATCCAGTGACCTCTGAATTCTCAGGTATATTTTTGTTGTCAATTTTTCTCCCTTCTTCCAACCCCTGGCATCTCAATATGCAAAATCTTCTCTTCTGTCTTTCGATGTCTATATATTTTTCTGATAGAAAAGATTTTTTTTTTCGTTTCTTTCCCTTCAGTCAGTGGGTCTTGCCTAGGAGAGCTGCAAAAGATTAAAAACATAAGTAAAGCCGGCTACTCTGCTGAGTGCTCCCATTGAAAATAGCAGAGCAGTTGGGACCAGCTTCAAAATGTGTCTCTTGTTTCCAGGAGAAGGTCTTGGTAGTCAGGCTGTATGCAAATATAAAAGGTCTTTATGTAAAGACCTGTGTGGGTTTGGCCAACAGGGAATGGTTTGAAAAAGGAATATGGTGAAGCTAGTGGAACACTGGATCTCTATTCCATGTAGGCACCATCCAGCGAGTATCACATTTTAATAGCTTTCTTTTATTCTTGATGTTCAAGTTACATTAAGTAAAACTGTTAAACGAAAGAGATTAATAGTAGAAATGGATGTAACAAACTGATACCATGTAAAAGTATTGAATTTCAGAAGGGGTCAGTCTTTAAGGGCTTTGCTGATAAGGTAAATCACTGTAAAAAACTATTATGCTACAGTAAATCCATTATCCAAAACTGAAACACAACCCTTCCTCTGGGGTGATGTATGGCAGCTGTTCAGTAACACACAAACACTGGAGAGTAAAACGAGATTAAAAGGACAGGATTGTAACCATATGGTCACCACTGCAGTAAGTATATAAAGGGAAAAACTTTCAGATGATGCAATAATTTTTTTTCTTTACTTCTACTGGCAGAGGTTAATAAGAAAAACTGAAGAAATCCTCAGAGAACCCATTGTTCACAGGACTGAATTATTTTACAAATGATGACATTTAAATTCTGCTATAATTCACTTTAGAATACACTTGAAAAGGCCTATGATGGGATGAACTTTTACAGCTAATTTTAGTCTTTATCAATAACTCTTTTGAGAGCTATTGAATTGTTGGAATTTTGAAGAGGAAAAGGACATTTTTGAGTGTCAGCAGTGTGTATTATGGCTATCCTTGTTGGTATTTCCCTTGGAATGCTGGAATATTGGAAGTGTAAGAGCAGATCCTATATGGAGAAGATTTCATGTTCTGCCTTGCTTATGTTTAGCAAACTTCAGCTAATTTGAAATCTGCTAAAAAAAGTGTTTGAATTCATCAGTACGCAAGAATGAAAATTTTTACTGTTTTTATCTAATTTGGGAAGGCAGAAGCAAAGATAAACCAAACAGATGCCATGTATCAAGCAAAGGTCTTTCCATAGTAGTTTCTCTGTGATTGAAAAAGAAGAAAATCCTCTATTTAGGATCTTGAAATACTGGAGCATGCAGAACAGGCTGCTTGGTGCAGAGGAAGGAGATGGCCTCTGTTCGTGCTCACAACACGCACCACAACACGGCCTCTGTTCATGCTTTAGTCACAGCCACAGATGGGTGTGCTTTCCAGTTTTCTCTCTTTCGTTAGGTTCAGTAGTTCTGTAATTGTCCTTTGGTTCTTTTATGATGACTTTTATGGTGGTGAAGGGTATCAGTCGACAGCCCTGAATATTATGATTTCCTTTACTGGAGATTAGGCATAGAGTATACAGATGAAATGTGGTTTTTGAAACTGTCAGTTCACCTCAAGCCTCACCCATTGAAACCTTGTTTATAAACTGGAGAAGCTCTGTTTCCACAACCTATTCACTGAAGAGTTTATAGACATTCTTCATCCTTCTGATTCTTCTATTAAAGCAGCACTGCCATCACCATATGGTTACATTGGCTTGTTCCACATAAATGAGGAAACCAAGAGGTAAACAGTTGATAGACTGCCTAGAACTCTTCAGGGAATTGATTATATTCTTTTAATACTACTTTACTGTTCTTGACAATTTGCACTGTTGTTTTGAGGGTTGAACTAAGTTTAGCTTTTGGCCTTTCACCAAATCTGATTTTGTTGTGGACTATATTGGTTTAAACAACACATGCACATACATCCTTGACCCTAGTAAATTTGTGCTATGCCCAACTATTCAAAATAGTATTCAAATTAAAAATGCAACTCTTGTTGATATACAATATTTATGTATCTGTTGTACTGGTTTGCACTGTAGTTGAGTTTACATCTTATGTTATCTGAGTTCAAACAGGAAAATTCAAAGATACCAAAATATCACTGGTAAAGCAGTGTTATACTGTCACTCATAGTGGCTGACTGCTGCACTTCAAGTAATTTTTTAGTTACTTCAAATGCTCACAAAGTGATCAATTTTAATGATTACAAAGCCAGTCATGGCCCAGTGCAGAAAGAGTTATGCTTAAAGATATTTTAGCCAGCTTTTTCTTTATTTTAAAGTGAAAAGATCAGATTTTTTCATCTAATTTTGAAATGTACTTTAGACCTTGAAAACAGTTCATACACAAAGCAGCACTTTCTTTTCTGCATTAATACTGTAGCAAGAGGGAAAGGCCTTGCAAATTAATGCTAATAAAACCACAACATTCAATTCCTTTACAAAAAAGAAAAACAGTGCATCATAAACAGTTTTTAGAGCAAATAATCTACTAGTCCATACACTGTTTCTGGAGAAGAATGAGTTTCTAAATGGAAAATATTTTCAGTGACTCTATCTGAAGACAAGCTGCAACAAGCAATTTAAAAAAGTAACACTAAGTTTTAATTAGAAACTAATTAACCCTTCTAGAACTGGGACAGATTATAAGAAGGTTTACTCTGTGTGTCTGTGTTTGTGCAGAAGGATAGAATCGGAAACGCAGATGCAATTCTTAGGGAAGCAGAGGTTTTGTGGCTCCACTGAACAGTGCACGCTGCATTGAGGGGGATCAGTGAATGGATGAATCAACTCTCCTGCTGCTCTACCACAGCAGGTCTTTACTGAAAAAATTTGCATTTTATCGGGAAATTTTTATAGTGCTCTGTATTGTGCACTCTGCTGGTGTCCAGCTCCAGCACTGAGATCTCTCTGAAATCTCTCCTAATTAAAAATTTACCCACACCAGAAAATTTGTCTTTGATGGTAGGTTGTTGTTTTGGTTTACTTGCTTAGTTGCTGTTTTATTCTCTGCACCACATCAAATTTAGCCAAAGTTTCTGTGCTCAGTATTAAAGAGCATGATACAATGTTCATGTCTGAAAGGGAAAAAATCTGCTCTGGGTTTTTGAGTTTGTGCTGTGTTGCATCCTAAAAATGTGATGTGTTTGTGATGTGTTGCCTCTACAAAAAGCAGCCCAGGTAACTTGGTTGTATGTGTTTTTACTAGAAACAAGAACAGGAGATATTGAACAACAAGATAGGTAACATGTATAGTTGCTGCATTACATTTGTGATCAATTTGAAACATTTTGCACTTAAAATAATATCTAAAGTTAATAAAGCATCTTAACATCATTGTTCCCTTCATTTTCAAATAGCACATTTGAGATGCTCTGATGCTGAGGTACTTGATAAGAGTTTGATAGGGAATGGATAACATCTTTGGTTGCTAATACCCTATATAAAATTACCAGATACACTCACGTATATGAATGAAAATATACTTTGGGTTTTTTTGTTTGTATGTCTGCCTAAGAGCAAGGTGAAAATCAAGCCCAAAATCTTAGGTAACTTTCTCAGATCAAACTGCCTCAAAGATAACTTCATCCCTTACTGGGCAATAATTTAATTCAGCACCTATATAACTTTTAAGGAGATAGCCTTTTAAAAAATTTCTTTTACAACTGCAGTCAATTAACATGGCCTATGGAAGGAAAGTCAGCTGTTTTATAACTTTTCCATGAATAAAAAAGAAACCACAACCCTACAGTTCTAAGGTAGTTTGATTGCCTAAAGATTGGTGGCTATGTGCATATTTGACAATAATTTTTGGATGAAGGCAACTTGAGCTTTTTCATTTTTTATCCAATCCATGAGTCCATTTCAAAGTTAAGACAGATTGTTGTATATTTTCCTCTCTCTAATTTTAAATTAAAAGACTTATTTTGGCACAATAAACAAGTATGAAATTATTTCATACCCACATTAAAAAAAGTCACATCTAAAGTCTGACTTACTAAAACAAGTTTTTATAGATAGAGTTTATATGATACACTGTATAATGAGTCCATGACAAGTTTTTATTGGGTATTTCTGTAACAGTATTTTCTTTCACATATATAAGCGGGAGCTCTTGACCTTCTTATCAATATGTTGGAGTTCATTAAATACCTGCTGAAATTAGGGAAAAGATGGAGAGATAGAAAGGAAAAAATCAGAGAGAAATAGGGCTGAATTAAAGACAAATTGGCTCTTCTAAGATGTTGAAAAGGAAGCAAAAAAAAATCTTTTGTAGCAAGCAAAATTAAACCTAAACTACTTTTTCTTTCATTCTTCGCACCACATTTAACCTAAGGGCATAGGCTATGTGGCTGAACAACCAACTGCTAGTACTTCTCCAGTACTTATTGTCTTCAGATTAGAAACATTTAACTCTTGAACCTCTTAAACTGTCCAAAATAAGAGAATATTAGTTGTATTTCTTCTATTTGTTACAATTAATCTTCAACTATCTTTGCAGAATGAAAAAGTTGAAAAATTGAAATATTGGTCCTTATGACTGCAATCAAACATGTCTTCAGTCTCGTTGCACTCAATTCCAAGTAGTGACACTGGCCATATTAGCTAACCAACTAAAGCTTGTAACCTCTGTTACATGACAAATGCAGGTACAATATTAAACTGTTCCTACTAATTATAGACCTCTGTCTTGCTAATGATAATGCAATCTCAGATTCTGGTGATTTAATTTGTTAAGGACACACTTTCTAACCAGAACCAGACACACTTTCTTTGTCAGTGAAATCTGTAGTTTTTAACTGATACACTTGTAGGATGCTCTTACAGTTTCTAAAAACAAAAGAAATTTTCATTCTGGCACTTCCATAGTAATTGTTATCACCAGAAAAAATAGGCAGAAACTGTAGAAAGAGCAGTGTATGTAGCACCAGCTTGCTTCTTTTTAATTTTGCAATGGAGACTTGATTTAGTTGCCTAAATCTAGCCTCCAGCTGCCTTTCCAGATGGGCATGAGTCTCCCATAGATCCTGTTATATCTGCCAGACTCCTGACAATGTCTCACATAATCCTGGAGCATGACAAATAGCATTAGACGTTTATATTTAAGCAACAGATTGAGCCCTGTATGTTTAAATACCAAGAGTATATGTCATTAAGCTTTACTGAGGGACTTCAAGGAGCATTGTGGAAAAGTAAAGTATTTCTGAGCTGGGATCAGAACAAATTCAGTGGTTTAGTTCATTGTGAGTCAGGCTTTAACTGCAGGCCATCAAAGGAGACATCAGTATGAGTTCCATAGATGAAATTATTTTTTTCTAGACTCAGGTCAAATTCAGTATTCACTTGGAATAAGGCTTTTAGGTATCCCAGATAAGGCTTTCTAATGATTCCACATAAACACAAAACAAACAAACAAACAACAACAACAACAACAACAACAACAACAACAACAACAACAACAACAACAACAACAACAACAACAACAACAACAACAACAACAACAACAACAACAACAACAACAACAACAAAAAAAACCAAACAAAAAAACCAAGCCAAACCAGCAAAACCAAACCCACCAAACAAGAAAAACAGAATGAAAATACAAAAAGATAAAAAAGTTAATACCTCCAAAAGAACAGAAGAACAGTGGTATTAATTCTGGTTTCTTTGCTATTTAGAATTTTGGCTAATTCTACTCTGTCTGTCTCAAACACCCTATGTTTTTTAAATAGATAAGATATTTACATCTACCTACTAATCTAAAGGGCTGACAGTGTTCATCTGTGCTGTTAAACCGCTGCTGTGTTCTGTCTCATAGTTGGCTGCACTTCAGCAGTAAATGGAATTAGTCTATTATTATAGAGTTGTGAAGTGCTTTGAGGTCTGTCAGGATGTATAATATTTTGTGACTGCTTGCCAAATAGGTAAATATCCCAACCATTTTACACTCTTAAAAAAAGGAAAAAAAATTAAGCTATATGTTGTCATTTGCATCATCATTATTACCACTTTTTAGCTTTACAGGAAAGAGATATCCTGAGGAAGAAGTGTTACACTGAGAATTATCCAGTCATCTTTTTGTTTTAGAAATACACAATAGGTATTTCAATAGCAAGGAAATAGATTCCCCTGAAATTATTTTTTTAGGTTTCAGCTCCTAATTTTGTTACTTCTTTTAATATTTAGGCAGATGAGGAATTAATGCAGCGTATGTCTTTGCATAGGAATGTCAGGAAATTTGGGTGTCTTTTTCATGCTTTTGTAGGAAGGAAATTCAACACTTTTCACAAAACTAAATAGGAGAAAAAATAGTCTTTCTATCTGACATGTTTTAGTGACCTCAGTAGTGATATCATCCAAGAATAATTTAGGTTGGAAGGGGCCTCTGGAGGTTGTCTGGCTGCACACTTGAAGCAGAACCAGCTTAGAGGAAGCTGTTCTCAAAGCTTGTTCAGTTAAATTCTGAACATCTCCAAAGATGTAAATTCCTCAGCTTCTCTGGGCACCTGTTTCAGTATTTGATCACTGTCACCGCGAAAAGGGTTTTTCCCTTATATCTAATTAGAATTTCCCTTCAAGCGTCTTGTGTCTGCTGCGTCTCACCCTGGTACTGTGTACCTCCAAGATAATTCTGGATCTGTCTTTGCCTTCTCACTGAGTAGTTCATTGTGGCAATAAGATCCCACATCAGATTTCTTTCTTTGAGGGATTGAACAAAAACCAGTTATCTCAGCTTCTTCTGGCACATTGGGTTCTCCAGTATCCCAGACATCTTGCTGAATTTACAGGGATGGTTACCCATTCTGGTGTGGCACTATCTTTCTTATACTCGAATCTCAAAGTTAAGCACAGTATTGAAGACATAGTCCCAAAGATACAGAACGGTGGGTAATAATCCCTTGTGTTAACTTGCTGACCACAAGCTCTATTACTGCACATAGCCCAGTATGGTTTAGGTCATCTTTATCACAAGGATGTATTGCTGTTATGCTTCTTTCTCTCCAGAAAATGCCTAGCCTGTCCTGTTGCACAGGTTGTTTTATTCTAAATGCGAAGAGTTTGCATTTTCATTTATTAAGCTTCATTTATGCTGTGCATGAAGGCCTGCAGCATGGGAATCTCACAGGAGGAATGAGAAGTCGATGTGCAGTCACAGAGCTATGATCTCATTGGAATCACAGAGTGGTAAAGGATAGGTTACATGATTAGTAGGCTTCTTTGGATATGTACCTGCTGCTGAAAGGATCAGGATAGTAAGGAGGAGGAGATGTGCTTTGTCCAATGAGCAGCCTGTAGGAAAGAGGAGGAGCCGTTTGGGAAGTTAAGAGCAAGGACCAGATCAGCACGTGTGGCATTTTGGTGGGCATTTGCTATAGAAAACCTGGTCAAGAAGAAAAAGTAGATCAAGCCTCTTTCTGGAGAACTAGAGAAAGTGTCAGTATCACAGGCATTAATCTTTAGTGGGCACTTGAATATCTTCTGCAAAGACACCTTTACAGTTGAGGTCTCCTGTGAGCATCAAGGGCAGCTCTTGATACAGGCAATAAGGAAGCTGACCAGGGAAGATGATCATCCAGTAGACCTGCTAGGGCCAAATAAGGAGGAAATGGTCAGACTTGTAAAGTCTGATGGGAGAAGTAACCATGGAATTCTGAGTGTTAAATTATGGTAACTCACCATGCTTGTATTGTGCGGCAGTCGCACACACTGAGAAAACAGATGCTAAAATGCTGTAGGTTGGTACTGAGACTTTACATTGGGAGTTTGATGATACTGCAGGTGAGTGCTGGAGATTGGTGTAGTGTGTGTTCTGCTAGAATCTTGATTGGCACTAATTATTCCTTTACTAAACTTTTTTGGGTTTTTTTGTTGTTTTTACAAAAAATAAAAACGTAGGGCAAATGAGAACAGAGATATTTTGGGAAGGCTAGCCCCAAATAACTAACACTGAAATGTTCCCACAAATTGCTTTGGAACCCTATTATTTATATGGAGAGGAGAAAGAAAACCCCCTACCCAAACCATTAATGGAATATACCAGGCCAAAAAAACCCTGTGCTTACTTCAAGGTGGATGATCGAGAAACGCCTATTACTTTTTTTTTTAATTCTTCATGAACAAAAAAATGGACAGAATTGTCAGGATGTTAAATTTCTTTTCAAGACAAACCAATAGCAGAGAGACAGCATAACAATTAGAAGCAAATTACAGAGAGATTGATTAAAAAATAGTGTGTGAAAGGTTTATTTTTGGACAATAGCAGTGAGGGTATTTTTATTCGTTGGCCTCTTATTTTGTATAAATATCTGACAGTTTTGCAATAAACTTGCTTCTTTACCCAGTGATCTGAAAAAGCAATTGGCTAGGCAAAAGTGAGCTGATAAAATATTGTAGCGTCATCTTTACCATGCCAGAATATTGGAAAAGAATCACAGATTGTTTTCCATTGTAAAATGAAGGGCAAAGATGAAATGGATTAATGTTGCTTCTAATGATTTACATTATAGTCAGCTCTATGTGGTTTGCAATTTTTATGGTATTTGGCTTTCAAATGACAATTTAATTCATGTGAAGAATCTACTATGAACTAATTTAAAATATTTCTTTTGATGTTGAGGCCCTAGCAGAGTGAATTTCTATGAACTGCCAAAGTAAGATTGGCATTAAGGTGCACAGGGTTTTAAGTACCTCCTGTCATGTAATTGTAGAAAAAAATCCTTCTTATTTCAGGGCTTGTGGTTTCTTCTGGGAATGCACTGATGAGGAATTGTTTGGAGAACAGTGAAGCTAAACAGAAAACAAAGAAGTACATATGCTCAGGGGTAATAAAAGTTTGGCTTCTGATACTGAAAGTGCCTAGTCCTTTTCTCCATTGTTGGCATTTATGAAATGAACATAAAAAAAATTACAAAATAAAAACAAACTGGTAGAGAAACTCCAGCAGAATGGCACTGGGAGTTCATGAATTTTCAGTCATTTTCCAAAATGTATGTAACTTATTGGGAAAGAAGTAAACAGGCTTCTGTACAGCCCAGAAATTATGATTCATGGTAGCGGCAAGGCTAAGCTGTAATACAGTCTAAAAAGAGAAGACAGCACCAGGTGTGTTTGAATAAATAGATTCCAGGTGGTATAATCTCCAAATATTGGATGCCACATGGAAGATAAATTTTTCATGAACTGCATCCCAGTATATAAGATAATATAAGAGATGGAACATTTGCACCAAGGTTAAAAATACACAAAAATAAGTGAAATGTCAAGTATATTTCTAGCTGTTCTTTCAGTTAGCAAAAGCCATTTCAAATCTCTTGACGAACATAAAGGAAACATGTGTGTGTGAGTATTGACTAGGTCCCCTCTTCCCTGATTCCAAGTTAAAATCCTGAGAACTGCTGGTTGTGAAAAGATTTTAATAGCATGTATAGTATGGGTCACAGTTTAGCTGGAATCCTGAGATTAATGCAAAAAAACCCCAAAGGCACTACTAGCTACAAAGCCCACAAGTGTCATCACTGGTTTGTCATAACATATGCACATTTTTGATTACAAAATGCACATACATCATTCAATGCGCATTTTTATTGGTTTTGTTCCCCCCTGATCTGGAAATGACTAGGTACACAGTGTCTTTTTAGACTGACAATTTGCATCAAATGATAGTTTTGAATGCCTGAAAATTCTTTTTTTTCCTGTAAATTTGGACTTAAATTCTGTTTGAAGTTGGCAATAACCCTACTGCGGGATCAAATTCCATTCTCTCAATCTTCTTGCTAAGCCATATGGACTTTGGGTTCCCTATAACTCTGAAAAGTGTCTTTCTGTCACCACTCTGACTTTACTTGTAGAAATCTATTTTGCACTTATTTCAGTAAATCCCACAACAATATGTTGAGATCCCTTTTTTTGCAGTTCTTCAATGCAAAGCATCATAAGAAATGTGGACTGGTCATTCCAGCAGTCTCTCATCATTCCTAGTGGTAGCAACAGTTGCAGTGCACCAGAGAGAAAACAGAACACACAATTTCTCCTGCTCCTTTAAGTAAATAACAACATATAAATGTTGCTTTGGTGACACAAGAATGACCACAGTATTATCTGTTGTGCTGGCATCACTGCAGAAAAATGTTTAAGAAAGAAAGAGGCAGCTGAGGGTGTGGGAGCACCTGACTGGAAGCATGCTCTTGGAAGGAGGCACCACATTGAGCAGGAGCAGCCTTGAAGGGCTGTGGCTGCAGCAAGGATGCTGAGAAAGAGAGCTGCAGGAAAACCTTAAGGAGCAAAGAACATCTGAGAAAAGGGGCAAGAAGCAAAGTGTGGGAGAGTGAAGCAGGAAGAAGCAAAAAACATTTGAGAGAAAACGTTGTGTACGTGACCCTGACAGCCAAGTGTTTGCTTGATTGCATTCTTTTTCTGCCCCATGCCTCACTTGGTGATCAATAGTAAGCATCAATTAGCAGTAAATTAAATCGAGTAGAAATTTCCCAATTGGAGACTGTTTTTTGTTGCATATACACATAAGGCTGAAAAAGGAGATTGTATACCTAGCACTAAAATACACCAACAGTGACTGAAAACCTGAACAGCTTAATTTCTAAAACTAATCCTGATGTTAGGCACCAACTCTTTTCATAGAACATCTGTATTTTAGCTTTTCAGCCTGGGAAAGCAAATTTTTGCAACCAACCACATTTCTGGTAAAGTGTTAGATTGTTTGTACTACCTGTCTCATACAGGGATAAATACTCTCTCAAATAATTGGCTTTTTGTGTGAAGGATAACCAGGAGGTAGTGCTTGCATTACTCCCTTGGGATTTAATATAGCATTTGCTATAAGAATTTGCTTTCTTTGAAAATAATTAGAAATTACAAAAATATTTCCAAAAGCACATGTAAATGTTTTTGCTACATTTTCACTGTCAGTATGCATTTAAATAAAACACACTTCCCCCATATACACCCACATACAGCAACTATAGGAACACCCTTATGAGTTCTCACTCTCTGCACTGCAAATGTCCCTTCATCCTTTACTTTTATATTTAGTACTAGGATCGCTGGTTTTAATAGTGCCACTCAAATGCATAGTTATGCTCACATGTACTTGGAGGCTTGTTGCCCTACAGTTTTCTTTCCTTGTGGAGTTTAGTGGTCATAAATCGCTTAAGTAAATCAATTTTTTGTAGGGTTTTGAGGAGAGCAGTCTGTTGCTATGTCTTCAAATGTCAAAGGAAAGACATGCCCTACCCCCACCACACCCTGAGCTTCTGAAAACAAGTTTGAAGATTCATATTCCTCCTTCAATGCTATTTAAGATCTGTGAGATCAGCCACCAGGAATGATAAAACTTGGTGATGACATTTTCTTTATCCTGGTGAGCATATTCTGTAGAAGTGCTCTGTGAATTGAATTACGGAATCCAAATATCATTATACTCACCTCAAAAAAAAAACCCCAAAAACAAACAAACAAACAAACAAACAAACAAACAAACAAAAAACACCAAAAAAACCCCATGAACATCATGGAATGGTTTGGGTTGGAAGGGACCTTAAAGATCATTTAGGAAGGACGATCTTTAGAAGGTGAAGAGGAGCACATAGGTAGAGTCGAACAATTTAGAGTCACCAAGCTAAAATACTATTATGCCTTCCCTGGGTGTATTCTAGAGTAGTGTTAATTTTCTGATCAGGTCATTTGACAGATTAAAAATAATAAGAAATACAAGTATTTCCTCTACCTTAAGTTGTTTTCTATGGCTTTTAAACAAATTTATAAAAATATCCCTTATTTCAAACTCAAACCCTGTGCTTTCTATCAAAAATGCAAACCTATTGCATCTAAATTTCATTTCCTCTATTTAATTGCACACAAACTATCCCTTTACCTCAGGTTTTCTTCATGCTTTTACTATAGGACATAGAATATGAGTTTGAAGCAGTGAAAATCTTACTGCCTCCTATGCTGTCACTGCGTTTTTACTACCAGCTTCTCTGACATTTCAGTAACAATCTTCTGTGTGATGCTAGGAGTGACAGAAACTGTAGTGAGCAAAGCTCAGTGGAACTCCTTGGGTTGTGTGGAGGGAGTGGAAAGTTAAAAGGTTCCAGCAGTAAAAAACCTGTGACTCTGGTATGTCTTTCACTGAACATCATCTGCACTGTTTTTTGCAGTCTCCTCTTATCGGTACTGTTCTTCTATTGTTCAGCCTGGAAATCTAAGCTGCCAGGAAGATGGTACGTTGTGGATAAACTCAACGTATGCAGTGTGTATTGGAATGGTGTAAAATATAGGTCATGAGATTTCAAGCTGAAGTATAGGAAATGCTGTACAAGGAGAAGTCTGGCCAGCCTGCCAAGAGGCACGCTAAATGTGAATGCTTTATAGAATATGACTGAGAGATGCAAGCTACATTTTAAACTTAGCAGATAATGCAAAGAATATCTAGAAATAGACTATCTGTTGTTGATAAAGTCCTTTCTATCTTATGCATTTGATATAATTGTTTTTAAAAAAACGATTTCTATTATAGATCCTGAAATACATATAAAAGAACATTGTAAAAATCTTACCTATTTTTTTTTCCCAGTAGATGTGCAGGTGTGTCGTAACTTGGTGATTGGTTTGCCTTCTTTATACTCAATTACTGTCATTCCCAATGGAGCTCTTCTAGCTTATTATCTGAAAGTTATTTTTCTAATTAACTTATAAATACAGCTTTACAGAGAGTTAAATTCTTATTTTAACCACTGTGGAAAACATAGCAATAATATGAGTGTTTTCTTACTGCTTCCTTTTGAGTTAAATGATGTATATATATCATAAATGTATCAAGCTAAATTGACACTGCTTGGCTGCACCTCATAGGCCTTGTACTGCTAGTAACTGGGGAGGACTTTCCTTAGAGATAATTTTGTAGAGAAAAGGGATCTGAGATCTGTTTGCACATTGACCCTAAAATTCCTGCATGAGTGTGTATCTGATTCTTTATTTTGCTAAAGGTTTAGTTTTTCCTTTAGGGGAAAAAAGTCCCAACCATGTAGTAGCATATCAGGTAAAACAGAAATTTTAATCAGTGATTCTTTGGACATTGCATATATTGCAGATGTGATTCTGGAGGGGTTCAGCAATCCAGCTGAAATGGGCAGCAGGTGTTTGGAATTTGGCTGCTGTGTCATTTCCTGCTGTTTAATCTGTCCATTTTAGTGTCAAAAGGAATTACAAGATAGACCAATCACCTGAGTGACATTAAGTAAATCTGTTCTTTTTGTTACTCTGCCTGGTGATTTAGCAGGTGAATTGTGGCAAATATTATTGCACTGACTAGAGTAAGCATTAGGGTCATTGCAGGGTCAAGTTTTCCTTCTTTGACTGAATGTGTTATACTGCTTTCAGAACCCTCCAAATGGCCTAACATCTCCCCTCACTTATCTCTTGCAATAAAGCGTATTTGACAGAAAATGCAATCTCTGCTTCTTTCTCAAAGGACAGACTAGAGGCGCAATGGAGTACAGGCCTATCTTCCTGCTGAATTGCCCTGTTTGAGATGAAGGTGATAATGTCTCTAAGTGGCTTCAATAATCTACTTCTCCTCACTTACCCTGGGAAAACCATTTGAGATTATTCTGCTCTGGAAGAAAGCAGAAACAGTTAGAGCTCGAAACAGCTCTAAAGGGTTGGAGTTTAGTTGCATAAATCCTATAGAGACAAAATACCTGCTGATCTCTTTAGCTTTACTGTATCTGCAAAACTAGACAGCAGCTCAAGTACAACTTGACTTTAGGACTTTGTTTACGTTTGAAATAATTGTAGAAGATGGGACTGTGAGAGAAAGATGTTGATGAGAAAATTTAAGGTAAGGGTTTTACTTGGTCTAATTGCTTAATTTTAGATGATTTTTGGTAGTATATTAGCATGTGGCATATAGTAATAGAGTAATCTGTAAAAAAAATCTTCAGTTTACCCAATAAATGAAAGATGAGTAAAAAGATAAACAAAGGTATTGAACATCCAGCTGAAATACATAGCAAAGCTTTTTTTGACTGCTATAAATCTAACTCACTTTACTGCTTCATCATATCTGGCCTTGGTCAAATCACTGAGCTTTCTACTTCCTCTATTTTTCCATATATCTTACTGCTTAAGGATGTCAATTTTCATACCCTTCATATCACTGCCAGTGATAATTTTTGAGGCTACCTGTTGTTTCACTTACACAAGCATGTGAGAAATGATGTATTTACAGTTTGTGTAGAGTCACACACAATTCAACAGAAAATTAAAAGCTGGCTACTCAGCACAGATTTAATATATTTATGAAGATAATAACTTTGTATACTTGATATTCTCAATTGCCAAACTATGTACAGAAGCCCAGATAGGACATATCCTGCCTCAGAATTTAGATATGGGAGAGGTTTGTGGAGAAATTGATGTGGTTCCACTTCTTGGAGGAAGAAAAGATTTTAGAGATATCAGGTTTTAAGCCATGAATTTCAAGCAAAAATACAGACATTTTTATGAGTACATCACCAGAAGATCTTTATTTTTGGTCTCCTTGAGTATTTGAAAAAGATAATTTGCACTAAAAAGTCCCTTCTGTCTGAGATATATAAAACTTTACAGCATAGATGCCATGGATCTGTTTTTAAACTGTTGAGAATCCTCTAGTTATGAGCTGTTATCTTCAACCCCTTTATATTTACTAAATGATATATTAAAATAAAATATAGATTGCTATATTTCCTAATTGTCACTTTCCTTTTGAAAAAATACTTATGTTCAATAAATGTTCAATCCCCATATATATATATATATTTAATGATGCTGAAATTGCTATTTTTAGTTACATTATAGGTCTTTGTGCTATAATAAAATCTAATCTAATAAACTTTTCTAATATTTTTGGTAATACCTTTTTAGATATTTCTTATCTTTTTGTGTCTTTGTAATAATTTCTGCTCTCCCTTTCATCACTGTGTGTCATCCTTAGCAGTAGAATTTCAACTCCTCTGCCTGCTGTAGTATCTCATCTTTCTTGTATTTATCAAAAATGAAAATTGTCAAAAAATGCTGGTAGTTTTCACTCTTTTAAAGGGATGTTATGTGCTCTGTGGAGTTTAGCTCAGAGATGGAAAAGAAATGTTCAGTTTTGCTGCTATTCTTATGAAGTTTTCTTCTTAAGAAGTATGACAGCAGGAAGTTTTGCAATGTTTTGAAATGTATTAAGGTGTTATCAGTAATGATACTATGATACATGTATATGCTATCCACCAAAAATTAGTAAATAATGCTATTCAGAGTTAAAAAATGAAAGACCTGGGTAAAATATGCATGGTTAAAAAAAACCAATGCATGGGAATGTAGTACAATGTGCTCAACTTGTTCTATGAAACTTGTCTATTTTCAAGTGTATTTTGTTTCAAAGACAAAACAGTGGATAATAGTAGTGGATAAAAGTATCTGCTTCTTGCTGTGTGCTAAAAAATATGTGTTACTGTATCTTTATTCAAATACAGTGAAAAAAAAGCAACTTTTACTCTCCTGAGAATAACTTGAGAGGACAACCCATCAGCAAGAACCTGACTGTACCTTACAGAGACACAAGACATTTTCATGGTGGCTAAAGAAACTCTCTTTTCCATAGCTGGCTTTCAGTTAGGAGTGACAGTGTGTTTGGTGTGGATGCTGAAAAACATGGACTGACATGTCACTCTTGTTCTAATGTTTCTCTATGGTAATACGAGTGTTAAGGAAGGAGGTTTTTCTAAGTATAATGAAAATACTCTATGGTTAGGCATTTTCATGGATAGAAGATATCATTTTCTGTGACAGAAGTTAATAGTTTCCTATTGAATGTGTCCCATAAATGAAAGGAACCCATTAGTTTAAATAGTACGTGAATCTGCTTAGAAAATACAAAAACATAAGAGAATGATACCCAGCGCCTTTTGTGCCCTCTAGCTGAAACTGTTTGCTTCATGGTAATGTTTAAAGGTTGCTCAACACTATTAAAAATGGCAGTACCAGGCCTATGGCCTGTTATCAGAACTAATCATTCTACAAAGAGAGCTCGTGCTTTGCCCAAAGGTTTTGCAAGTTGAACTGTTTGCTATTCCTCTGTCTTTCAGTGAATGTACTAAACAGTAGCGTACACTAGGGAAAATAAATGCTAACTCCTTCATGGTATCAATGGCTAATCTGATAGAAATTAAAGATGAGAATCATTGTATTGGGTTTCAGTGGCAAGGTTTTTGAGATTACCCCTGGAGAGTACAGGGGTAGCTTCTGTAAGAAGTTGCTGGAACCTTCCCATATGTCCTTTAGAGCCACTGACCGAAGCTGAGCCCACCAGCAATAGTGGTAGTACCCCTGTAATATCTTATTAAAAAATAAGAGGAGAAATCCTTGTTGCAGAAGAGCAGCTAGAGTGAGAATATGTGAGAGGAACAGCCCTGCAGGCACCACAGTCGGTGCAGAAGGAGGGGCAGGAGGTGCTCCAGGTGCCAGAGCAGAGATTCCCCTGCAGCCCGTGATGCAGCCCATGGTGAGGCAGCTGTGCCCCTGCAGCCCATGGAGGTCCATGGTGAGGCAAATATCTACTTTCAGCCCATGGAGGACCCCTTGCTGGATGTCCAAAGGAGGCTGTGACCCCGTGGGAAGCCCACACTTGTGCAGTCGTCTGGCAGGACCTGGCGACTCGTGGGAGACCCACACTGAAGCAGGCTCCTGCAGGACTTGACTCCACAGGAACACGTCTTGTGGGAGGTACCCCATGCTGAAGCAGGGAAAGAGTGTGAGGAGTCCTCCCTGTGAGGAGGAAGGATCAGGGGAGACGTGATGAACTGACTGTAATCCCCATTCTCTGTCCCTCTGTGGCATTGTCGTGGGAGAATGTAGAGAAAATTATGGGAGTGAGACTGAGCCCAGGAACAAGGAGGGAGTGAGCGGAAGATGTTTGAAGGTTTCGTTTTTATTTCTCATTATCCTGCATTGATTTCATTGGCAATAAATTGAATTAATTCTCAGAGTTGAGTCTGTCTTGCCTGTGATGGTAACTGGGAGTGATCTCCCCCTGTCCTTTGCTTGACTCATGAGTCTTTTGTTATATTTACTGTCTCCTGTCCATGAGGAGGGGGGAGTGATAGAACAGCCTGCTGGGCACCTGTCATGCAGTCAGGGTCACCCCACCACTGTCATTTACAGTTTACAAATAGGTAAAGAAGATGAGACCACCTTGATGCTGATATCTTCCTGTTATGGTACTTAGGTGTGAATTCTCAAGGTTGCCTTAAAGAATTACTGGTTTGTAGTTATTTCACTCATACATCCTAACTCATCACACGAAAGGAAACCTTGGTGATGAAGGATGGCCCCTCACAACAAATCATGGCTAGGAGGCTAGACTAAACACCAAAATGTGAGTTTCCAGTTTCAGCATTTCAATTGCTGTTTGTTGCTACTCAAACAGCAATTGAAATATTTCAGGGATCTGTAGCTGACAACCTAGTGTTCAAGAAAGACGTTAAGTAAAAAGGTGGATAATTGCAAGGAAAAAAAATCGACATTTTCATTTGGTGAGAATTCTAACTGCAGTTATTTGGAATGATCGCTGTTTCTTGCTTTGCAAGGGACCAGTTGTAGGAGGAAATGCAGGAGGCAGCTCAGTAAAAGAATGCCTGATTTTGACCTGTGATACTGACAACACCAAACATTTTTATCAGGAAAAATGACTATACTAGCTGTGTAACGCAGCAATTGCTAGCTTTGCTGAAGGTTGATTTTGGATTTGGATTTGATTTTGATTTTTACAGCCAGTATGATTATTGTCTTCTGGATATATTTGGGGGTCTAAAATAACCCAATATGCAAACATGTATTCACATAACTCTTTACCTCCCTGTTCTAAAACTGATTGACTCATTCGGAGTCTGAACTAGTACCTTTGTTTAACATAGTAAATTGTGCTATCCTGTGAAGGATTGGCCATGAACTTTCCTATTGTGTGTTTTGCTGTACAGAGGCCAGTGTTATGTTGCTCTCAGAGTGGGAGAACCCTTTGAAATGGTGCTGGTTTTGCTCTTATATTTGTTCCATTGTAAAGCATTATTCTGAAATAGAGGCATGTGAGCATCCAGCTGTTTCATGGGACAAAAACTTTTGCAGGGATAGTTCAGTGCTTTGGATAGGTTTCCCCTGACTACTTTTGAAAGGTAGTGTTACTGCTCTTCATTACTAGGGATGTATCACTGTTTTCATTACTTGTAGAAGAAGCTGTGTTTCTTTCCTCTTGTAATGCTGTCAAATACTTAGAAGGGATATTACTGAATATAAATCAATAGCAATAGTGCACTAATGCAAGTGCTTCGCTTTCCTGAGAAATGGAGAACAGCAATGTTAGCAGGGAAGGATAAAGGCAGCCACATCTTGTACAGACCTCATACACAAGCTCTGCATTTAATGCTTCTGCCCATTTGTTGTTATAATTGGACTAAATAAATCTAAAGATTAAATAAAGCTTTAATGCAGTAAGAAATCCTGAATTTCTTACACATTTTTCAGAGACTAAAAAAGTGAAAACATTACTTAAAAGCCCTAATTTTTTTTTTTCAAGGGACAAGTTTGTTAAAAGAAATGTATGCTTTTCAGAATTAATAGTATAATTTCATAAAAAACGAGGGGCCTTTTGTAAGACAGTAGAGTAACAGAGAAGGAGAGAGAGGAAAAAATCTGTACTGATGACTGTTTTAAATTTCTCTTTCTGTCTGAGTCTGCTGAAAATGATATATAGTCAAAAAAAATTACCATTTAAATAAGATTTTAAACATCAGAAAATTCTCTCTGATGTACAAAAAAGTACAGGAGGATACCAGAAGGTCCTCCAGCCCATCTTTGGACATCTCTCTATCGTCCTCCTAGAAGACACCACCTGCACTTCCTGAAACATAATCTAACCGAATTTTAGAACATTAGTGATCCAAAGTGTGATATGTGTTCTAGTGCTTGCTTGTAGAAATTACCCTAAAATGTGTTGTCTTTGTGGTAATTACATAATATTTCTTGTTAAGATATCCAGATTACTTAATGGAGAATAGTTTCATCTCTTTGCTATGGTCTTTTACATCCCTCAGTCATGTCTTCTCTAAACTGAATAACAGCTATTTGTTTCATTTGCTGTCACAGAGTACAGATTCTAGATCAATGTTCGCTGTCTAGAAGTGGGACTTCCCATTACGGAGATAATTTTGAGTTCAAACCTTTTCCACAGCAGAGTAGACTAAAAATACAATTTCCTTTGTCTCACAGACAATCTCTAGTCTATGCTTTAAGGTTTCATAATTACTTTTTTCATTAAGCCTGCTTATTCTGAGTTGAGGTCACTTTCTGACCTGCAATATTCCATTTTCCAGGGATCTTCACAGGTCAGTAAGTTCAGTTGCAATTATTTAACTATAGGAAATACTTTTTTTAATCTGTTGGTACATCTGGATAAGATTAGGTTTCATGCTCAGAAATGTGATGAACATCTCAACTGTTCTTCTGCATGTGAGATTTTAAGCTTACTATCCATTAAGTATTTCAGTTACCAGGATCTGTTTTGCTTAGTGACTGTTGCTATGAATGCTGGCTTTGTGCTGAGCCTGTCGAGGCAGTCTGCTAAAGCACACTGTCTTACAGCACTTCATTTGAAACACCTTCACTCACTGATTTACGGATGTTTTTCCTTGAACATGCTGAGAGTATCAACCTGGCTGTGGCTTTTCTTAAGATGTCTTTTTTGGTTATCTCGATCTCATCATTGTCTTTCATGTAGTGTGTCAGTAAATGGATATGAAGTTCAAACTCATTCTTGGAAACCCATTGACTTTTAGTCTTCTCAAATAACACTAAGAATAAAACTAAGGCCTGTCTGGAATTCAACTTATCAGCCTCCTTGAGACATTAGTTTTTGTTTTACTCTGTCAGCAAGCCTGTGTAAAAGGAAACACGAAATGTAATCCCTATATATATACTCATTTGGGTTTCGCTAACTTAAGCTTGTGAACTCTCATATACATAATTCATGTCCCCTGCATGTCAACTATAAACATCAGCAGAGATTCTCAGTTTTAGGATAAGGTTGCTCAGTCATTTTGCTTTGTCTGTGTTTGTGAATGGATTATTCTCCCAATGTGGCGTTTTAGGGATTTATCAAACCTGGGTTGAATTTGGTAAACAAAATCAATTTTGAGAATTTATTTCTTTTATCATTTTCAAAGTTGAAATATAAGTTTTGTAACATTTTACATTTTCTAAATGTTACTCATTGGTAGTTATTTCCCAGAATAGAAACACTACAAAATGAGGTAGTTGGGTTTGCCTCCATTTAAACAAAATTCATATTCATTTAGAGGTTTGGGGATTTTTCATGTTAGTTGTTTTGTCAGTTCGAACGGATCCACACACACAGATTAATACCTAAAACCATCACTGAATCATGTGTATGGTTTGTTTTTGTTTTTTTTTTTAATGCATGCATTGACGTAAGAAAGCGGCATTAGGTGTTAACACCTTGTGAAGGTCCAGATGGTTTTGATGCTAAGGACCTTGAGTACCCGTATGTAGCTAAATAAACAAATGTGTGTTGATTTTCAATGCTTCTACACAAAAAATGTTCCTACTGACTAGGAGAAAAGACCAAGGTGCCAACCAGAATTTCTAGAATACCTGCTACCTTTGTTTGTTTACTGTTTTAAGTGTTTAACAGTGCATCCACAAAAAAAAAAAAAAAAGATTTATGGTAGTACTAGGATTGACATATTTTCCTTTTTCACTTCTCAAGTTCCTGCAGAATTGTATTCAATTTTTAAAAGTGGCAAGAGAACAAAAATAGCTTGCTGTTCTGTTAGAGAAACTATAATTATAGTGCTTGCAGGTGGGAAGAGAGGCAGTAGGTCATGTCTTTATTAAAACATATCTAATTAAGTAGTGTGGATAAAGCTTTCCCTTTTTACAATGTGTCTCATTTTTGATAAAATTCTGACAGCTGACTGGGCTGGAGTTAAAGAGTAAGTTTCAGGTCAACCAGTGCACTCAGATGTTGCTTCCCCATTGAAGCCACACTCAGCCAAGGCAACAGGAGTCAGTTTTAATGAGGCTGGAGCTGCCTCTGAAGGAGATAGATCATGAATGAGTCATACAAGAAAAAGGAGACATAAAGGGACATACAGAGTGTATAAAGCAGTTTTGGCAAACAAAGAAAGGTGATTTCCTACTGATGGCACTCACAAGTCCTTCAGAATGAAAGTAGCAGATGGCAGGGGCATTGTCACTAAGTTGGGATGACATTTCTTTAGAAACTGATTATTGTCGAGGATATTCCTCTGATGAAGAATCAGAGATAGGCTTTTCTGAATTTTGGTTGACATCTCCTATTTATCCTCATGCAAGGCAGACCACTTTGAACAGCGTCAGGTTTTGTCTCATCCCATAACTGTGATATCCATTTTGTGTTTACAACTGCATGAGCAAATGATGATGTCAAAGTAGGGAATTTTGATGGAAAATCTGAAGCCTGGTTTAATGGTAATTAAAATTAAACCTTGAAAGAAAATCTATTCAGAGAAGCTGGCTTATCAGTGAAGGGGCTGACATTTCTGTGATTTCTTTCCTATTCATACTGGAGTGTGTCGCCCAATGTTAGTAAATTTATCCTCAAAATGAAGGTATGGTTTAATAAAATACTGTTACATCTGCTTACTCAGAAATAACTGAGACAAAACTTGAGTAGACAGGCCTTAATGGCTGTATATTTCTTCCATTTTATTATTTATGATAATTTATTATTTATTACATTTTAACTACTAGTTTCATAGACGTTTTGAAAACCCAGTTGTGTGTTTAGAGTACATATATTGAGCACCTGTGTTATATTGATGTTGCTCTGTAATGTTCAACCACACAAACCCAGCAAAATTCTTGCAGAGGCAAATTCCAGTTTTCACATGGAGAGGATTTGAGGAAACTGAGGCCCCGTATAATGAAGTCACTTGCCTAAGTTTGCATCAGTAGTCTGAAATAGAGATGTGGAGGAGTTTTATGACTGGACCACAAGCACAAGACCATCCTTCTTCCTTGTAAATAATGGCCCTGGGTAGAAATATATCTGTTTTGTTGGTGGTTTTAGATAAGAAAATGGAACTGTCACAAATACACTTGCTGCTTTTTTTTTAGAAAGCTCAGAAAATATAAATCTTGATATTCTTTTACTGTATGAACTGTCATTATAAAAGGTATGCCAGTTATAGTCTTTCAGCTAATTTATTTGTTTGATACATCATAAATCAAATAACTCACGAGTTTTATTCACTATAGGCAGAAATACTTGTGTTATTCTCAACTTTTGCAGTACAGCTAATTCTTGCAATTCTGCAAACCTTAACTACTGTGAGTGGTTCCAACTAAGTCAATTAGTTTAATGAAGCTTACTTAGAGTAATAGGAATTAAGTCACTGCTGAAAAATAAGCTACTATAAACTATGTTCTTTGAGATAATTTATGCAAAAAAACACTGTTGATTCTAGAGATACAGTGGCAAAATATTTCAGTAATTAAACATGTCAGAACATATATTAAACTGTTTCAAGAACTCCTTCCTGGCATAAGATAACATTTTATTCTTTAGATGTTATTTGAGTATGCAGAACGTTGCAGTCTGTGCTCAACTTAATTAGCACAATTGAACATTCTCACAATTTAAAGCATTTAGAACCCTGAATCAGATACTAAAAACCTCCATTCCCTTATTTTCTGAATCTCTAAGTAGTTGGATAGTAGAAGTTTTGTGGTGGTTTTGGTTATTTGGCTGTTTGGTTTTATAGGGGGGATTCTTTGTGGGTGATTGGTGTTTTTTGTTTTCTTTCACCTTTTTATGTGTGCAGCATTAAAATCTGGCTCCTGAGAAAACCATGAAAATTAAGATTTTGCAAAATAGTATCAATCTTGGAGTAGTGCTCTAAAGATAAACCCAGCAAAACAAAATATGCTAAAACAACAGGACTTTTCAGCATTACTAATGATGTAAAGCTCTTTTCAAACAATCTACCTTCTCCAAAATGATTGGTGCATTTGGTCATTATATCTAATTAATTTTCATTTTAATGAAAGACAAGTGATATATTAGATAGCATTTGTGAGTCTTTCTGTGCCAGTGTGAATTCTAAGGAAGCCGTCTCAAAGCAGTTTTCTAATAAAATTTGTATAGAGTGAAAGCACAATCAGGAATGGCATGAACCAGGTTCTTAGGGCTCCGAGGCTGCAGACATCCCTAAGACAACTGAATACTTCCTTTCAGTACTGCTCTTCTGTTTTACCTAAAATATATCAGAATGTCTTTTCTTCTGGCTGCCAACACAGATGTCCACAGAGATAAACCCCCTCCTTTTTTAAGAGAAATATACATCCCCTCAAGAAATCCCAGGATATATATGATCGTATTTATATATCCAGATTGTGATGTTTTACTCTTTCTGTTGATTGTTCTTCAGAGACGATAACCTCAGTGTTAGGATCAGTGAACTATGAAGCTGTATATTTCTGAGCTTTCCTCTGACTAGCAAAGAGCCTAGAGGATGATACTTTCCTGTCTGCTCTAAAAAGTTTTCTTTACAAATGAATTACAGTGGTTTTTAATTGTTTGGCAGGAAACCAACAGGTTTGCTGGAAGAAAGTAAACTTCCACAAACTTTTCAGAGCTTTTCTCCTATGTTTTCTTTCAATGCCTGATTATTTTATACAGTTTTGTAAATGTACTAATTTAATATTGAAATCCAAATAATAAGGTGTCTTAGTTTGGGCAAATCTGGAGGAGAATATCTTCTGATACAAGTCAGTTTGCAACCACCCCTCCCCTCCAGGTTCGGGGAAAAAAAAATTCCTTGAAGGAAAGTGAAAGAGATGAAAAGCTGTTTATTTAACAAACACACAGGAGGGGAATAATGCTAAATAATGAGATCTCTCTCTGTGGAGAGAAAACCTGGGAAGATGTCAGAGTTCTTCTGTAGGTGCAGTCTCTCTCCTCCTTGGAGCTGGTCAGTGAGGGGCCACCCCCCCGGGCCTCCGGGAAAATTCTCCTGATGTGTTCAGATGTTGTTGAAACAGGCCAGAAGAGAAGAAAAGAACAAAAAAAACCCAAAATCCTAGGAAAACGAAATTCAACCCTCCGTCTCTCGCTGGGAGAAAAAGAGCCGGAAAAAAAAACCAAGGGTACTGCAGAAACAGAGGAGCGTATCTCCGTGTCCTTGAAACAACTGCTTTGAAACGTTTTTTGTTTTCTGTCCTTCTCAGGCTCAGTTTAAAGACACAGAAAAGATTGGTGGGCATAGGGTAGCGATAGGGGATACACATCATAAAGTCACCCCAAGACATAAGGGAAGAGCATAGAAATGTGAAAAGTAAAGTACCTGCTACTCCTTACGACTTCTGTTCTGTGGAGGACCATATTCTGAAATTTCTCAACTACTTCTTCCCTGTCCTATTCACATAAAAAACCCCACTGCACATACCTTGGTTAACTCAACTGATAGTCTTCTATATACTTTTGAAGTTTCCTATTGACTTAATCTTGTTTTTACTTAATGGTCAAATGTATAAGTCTATAGTTATTCCAAACAGAAAAATAAAACTTTTTTATTTGACATATTGAACATCTACTAATAAAGAAGACTTATGTGCTCAAATGAAAAGAACTAAAATACATGCATTGGCCTGGTGTGATAGCAAGTTTATAAGCTACCATGATGCTTACATTTCATTTTTTGGTGATTGAATTCAATGTTTTAGGGGCTTTGAGTAGCTAAAAACAATTAAGAGAAAATCATATTGCAATGGCTGACATTTCGATAGCAACCAATACCCTTATGACATTAGAAAAATACAGATGTTCAGACAGTATGCCAGATTCTGAGAGGATGTAGTGGTTTTTTGTAAGCCAGACTAGGCAAGTTTCTGAAGATAGTTAATCTGCTCTCTGAAGCAGTTAGTGAAATAGAGATGCACTAAGTTATGTTCCTTCAGGACTTTCCTACACAAAATATATTCCACTCAAATAAAGCTGCCTTTACAAACCTCACCATTTGAAGTTGCAGATAATGCAATGCTTTAAGTGCAAACGAGCTTCTGTGCGTTCTGCAAGGTTCTTACTCTTACCAGCAATGAACTGTGAAGATAGGTTTGCAACTTCCGTATCATATTCCTCCAGTAACTTATTAAAACTGACTGTAACTGATTGTTAAAGTGAATAGCTCCATTGAGATGAATGGAAAAACATCTTTTCTCTGAGGCATCTTTGCCATCTTTTCAGGCTGCTATTTGCAGCGCAACCTTATATCAAGTTTGCAAATAAAATGTTGTTTTCAAAATCATGAGGTCCAGCAGTATTTTCTTGACTTCTTCTTATGCTTAAGTTACAGACTCATTACTTCACAGACTCACACATTTGGTCGGAATAAACCAAAAATGTCTTTCTACTTTTTCAGTTCATGTTCTCATGGAATTACTTTCAAAAAATAGCAAGTGCAACAAACATTTAACTTGTTTATCTGTTAGTTTATTAGTCAAAATTAGAAATGGACTTACTTTTCTTCCAAATACTTATAGCACTTGTAAGCTGGTGAGATCCTAAAGGGGAAAGCTTAACAGAATATAAACCTGCTTTGTTTGCTGTCAAGCGGCAAACTACTTGTTTGTTCATTTTGATTAGTTATTATCAAATTTGATTATATATTATCAAGTAGCTATTTCTTGCTCTTGAAAAATAAACTACTGGTTTATTCAGCTCAATTGAAATGATCCTCACCCCTAAAATCTTTTTTATGCAGTAGTATTTTGTATTATGGTATTCAACTGTTGGCACAGATTGACTGCACCCAATTGAGGATTGCTTTACATTTGCTCACATTTTGACTCAATAACATGTTAAGCTTTGCAGGCAATTTATTCACATAATTCTTTGTTCAGTAGCCAAACTGAAATTAAATATACATTAAATGGGTTTGGGTTTTTCTAACAAGAAAATTTTTCTTTTGTGATGTCAGGTTTAATGGAAGCATGAGAAATGCTTAATTTCAGAGGTTTTTTTGGTGCTGTTTTTTTTAATTTTTTTTTTTTTTTAAAGCAGAACAGTTTTTGAAATTAATTCCTAAGTTGCATGAAAACTTGAAACAGAGCAAGAAGTAATGGTTGTGCTGATGACACATCTATTATGGTCCCAGACAATGGTATTTAGAAAGCACTCTGACAGGTGAAATAGTATGATTTAACCTTCTCTCTCTTAGAGAGTTTTTAAATGGGTATTCCTCTTCTGCAAACAGCACCCTTTGCCTTGCATGACATGGTACCCATCCAAGTTGATGGATTGTTAAGTTACTCTAACACTTAATCACTGTAGATATGTTTTACACAATATTAATAATTTTGAATAATAAACTTAGCTGTTCCTAAATATACTTTAAAATAGTTTCAATTCAAAGATAAAAAATTGGTTTTGTTGTAATATGTTGTATATGACTAGCTATTTTTGTAGTTTTTGTAACAATAATTTAAACACGAAATACTTCTAAGCAAGTTTATCCTTTAAATAAAACTTTTGGCTATCGCTACCAAAGATTTATATTAATATCTTTACCTAGAGCCAGTTGCTACTCATATACGTTCATATATATCCAGTATATTTATTTAAATGGACTACTGCAGAGGATGAAGTGAAAGCATGACTCTTGGTTAAATATTAAGGTCTCATGATTTTGCTTATGCCTTAATTGTACACTGTGTAATGAGAAAAACACATACACATCATATTTACATTTTATATTATAAACATTAAGGAGACTTCTAAACAGCTTCCTGAAACTGAAGCAAATAAATTTTCAGGATATATGCATTAAAGAAAGTAGACAAAGCCTAATATCTTGGTTTAGTGAAAAGCAATATGGATATAGTAATAGAAAATACACTTTTAAGAACAATCTAGACCAAGGTAGAAACAAGAATTAGGATCAGAGCTTTCTGATCCTAAAATATACTCCAGCCTCTTTTATGTGCAAACCACATAAGAACAAGTGGTAATATCTGCTAAATGTCCATCTCATTAGCATTGCTCCTTTTTAAAATAACTCTTTTCTCTCTCAGATCTGTTCCTAAGGAATAAGAATGTATAGAGCTGAGGTAATTGAGAAGACCTGTGAGAAAGTAAGATGAACACATGAAACTAGTGCACTTCTTTTACCTGACATGCACTGTCCTTCCTAGAATGCTAAGTTCAGACCTAACTATATCTTTGTAGAGCAGGCTTGGGAGCTGTGACTTTAAGCCAGTGCTTGCTTTCTCTGTGTTTGCCAGTACAAGATTTACAGTGTCATGAAGAGGAATTTCTCTTCCAGTGCTGGAATTATTACCAGAAAGGGAAGGCAAAGAAAGTGTAAATGTTTTGGTTTATTGCTGATGTAGAAATTCTTCATTTAATAAGGAACAAGAAAACATAAGCAATTACCAAAATGGTTATCTTGTATGTCTGTATTAGTTCTGTTATTCCTCTATGCAGCAAAAAATGTCCATGTAGTGCACATTTCTTGAATGATGAAAAGAATATTTGTCAGTTTGGTGTAATTTTTTGTTTTAGGAGCTTTTCCCCCACAAACAAACTTTTATAAAATATTTGTAATGAGCTGTGAATTCCGGTGAATTCAGGTAAGATTGCATGGATGAATTTTAGTGTAAGTTGGGAGGACAAATAATTGGAGCTGTAGAAATCAGATTCATGATGGTCAAATACACTCCAAAAAGGCCCACTTACGCACATGGAACAGATCACCTGCCAAAAAGGAATGCAGTGCAGTTGGCTATAGCTATACTATAAAAACTGTTCATGTACTGGTGGCATTTGGAAATTTGTAAAATGTTTGTAGAAAGCAGACTTGTCAACTGTTGACATGTTTTCTAAAAATCTTTTCTGTACATGGAAGCACCTGCTGTCAACTGCTTCACAGGTTCAAGTCTAAACGAAGTGAAATGCACAGTAGAAGCAAGGCCATTAGAAGCAAGAAAGTTAAATACAAGTCAAAAACAAGTAGTCCAAGTTTAACTTCATTTTAGGCCATCTGCTAGGAAAATGTGGTTATCTGTGTAGAAGAAAAACCTAGGGCACAAAAAGTGGTTCCTTAGTGGGCAGAAACTATAAAGTTCCATAAAATTAAGCTCCTGTAATGAGTCTATATGAATTTTAGTTTCTGTTCTATGTGTTTGAAGGTGTTTCATAGGTTTGCCCTGACTGTAGAATCATAGGTTCTGGTACATGAGTGTCTCATATTTTGGGGGAAGGATCCATGTCTCCAATCCATGCTGAACTTAATGTTGTATAAGTCAAAGACTAGCCAAGTATCTGAGGGTTTTGAAAGAATATTTTTAATTTACTCTAGTATGTTGGAGTTTGCTGACTACTGTTTACTAACTGGCAGAGGATGTATGTCTGGAAAATCTGTTTGTGATAATTAAGGGCAGAAAGTGTGAGGAGATTCAGAAGAACATTTGGGCACTGGAAATCATTAGAGAGAATCATCATGGGTATATTTACTAAGCAGTGAATGCCTATGAGTTGTTGAACTGTACCATTTTACATAGACAGGTAATCTCTTAAAACTAGGTCTTATGCTCTGGAATGTGCAGTAAAATATCTTTGGCATACAAAGGAAAATATACCTGAACATTCTTACAGAGGCATAAATTACTCAATTAATACTTACTTGGTGGTTTTTATTAAACTTTGTTGGATTAGAACTGAAGTATCAAGGCCTGAGATTTTTGCCAGCTTTGTCATTTGATTCATCTTCAGTTTTCTCATAAAATGTGATCCCAGACATTTCTTGTGCCTGGGGTTTTAAACTAATACTCGATAGAGAAAAAAGTTAATTTGGGAGAATTTGAGGCATCTTGCTTGCTTTGTTGTACCTTTGTAATTTTTCACATAAGTGAATTCTGTTTTCAGCTTTGAAGAAAACACAGCAATGCTTTGAGACAGGATTTTTTATTTTACTCTTTGTATGGTTTCTGGTAAATCAGAGGGTAATATGCTTATTTTTGTAAAGTAATTCTTTGTATAATGCATTTCACCTCGTTGGCTCAGTTATTTATAAAATGTGCATTCCTAATGATTGTTTTTAATCTAGGATTCCTTTTGTTTGGGGTTTAGATATGTTAAAAGGAAGTGCTGAAAATGAAAGACAGAAAATATAATTTATCAAATGAATCATATGAGAAAACTCTGTGCAAAAATTCAGCAGTCCTCATTTAACTCCTAATTGGAATATTTTCATGAAAGATTGTCTGCCTCAATTATTCTAGTTTACCAGAGAACAAATAAAAAGAAAACTTATGTGGCTGATTGTATTTGATCTGCTGTCATTAAAATATCTATACTCAAATATAGTTCCTCATCTAAAAATACAGATTACAATGAAGGGATAGAGAGCATGAAGAAAGTAAACATAATGAGAAGATAGTTTGGTATGGTCTAAAGATCTAAAATTGGCTAGAGTTTTTACAGATGCAGTTTTCATGCTAGAGCAATAGAAATAATGCAGTCATCCTGAGTCGTAAATATAATGGAAAATTGGTTACAACTAGAAATTAAAAAGTATACTATTGAATAAGAGTTATATTACAACAGAGAAATGGTACTTGTTTGACAAAACCAGGTACTTCTATAGTACTTTCTTGTTTTTTGTTTTTTTTTGGTGTGGGTTTTTTTTTTTTTCCTTACAGAATCACAATCTTTAGAAAAATAGCCGTTACCTTTTTTGAGGGGAACATTTAATGGTATGTTTATTTGGGAGAATTAATTTTATAAAATCATTTTTTTGAGATCTGCTGAAGTATCTCTCTTCTGTGGATTATAAAGTGAACTTGAATATTCATGTTTCAGTTAAGTGTCTAAATAAGGTAAAAGATAGGAACACAGTGAAATATTCAAAGTCTGAAGGTGTATGTCAGTGAGTTTCATAGAATCCTAGAATGGTTTGGGTTTGAAGGGACTTCTAAAGAACATCTGGTCCAACCTTGCTGTAATGAGCAGGAACATCTTCAACTAGATCATGTTGCTCAGATCCAGCCTGACCTTGAACAATTCCAGGGATGGGAACTTTTACGGTTGTTCAAGGTCAGGAATCCAGAAATTCTGTCTGAACTAGAACTTTTGTTTGTGGTTAGCGCTAGGTTTAAGGTAATTTTATAGGTGTCAGGTTGCATCTATCTTATCAACATAAAAGTTGTGTATTGGAAGTACATGGACTTCAGAATTCACAGAACAACTAAGTTATCTGCGCATAAAATATTTTGCATTTTTTGACAGGAGTTTCTGTATCCAAGTACTTTCAGCTGTGGAAACCCAGTACAAGAGAACTTAGGAAGCAAAACCAAACTGTTCTGCTTAACTGTTTGGATGTTTGGCCACGACAAATTAAAAGGTGGTGCTGCAGGCATATTGTGATGATACAGAGAGAGCTACAGTATTGCAAAACACTTTTGGGTTTGGTTTGTTAGTTTAGCTTTAAAGGAAAAAGATTCATGCAACAGTATACCATAAAATATATTTACAAGTCAAGTAAACAGAATTTAATATTATAAAGGTTGGGAAGAGCCTCAGCTGTAGTGACAATGAGATTGTGGACTTCACTATAGAGCAAGGAGGAAGCAGGGCAACAAGTAAGATTGCAACCATGGACTTCAGGAGAGCTAATTTTAGCCTCTTCAGGGATCTTCTTGGAAGAATCACGTGAAAACAGGTTGTGGAGGGAAGAGGGGTCCAAGAGACTTGGTTGACATTCAAGGATCACTTCCCCCAGGCTCAAGAACAATGCATCCTAATAAGCAAGAAATTGGGCAAAGGGGCAAGAGACCTGCATGGATGAATAAAGAACTTCTGTCACTCCTCAGGTAGGAGCAGGAAATACACAGGAGCTGGAAGCATGGTGGGGCCACTAGGATGAATATAGAAAGTTTTTCAGAGAAAGTGGAAATGAGATAATGCCAAGGCCCATATGGAATTAAATCAGGCCAAGGATGTCAAGGACAGCAAGAAGGGCTGCTTCAAATACATCAATAATGAAAGGAAAACTAAGGATAATGTGGACCCATTGCTAAATGGAGGGGGGGCCTGCTGACAAAGGATGCAGAGAAGCGACAATTACTGAATGCCTTCTTTGCATTGGTCTTCATTGACAAGATCAGCCCTCGGGAATTTCTGACCTAGAAGGGTAAAGGAATGTTAGAAGAATTGCCCTTGGTAAAAGGGAATTGGATTAGAGGATACCTGGGCAAATTTGTCATCCACAAGTCCATGGGCCCTGCAGGGATGCATCCATTAGTGCTGAGAGAACCGTAATGAGGACACTTATGGCCATTTTTGAGAGGTCATGGTGATCAAGAGAGGTGTCTGAGGACTGGAAGAAAGCAAATGAGCACATGTTGCCCCAGTCTTCAAAACTGGCAAGAAGGAGGACCCTGGGAACTACTGGCCAGTCAGTATGACTTCAATCCCTGGATCAAATGATGGAGTAGCTCATCCTGGAGGCCATCTCTAACCACATGGATGACAAGAAGTGATCGGGAGTAGTCAGCATGGATTCATTAAAGCTAAATCATGCTTGACCAATCTGATTGCCATCTACAATGAAACAACTGCCTGGATGGATGAGGGGAGCGCAATGGATATTGTTGGTCTCAACTTCAGCAAGGCTGTTGACACTGTCTCTCACAACATCCTTGTCAGCAAACTCAGGAAGTGTGGACTGGATGAGTGGACAATGAGGTGGATTGAGAACTGGCTGAGTGGCAGATCCCAGAAGGATGTAACCAACTGCACAGGTTATGGTTGGAGCCCTGTCACTGGTGGTGACCGCCAGGGTTCATTACTGGGCCCACTGTTGTTTAATTAATTCATTACTGACTTGGAAGAAGGGGCAGAGTTCCCTGCTGACACAAAGCTGGGAGGAGTGACCAGGCTCTACAGCCCTTCAGAAGGACCTTTACAGGCTGGAGACATGGGCAGAGAAGTATCATCTGATATTCAATAAATGCAAGTGCAGGGTCTTGCACCTGGTGGGGAATAACCCCAGGCACCAGCACAGGCTGGGGGCTGAGCACTTGGAAAGCAGCTCTGCAGAGGAGGACCTGGGGGTCCTGGTGGAAAACAAGCTGTCCATGAGCCAGCAGTGGGCAAGAAGGCCAATGGGATACTGGGCTGAATTAGGAAGACCATTGCTAACAGGCCATGGAAGGTGATTCTGCCCCTCTTCCCAGTCCTGGTGAGTGAGGCACATCTGGAGTTCTGTGTCTAGTTCTGGGCTCCTGAGGACAAGAGAGACATGGAGCTCCTGGAACAGGTCCAGTGGAGGACAACAAAGATGATTAAGGGACTGGAGCATCTCTCTTATAAGGAAAGGCTGAGAGAACTGGGCCTGTTCAGCCTCGAGAAGAAAAGACTGAGGGGGGACCTCATCAATGTCTATCAGTATCTGAAGGGAGGGTGTCAAGAGGGTGGAACGAGGCTGTTCTCGGTGACGTCAAGGAACAGGGCAAGAGACAACGGGCAGCAACCGATGTACAGGAAGTTCCAAGTGAAAATGAGGAAGAACGTCTTTACTGTGTGGGTGACCAAGCAGTGGAACAGATTGCCCAGAGAGCGTATGGAGTCCTTCTCAATGAAGATGTTCTAGAACGATCTGGACACAATCCTGTGCCTTGTGCTCTAGGATAACCCTGCCTGAGCAGGGAGGTTGGACCAGATGACCCACGGTGGTCACTTCCAACCTGACACCTTCTGTGATTCTGTGATTATATCAGTATCATTCCACTATTATTAATGCTAGTGAATGGTCATAATCCATTTAAGACATCCATATTTTTATCTCTAGCAATGCTGAGTTGATTTCTCAGATTAAGGTTTAGTGTCATTGGCTTCAGTCTTGCAGGGAACTATGATCCTGATCCAGTGAAGTCTGTAAGGATGTATTTAATTTATACGAATATTAGTTTTTAATTGAAATTTAGGTGTATATGTGAGGCCTTCACTGGACTGGGATAAAAATATGTATTGTTTTGCTGAGCTGAGTGCACCGGGGCAAAGGTGTCAGTCAAATATCCGTGTTACTGCTGTTTGCTAGGGTCCTGTGTTAATATAATTCAGTATGACATTTGGCTCAGATTATTGTCATAGTTTTGATATTGGGGGCTTGCAGTTCTGGAATTCCTCTGCCGCTTTTAGTTGTATTGTTTTGAGTAGTTTCTCCTTACCAAGGGGCAAAGTAGCTGATTTCCTTGCAACTTACGTAAGTTAGATGAGAGAATGGCAGCTTGTTTCGCTTTTTTTATCAGGTATGAATAAAAGTGTCCATGCACTTTAGCCCCCTGCCCACACACACACTTTAGTAGAAGTAATTGTTCAGGACCACTCTGGCTTAACCAGAGGATTTGACAAAATGCTACTGTGTTAAGGTGAGACGTGGCTAAAAGCAAATCTGCCAAAAATATAATTAAGGTAAATGGAAACCTATATTAATGAAACTCATTAAGAAACTGATGCAGGAAAAAAATGTGGTTTGAGAATAATTGTTTGAAAGCAAAATCATCAAGGCTTATTCTGTGAAGTAAAAAACAGTTATGCATTCAATGACAGTTTGAAATTAAAAGAAGGTAAAAGATTGCAAATCAATAACAATAAAAAGTGCACTAAGCTAATGGATCCCTTGTTTCAAATTGAAAGTGACAGTTTTGAATTCTAGAGTAAATCTTTAGTGATGGCCTTTTTCATTACCACACAGCAGCCCTTGCCATTTCAGCTTCCATAGCTGTACTCACTCGGCTATGTGCTGCTTTGATCTATGACTCTATTTGCCATGCCTTTCAGGGATAGGGAAGTGGGAACTCATTACTGAAAAACACCCGAGTGATTTGGAAGATAGATTTTCATGTCAGCAGCTGATCCCTGAGGCTCAACATCCATCCTTTGAACAAAAAGTTAAGTAAAACCTGAGAAGATGTTTTCCATGTTGCTCTTTCGAAAGGTACCTTGCTGACTAACTGATTTAATGGGCATATGTGTTCACAGGCACTTCTGTGTTTTCCAGTACAGTAAATGCTTTTCCTTGTAGCGAAGAAATAGCTCGGTGTTTTTTTCAGTCCTGTCTCTTGCTTTTAGCTGTATGCTATTCCCGTTATACTCTGGACTGCTGATGCTTGACAAGTAGGAGTTGAAATAATCAGAACTGATTGGAATAATCAGGATGAAATAGCTCAATATTAGACCACAGGAACAGATTCTGTGGGCAGAGGTGCTTTAGTCTGTGTTTCCCTAATTTCCTTTGTGCTACAATGATCATTTTCTGTAAGACATTTCTGATAGTTTTTCCTCTTAACTACGTCTAAAATATTTTATTTAGGAAAAAAAATCTGAAGTACCTTATGTTTACTGGTATATTAACACGTGCTTCAAGACAGCAGCTGGATTGTATGAATAATTGGTTTTTTTCCTCAGGATAAATAAAGGATGACTCAACCAAAAATTACACAAGGCTTCCTTTTTAACTTTATTGAAAATATTCTTAGACGTGCTATCCTTATTGTAGTGAACACAGGAAGAAAATATGGTTGTGAGAAGACAAAACCAAGCTTGTATTAGTAAAACATTAGAAGCCTTTGAAATAAATATTTCTATGAGCGTTTTTTCGAAGTGGCTATAAAATAATAATAACCTGTTCCCTACTCCAAACAGAATAAATCTTCTGCTTAATATGTGGTAGACAGCTACTTTGCTGACATGTAAAATATTGGAGGAAGTTAGACTGGATTATCTAATCATGGGTGGAAATAGTGGGGGTACTTTGATATTGTCTAAATAGTTTGCCTTCAGATGATTGGAATTCTTTGGACATTTACTTATTTCTAAAATATATTATATGCCTAATTCCTTTATCCTTGGATTTAGGGTCTAGTGCTTTGCCTCTGCAGTTCTGAGATTTAGATTATTCATGCACCCATTTCCGCAGGAAAAAAAAAATGGTTAAAATGATCCAAGGTTGAGAGAGTTGGGACTGTTTAGCCTGGAGAACACAAGCTTCAGGAGGGAAATTCATTAATGCCTATTAACACCTTAAAGGAGACTGTAAAAAAGACAGAGACATGCTCTTTTCAGCATTGCCCAGTAAGAGTGCCAGAATCAATGGGCACAAACTGGAACACAGGAAGTCCCCTTAGAACACCACAAACAGCACTGGGATAGGTTGAAGTACTGGAATAAGTTGAAGCAGTGGAAAAGGAGGTCATGGAGTCTCCCTCAGGAGATTTTCAGAAGCCATCTGGAGATAGTCCATCTTATGTGTTAAGATGTTAGCATAGCTTTGGTATTGTTTGGTGATGCAGTTGAACTTCCACCAATGTAAGCAGCCGTATTGCTATTGATTTCAATGACAGAATATGTGCTTTTTTAGGAGTTTTAATTCGTATTACTGTTATGCAAACAGGATTAAAGAATTAAAACTGGGAACCTCAATTTGAAAGTCATTTCTGGTTTAGCTGATGGCTTGCCCTGTGACCTGGGGCAAGTTGTTTTAATTATTTGTGCCTTCATTTTCGAATTTGTAGAACCCAGATAATAAAATGTACCCACCTTGCAGAGATGTTGCTTCAATTAGTGCTTGTGAAGTGCTCTGAGCTTCACAAATAAAAGACAGCATATCAATAGGAACTATTGTTATTTTTATATCATTATAATACATGTTAGCTTAGCTCTGTGACATTAGTCTTTGTTTATCAAGAGACTTATAACTCACTCCTGGCTACCTCTCTTGTGCATTATAATTTCCTCTATATACTGAAGATACGTGTCACATTGGTATATAACTGTATTGAATTTTATGTCTGTCACATTGGTATATAACTGTATTGAATTTTATGTCTGTATATACTGTGTTTCGTGAGATAATAGACATTTTTAAAGCTAGTGGAAATAATTCTTGCTTATTGACTGTAGTGATTTTACTCTTGAGTGATGTTATATTTTTAGCTGTTATTTTAAAATGTATTGTAATTAATTAATACATTGTTTTTAAGTGGGACTAAAAAACGTTGTGTCATGTGGCATTATAGCACTTTGTTGAAGTGTATTGGTATGAAAATCATAATGTGCACTTGCTTTGGGAACTGCATTATTGCATATCAAACCTTAGGACAAGTACAATGCGTCACCTTGAAGAATGAAACTTATTTACTGCACACAATGTCTAATATATTACTTTTATTGTGTCTGAATTAGAGAACTTATACTAGCAGGGTTTGCTGCATGACATTTGCTTGCAGGGCTGAATCCCTCAACCATTAATCAGACATTTTGCATAACGCCAAAAGAGTTTTGAAGAGAAAAAACTATGCAAAGTAGTATTAACAATAGGTGGCGTGGTATCAACTAACTGATGTTCTTGCCTTATGTATCAGAGATAATTTTTAGTGTCTGGTAACTTGAATGATGGTGAAGGGCCTGGAGGAGAAAACATACGAGGAGGTTGAGATCACTTGGTCTGTTCAGCCTGGAGAAAAGGAGACTAATGGGAGACTTTATTGTGGCCTGAAGCTTCCTCACAAGGGAAATCAGAGGAGCAGACACTTATCTGTTCTCTCTGGTGACCAGGGTGAGGGAGGAAATGTCACGATAGGCTGTGTCAGGGGAGGTTTAGTTTGGATATTAGGAAAAGGTTTTCCACCCAGAGGGTGTTTGGGCACTGGAACAGGCTCCCCAGGGAAGTGGCCACAGCACCAAGCCTGACAGAGTTCAAGAAGCATTTGGGTAACAGTCACAGGCACATGGTGTGACTCTTGGGGGTGTACTGTGCAGGGCCAGGAGTTGGACCTGATGATCCTTGTGGGCCCCTTTTGACTCAGGTTATTCTATGGATCTCTCCATCATGTGTAAATAATTTTCTAAAAATATTATCAACTAATATTAATTTTGATAAATAAAGAATATTAATTGTAGCTTTGAGTGTTTAAAATTTTCATGTAAATTATATTATTTTGTACATTTTTATTTAGGTAACATAAATAGTAAGTGAATAGGTAAAGAATATATCTGATAGTAGAATGGAATACATTTTTTAATTGTTTTGCAGTATGTAGTTATATGGTGTATAATGGTTGACCAAAGTTATTACTAGATCATAAAGACAAGTGGATGATGGCCAAGTGATCGCTGCAGAAACCGACAGGGTCTTAAGGTGTTCCTGCTTTAAACTGTATTTTTAACCATTCTATGCCCTCTCATCTCTTGGGCCATAGGACAGAGAATTCAGTTAATCTCAGAAGCAGTGTGATGTAGCTTGTGTGGGTTTGAGTTAAAACCCACTATATGCTCCCATGCAGCAGTTTGCACTGACACCGGAGGAGCGGTACCTACATGTTACTTCTGTTGTGAGGTGGAAAGCTGTAACAAGGAGGTTGTTAGGGTGGAAAACAGAAAGATACACAGTCACAGGGAGTTTTGCAATTATTTCACCAAAGCCAGATTTCAACCTCTTCTGATTTAAATTAAGGAGTGGGTTCATGCTTAAGTACCATGATGTGTTTAGTCAATTGTATCTGTAATTTTAGGTATCTCTAAAACTATTTGCACTGTGAAGATTGAATCCTGAGGTGAATATTTGCAGACTGATCCGACTAGATCAGTGACTTTTTCTGATCTAGATTAATTATCATGCTATTTCATTTCTAAGGGTATGCTTTTTCATCAAAATCCATGTCATTTTACAGATGTGTTATACTGGTAATAGTGACTAATAGGAGATTAATAAGCATCACTTCTGCCACAAACAAATACAAATACCATATGTTTTTCATCAGTACTTCAGTTTCTTCTTTTGCATTTATTGGTTTTACATATTGAAACAAAAAAAGCGCTAAATAAAAGGAGTCTCTAATTGCATTAATATTGCCAGTTTTATTTTGAATGGATGTTTTGCAACCATTTTAACCTCAAGCAAAGAAGCTGTTGCCTCACTCAGCCTAATTTAATTGATGTCACAGATGAACAGAAGTGATTCATCCCCAGAAAACCTAATGTTTTCATGAACTTAGGTACATAATGAGATAAAGAGTACATTCATGTCATGCAGAGTATTTAATCTGGAAGTTAAAGTGTCTGCTCACAAAATAAGACCTTTAACAACTGACAATTTTGATCCTGAACGTGCTTCTTACCTACTTACACAAACATTGAAACATTTTAACGGTCTTATATTTTGCAAGCCAGACTTTAGAGGACAGTTCTTAGTCTCTGTGTAAAAAATTTTACATTGTTAATGCTCTGAAGTAGAAGAAAGCTTGATTAAGGTCTTTCAGAATATTTAAACTTGACATAAATATTATTCTCAGTAGAAGCTCTGCCTTGGATTGAAATGGAGTCGGGGCTGAATCTCTTAAGTCTAAATACTTCTTTGCACTTTATCCAAACTGGGAAACTGAACTCAGCTGTGAAAAAGATATTTTTTAAGTCAGACATTGAATTTGTGGTTTGGCTTTTTCTTCAAATATGGAAAACACCCTTTAGTAACCACATTTCTCCACTGGCTTTTCTGGTACAGTTTTAAAATCCCTCTCTAATCATCAATTTGTGTCTTCTTATTAAAATAATTGACCTTCATAAAAATATGTTAGTTGTTCCTTTCCTTCTTTCCCTATTTACTTTTTTTTTTTTCTATTGCCAATCGTATGTCAAACTGGTGACTATCATGTCAAATACAATGTATGAATAGCTTGTCACAGTTTACATCCTGCAGTCTTTTATCAGTGTTTGCTTCCAAATGAGTATTTTTAATTGGGACACCAGTAAGGATATTATTCATTGCTGAGTTGTATGTATCATGTGTGTGGCTTGCTTTTTTATTTTTTTTTCCCCTTTTACCTGCCTGCCTGTATTAAAAAAAGAAGGGAAAAAAAAGGATTTTTTTTAGCAGGGTATTTGGTTGATTTTAAAGCAAATTATATAAAAGACAACTTGTCAAGATTAGCAGGTTTCTGAAAGTACTTTGCAGTGAGTTGCATTTGCTAAAACAGTACTAATGAAGGAGTCACAAAGTTCCTTTCATTCAATAATAATGAAATGACGTATTTTAGTTGCACATTGTCCATTAAGGAAAAGTCACTTTTCTGCTGCTAAACATTATTTTGATGCACAGTGTTTTATTATGTCTTCCCAGGGATCTTTTTTGTTGAGATGTTATTAAGCAAGAGATGCAGTGCAGTTTTCATAAGAGATAACAACCTTTGTTCAGAGTTAGACTGCCAGCTTCCCAAAGTTGTAAGAGATTGAACTCATGCTCAAGTGGGACTGTATTTGAGCTCTACTGAAAAAGGCTGGAAAAGTCACTCCATTCAAACTGAAAAAGAGATTTGGGAAGTATCAGTGGAAGAAAAAAAGGAGAACATAAATGGAAGAGAGGATACAACGTATGCAAACTTATTTCATAGAAAGGACATGGAAAGATCCAAATGAAAAATTGAAGCTTGTAACATCTTTACATCTGTTAATGTTAGTGAATTACCATCTGATGGTATAAATAGATGAGTCAGAAGCAGGGTGACGAAATAGATTTCAAAATAATGAGTAAAATTTTTAGTATAGCTAACTGCTGGTTTATCCTGCTGTTGGCACACTAATTTATACATAGAGCTGGTGCTTGTTAAAGTGGTAATCAAAATTATGAATCATATATGCTTAATGAGACATTTGATGTGAGATGCAAATTTGCACATTGCAGAGTGAAGGGAGTAGCCCACCATCACAACATTTCTGAGAATACGAGTCAATGAAAGAAATGGCAGAATTCTGACCATATGTGGTATGGTCTTGCTTATTGCAGTTGAATTCACTGTTACCTTGGAAGAAAGACAAGAAAAGCTGTATAGGATCCCATCTTCTTCAAGTGTTGATGTGGCCAGCAGAAAGTACTGCAACTCTCAAGTTAAAAGCATTAAATTAAAATGAATACTAGTTTAATTAAATTACTGTGTTATAGGGAAAGCAACACTTTGCTTTTGCTTACAAAAAACAAAAACATAGTCATGTTGTTATTCAAAAAAATACATTTGTTCACATTCTTGAATAATTTTCTATTCTTTTTTAGCAGAATATTTGATCCTGAAAAGTGCCAATCTGCCAAAAAGTCCAAATTATTTTATTGAATTTTCATAATCTAAGTTCATGTCAAGATTAAGGTATTTTTGTTGGTGAAATATCCTTTCTATACAGTATTTACCTCTAAATCACTCGAGATAAAAAAACCAAATAAATCCCTATGGAGTACAGAATTTTTCTTATGGAGCATTTTTGTCCAGTATTACATTGGACAGGCAAGTTAGAGGCTATCTCTTCCTTTGACTGATGCAATGTTTTGTTTTTCCTGTTAAAGAGAGGCTGTCCAGTCTGGGCTACGCATTATATATAGATATCATAACATAATTACTGTTCCTAGGGCAAAATTGGAGGAAATGGTTTGATCCTGGCAGAAAGGAAGTATATTTGCAGTTTCGGAATTATGATTAAAAAATTATTTATATAGGCTGAAAAAAAGAAACACTGATTTCAGCAAAAATGTATGTAGGGACTTTTCATAGCATCATGAAGTGTGTTGGTCTGTGAAGGTACTAAGTACTTTATAATACATGTTTTACTTGTGATTTTGGTGACATTACATCATATTATCAGGGATGCTGCTGATTTTTCTGTTGTTACATTTAATAAAACCTGAAGGCTCCAGCACAAAAAATATACAGTCCTTGAATAGCAGATTCATTTAGAAGTGAGTAGTTGTGGTCAGTGGTTATTAACAGCAGGCAATGGCAATTCATTAGTGCTTGTTTGTTTATCCTTGGTTGGGTTTTTATTGCTGTTGTTTGGGGTTTTTTGCTTGTTTGGGTGGTTGTTTAGCTCCAGCTGGCAACTAAGCCCTATGCAAGGGGATGTGGGAGAGATTCAGAAGAGTAAAAGAATAAGCTTGTGGGTTGACATAAAGACAGTTTAATAGGTAAAGCAAAAGCTGTCCTCACAAGCAAAGCGAAACAAGGAATTAGTTCACTGTTTCCCATGGGCAGGCAGGTGTTCAGCCACACCCAGGAAAACGGGGCCCCATCACGTGCAACAGTTACTGGGGGAAACAAGCAACAGCGTTCCAAACGCCCTCCCACTACCTTCCTCTTTCCCCAGATGCTGAGCATGACACCAAATGATCTGGAATATCCCTGTGGTCAGCTGGAGTCAGCTCTCCCAGCTGTGCCTCCTCCCAGCTTCTTATGCAGCCCCAGCCTCCTTGCTAGGGAGAAGCAGAAAAAGTCTTGAAACTGTGTGAGCCCTGCTCAACAATAACAAAATCATCTCTGTATTACCAACCCTCTGTTCAGCACAAATCCAAAACCCCATACTAGCCACCAGGAAGAAAATTACCTCCGCCCCAGTCAAACCCAGCACAGTTTTTTTTTTGTGCATTGGCCTTAAATGGTGACCAAGAGCTATATAGATGAATTAGGTGGATTTCTGTCATTTTTAGAATTGATCAAACTCCTGTGAAGATTCCTATGCAGTGTTAATTTAGGTTATAATTTTAAGTTGGGGAAAGAAAAAAAAAATAAATTCTTTACACTTAGCTAGAATGTCTGTAAAATACTCTTAGACATTTTCATATATTTTGATTGCAGTTTAAAATGAGTGTTCAAACTCAGGAATCATTGTCTAATTCTTATTTCTGTTCTATGTATTGTGGAAATACTAATGGTTCATCACTTGGAGTTATCAGACCATGTTTTCTTAATGTTCACTTCTCCCTGCCAGCCCCTACCCCACCATTCTGCACAGAACTGTTTTCACAACTTAGTTGACAATAGTGTGGATGATTTCGGGAGAGGAAGCTTAGTACAAGAGACTTTACTCTCCAGTACTGATATTTGCTATGCAAAGTTCACAGAATCAGAAAATTACTGTTAAAAGTGGTTGAGATATTTCTCTGTAGATAGGAAGGGGAGCAATTGTATTAAATGTCATAGTTTCTGTTACCACTTTTCTGAATATGACAGCACTATAAAACGCTGCCAACATTTGTATGGTACCATAAATGTATCTAACAACTGGCCTTCATCTTCTCTTATAACAAGACATGAATTAAGTATGTTTACAGTTGGCAGCAATCCATTTCAGTGCTGGGATGTAGCCCTGGAATTATGTGCTTCTCCCCAGCCCTTTCTCTCCTGCCCTTTAAAGAGCATGATGACATTCTCACCATTCAAAAGGTATTATATGGAAGAAAATTGTAAGCCTTTGTCTTCTGACAGTGGAAGAGAATTACTGACCATTTAAATATGTGCTTTGTCCAAATAAGGGATTCATATTTGAGTTTTCATAATGTCTTTTGTTAGTTTCAGTGAAAGGGAAGAATAGCATGCAAAGTATAGAGACTTGAACTCTAAAAAATATTTTAAAATTATATGTTTTAGTGTAAAAGCAAACATCCATCTTTGTTCCTCCTTTCCAACTGTTCCTCTAGTAATTCAAGCCAAAAAGAAAATAAACAATGTAGTTGTAGAAAAATGTCTTAGATTTTTACATTTTTATATTTGTAAGTTTAGTGTTGCACCACTGAGCTTGTATTGGCTCAAATAACGAAAATCAGTTTCATTAAGTATTTATCCTACAACAACTTAATTAATCTGCAAAAATTATGCTACAATTTTCATCAAATATAACACAGTTACTGTAAAAAATTGGGACAGAATTAGGATGGAATTACAATGGAATTATGAGTGATTAAAATGTTTGCCATGTGAGGCATGCCATGGAGAGATTGGTATAATTTGTGACAAGAGAACAGGTAAAGGTCCATCGAAGATCGTTTCTCACTCTCTGGAGCAGTCTGGATGGCTTTTGCTCTACACAAAGATAGGGCAAGCAGGATATGCTCCATTTAAAAGTAAACAGCAATAATTTTTTGACTGAGATGTGAAGGAAGTAACTAGAACTAGCAATGAGCTTAGGCTAACCACTAACGTGCTTCATCACCCTCAATGAGGCACTTGGGGATGGGGAAGGGTCAGCTGCTGCTGCTCTTTGGAATGGGATGGTCTGTGATCTTCCTCTATTGCCATGTTCTAGCTCTGTTTTCCCCTTTAGATATTAATACATTTTATCACATCTGTGTTTTTTCTCTAGAATCCTGAGCTGCCTCACAGTTTTTTTCTTCTCTGTTTGACCTCTGCTGTTTTACCTTTCATGTCTCACTTGACTACAGGCTCTGTAGTTTGTCACAGCTCCTGTAAGCTAGTGGGTTTCTTAAAAATCTTAGCCAATGTTATGCATTAGTCAAAACTAGTATGGAGTCACAGAAAAATGAACCCCTCCAGAGAGAAACAGAGATCTATTTTTTAACTTTAGGGGCTGATCTGCAGCTCAAACCTGAAGTGGTCTTGATTCCATTAAGTCAATATTAGTGTTACTGTTGAATTAAGGAGGCCTAAAGTTTCCTCTTCAGTTTCTAAATGTTCATTCGTGAGACTTTTCAGCCATTACTCTGCTTAACTGCATTTTAGATTAATAATAGTGGTTTTATTTTGGTACATATTTAATATGTAATGCTGCTTGCTCAAAGATGATGCGGGTATTTTTTTTTTTAGATGTACATTTTGTAACTCATTTAACCAAGAAAAAGGGTGACCTTTTCTCCCAAAAGCTAAGCCAATTTTTAGAGGCAGGATTCCACAAACATTTTAGATTCTTGAAGAGTCAGAGAAAAATAACATGGACATAAGCGTAGGTTATAGTAGAAAAGAGCTGATACATTTATAAACAGAGGTTTTCAGTTGGGCTGACCAGGATGAAACATAAGTCTTACTTTTTGCATATTTCCCTTCTGATTTCCAGGGTGCTTTAACTGGTGCAGTGATAAGATTGCCAAACGGATCGATCTTTTCCTTGTCTTTCATTTTCAACTCTACTCATCTCATCCATTGAGTGCTTTTTCAAAATTTCTTATCATACCCGTCCCTCTCAACTTTGAACCAGTACCAGGAATTGAAAGAAGTGGTTGAAGAGAGAGGATTGGGAGATTAACCACTGAGTTTGTATGAGGATGCAAAACTCTTCAGTCTCTCATCCAGCTATGACCTGCTTGTCACAGTGTAATGCTTCTCTAATATGTTGACTCTAATGTGTCTGCATGGGGAAAAACCAAAGCTCTGCTTTTGGAATACATCCAGAAATATTTTTCCCTAAGCTTGTTACAAACAACTGCCAGGACTCCATGAGTCCCTAAATGTCCTCCTCATAAACATTGCATTAATGAAGTGCTTGGTCAACAGTTTCACAGAGGGCTGATCCAAGGATATAAGGAGAGGAAACCAGGACTTGAGTGGCATTGCTCTACTTCCTGCCAAAAAAAAGCGCCTTTGTTTCATGCTTTATTTTCACAGCTGGTTCAACTGAACAGTTGTGAAAGTGGAATATATGCTGTAGGTATCTCCAGTATCACCTGTCTTTCTTCTTAATATATTGAGAGGTTTGTTTGCACATCCAGAGCTTTACTGCTCTGTTGTAAACTCATGGCTGGACAAGCCCACTCCCTAGACTTACATGTCAGATTAATTTTGCTGAGAAGCTTATAAAGTCATCATATTGACTTTTAAAATAAAGTAAAAGTCCAGAATCCATGGTATCTGAATTTTCCTCCATGCAAAATTGGTTAACAGAATGCAGGAAGAACAGGGACAGAAACAGGAAGTGAAAGGACTATAAAGAAAATGCTGTGGACTCGGTCGCCTGACCTGAACAAGATCAAATTTCATTCTGTTTTGGAACAAAATAAATTGTGTATTGGTAGCTTTTGCAAAAAACTGAACCCCATTGGATGATGAAACTTTAAAGAAAACTAAAATTTATTTACTAGTGACATATATGATTCAGTGGGTGGTGCTCTTCCCTCTACATACCATTTATGGATCAAACACTGAGGCTGTGATAGAACAATGCCTCATACACCTTGACCCCAGATATCTGTGGTTATTTGGTTGTTCAATAGACCATGTCACAGCAATAATGTCAATAAAGATTAACAGCATGTTTCAGATGAAGTTTGCTTTTGCCTATGTGTGTATATCTTTCCCTGCCTCTTGCTCCTTCCCCTGAAGTGTAAGCATGGACTGGGGCCTGAATATTCTCTTAGTACGGTGCCCGAAAGCAGTTCTGAGCATCTCTGACTCAAGTAGCTATGTTGACGTGTTTCTGTCTCATTTGCCTAGCATGTTTCTTAATCATAATTAGTCATATTTCTTCTATTTTCTTCACTGGAGGATAAGCCCTTCTGTTGCTAACAAATATCCCTGCCCTTGTCCCATTGCCCTTCCCCCCTGCCCCCTCAGAAGATAATTGTGCAAATCTGCCCATGGGAATTCTGTGCATTCCTATTGACACTGTTTTGAGTGCTATCACAAAGCAACCAGTCAGCTGTGCTTGGCATCTGGAGTCTAAAAGAAATGATCTTGCGCTTCCAATTTACAATCTGGAGGTGCCAAACAGGTACCATTGAGTTGTCAGATCTTCTTTGACCTTACTAAGCTATGTATCGGCACATAAAATTGACTTGAGTTTTTCTGAGTCAAGGTGCAACTTTAAATACAAACATATGGCAGTATTTGGTGAGTTAATAACATTCTCAGGGCTTTTTCACTTCTGCTTCAGAGGCTCAGTCTCCAGAAGTGATCAAGATCTCACAGGCTTCTCTGTCAGTGTAATCCAAACGTGTACACATGAAGCTATATTTCTGTAGGCGTGTGACCATGAGCTTATGTGGACATAATTGTTACAGGAAGACTGAATGTTTTTTTCTGTGAGGCATACGAGTCTAGCTTAAAGTCTTATGTAAATAATGCACAATGAATTTAGGCGGCTGAAGTTCTTTGATGTTAAATGAATCCTGTTTATGTACGGTGGTCATCATAAAAATGTCAACTCTTGCCAGAAAATCATTATAGATTCAATTTTTGTTTTGTAGGAACATTCCTCTGGATTGTTGGCATTCATATATCTGCTGACAGTTTTTGATTTTTAATAATTATTGCATGTTTCTTCTTTTTTATCATAAGTTCTGTTGCTTTGAATATAGTTAAGGCATTACCGTGTTTCCGTTAATGAGTCCTTTATTTGAGACTAAATGTCTAAAAACATGGTAAAAGGTAAGTAGGTCTTTAAGACTGTTCTAAGCTTTTCTTTTGTATGATATGTGATGCTAATAATGCCCTACAGGAAAATAATCTAAGAACTTCATTATAATAGTGTGTTTCAGAAAAAAAGCATGACAGCTGTGTATTATTTCTAATTGAAATTACTGAACTTCTCAGCACCATGCAAGGGCGTCTTTGAAACAGAAACTATTCAATTTAGATTATTTGGATTATAATTAAATCATTTCACATTTACACGGGAGTAATTGCCATCTTAATAAGACCTTTTCACAGAACAGTAATGCCATCTATCTTTGCATCTATATAGGTGTATACTTTTGAAATACTTATATTAATCAAAGTTTAATTTTAAAATTGATAAATACAGCAGCATTTTCTCTATGGAAATTTTAGTAATAATGCAATTCCTGTTCTTGAGATAAAGGAAAGATATTTTTCTTCAGATTATATTTTGTCCACAATTTTAAGAGTGTGATACCAGATCACGTGCTTAACTGAATGGTGCGTTGACTTTAGCACTGTTGCAGAAGAGAGGAAGCTTCAATCTGTATGGTTAAAATTACAGAAAACTTGTGAGTCTTTGTTACATTGGGTGATTGAAGTTGGGCTTGAACTTGCTTTCACTGTATTATTTTCTCATGCTTCTCTTGATCTCACTGAAATCCTCAGTAAAGTTTTGATCCACAGTGTCCTATTCACTTAACAGTGAGCAAGACATTGCTCACATGTTAAATAATCAATCTAGGTGATTCATTAGTTGAACTAACTGATAAAATATATATTCTGGTATTTAAGTCTTCTTTCACATAATTACAAAATTTATATAATCAGTTTCTTCTTATTGAAATATGCTTTCAAAAAATCTTACAATGTTTTCCTCCAAGTTTGGAGTATTATGTATTTAATAGCAATTACTTGACTGTATTTGTTTTGTGATCTTATTTAAGAAAGAAAGGATTTATTTTTATTTGCAAGATGACTGCTAATTTAGGATCCTAGAATCTGAGGCGCATCATTTCAGTACACTTTGTCTTTCCACTTTCCGTAGATTCAGGTTGCCCTTAATTTCTTTGAAAGTCAGTTTGAAATGCAGGTGCTTATCAACCCTTCAAAAGAGGCCATATATGACTCGAAGCTGTAGGCATTATCATGTAAAATTAAGAAATCTTTTACCTTTAACAATAGTCTCTTCCAAGTGGGTGGTGATGAGAACGAGCTAGAGAACGAGCTAGTAGTACAGTTACTGACACTGTTTCTGCACTGTGGATGAGGAGAAAATTTAAGTCTCCAGGGCTGTCAATCCAGCATGAAATTCAGATATTTTTAAAATTATTATTTTAGCTCTGTGAGTCATTCTGTGATACATAAGGATATGTGCAATAAATAGATAATAGGTTAGATCTAGCCAAAATGTTTCAGTGTGACACCGGAGATGCACTTGTTATGCTTTTTTGTCTTTGTGTCTTTTTGTAGCAATATTTCTAGATACGTTAAATTAGTGATTCAAGTTTAGGTAATTAGACTTTAAATTCTGCTCATTATCTTCATATTAAAAAAAAAAAAAAATCCCACAAAAAAATACAGCAAGAGTGTGTGGTTGTCATTTCAGACATAGATTCATGTCTCAGTCTGAGTCAGTTCCACTCATCATATCTGATCTCTCAAAACAAGTCCTGCAACAGAACTGATAACACATAATGCTGTATGAAAACAGAAGAACTTGTGAAGATCTAAAATTCTCCATAATTCTAGTAGCAGTTTGTTTGCTGCACAAACAAGAATTTTGATTATCATTGATTTAGCCTTAATGAACACAGATGTATTTAGTCATGCAGTTTTTCAGCATTTAGATATCTAGCCATAATATTTGACTCAATGATATTATCAGCATTGATGCTGAGAATTTAAAATGCTAAACACTGATGAGTGTACTCAGTAGTATGTGGAAAAGCTTGTAATCAGTTGTTTGTTGTTTGTTTGTTTTTTTCCCCAGCAGAACATGTTAGAGAGCAATAAGGGAGAATAAACTATATTAAATGCTTCTCTCTTACTGTTTAGCACATCGTGTATATTTCTTGAAATCAGAAAATTGTACCTCACAAACCTTCTTCGCGTGCAAATCTTGAAAATTGTAGAGGTCCTCCACATCTTTTTTAAGTTTCAAAGTTTTTTGTCCATTGTATATCAGCATACAGCAATATGTGATACCTACAGAAGAATTAAAATCTGAGCATATACAATCTGACATACTTAGATTTTAGATTTGGATTCCTCTACAAATTTAGGAGATTATTTTAGAAAAAGAGTTGTAACTTCCATTTACTGTACTAATCCATTTAGTATTTATCTTTCTTTACTATGTTGATCATAATTTAAACTTCCTCTTAATAGTGTATTTATATCTTTTTTTTAAAAAAAATCATACCTACAACAACTTATTAATAATTAAATATTAAAAACCATATAGAGTTGGCATGACCTGTCCCACTGTATGTGTCAGGCATCAATATCACAAAACTAATGGTCCAAACTGTTCCTATCATATCACTGAGCTGACTTGGTAGGCACAGTAAGTTTTGAATACAAAATTGGTTTGGCTTTCACTTCACTCTGTAGAGAAATCTTGTTAAGGGCAGGTACATGGTCATTTCAGAAATTCTGAGACCAAGAGGAGAGGATTTCTGATTTAAGGTTAACACAGTAAAAGCCCATCAAAAGAATGAGCATATTTCTGCTAGTGAAGAGGTCTAAGAGTTAGCTGTCAAAGAAGGGTATCTGACATTAATATCATGACATGAATCTATACTTCAGAAACTTAGCAGAAATATCTAATGGGAATGAATATTTCTACCAGTACTAGGGAAATGGATCAAATGAATGGCTTAGCTGTTACACAGGTGTTTATAACATACTCTTTCTTTATGATGATCTCTACACTCTCTAATTTCCTGCAATCGCTTTTCAGAAAAATGGGTGAGAAACTCACATGGTAAAAAAGCTGACACGCTTTCTTTTCCCCAGTTTTTCTATCTTTAGGAGGAAAAACAAACATGCAATTATATTTTGTCATTTGAATTTCTAGACTTGTTATCTCTAAGCTGTTTTAGTTTTCCCCAAACAGGGTTATAAATTATAAACAACAGATCTGATCCGGGTTATTTTTACCTTTTATTTCTGTACTGGCAAAGAGAGGTTTTTCTTATTGCTGTTGGCTTTTTGTTGTCAAATAACTGGGAATGGTGGTCTTATAATGCAACTGTTTCCAGGGACTGTTGTTTCGGTATTTGTTGGGGCAGTGACAAAACTTTAATTCAACTATCCTTGACACAGCAGGACTTTTTGACACCTCAGCCTGTTTCATTCCATGGAGGTCTACAGACTCTGCCATCCTATCATTCTAGTTCACATTCTTGTTTTCCTGTAGTCTTCCATGACATGAAGAGTCTTGAGACACTTTATTAGCTCATTTCTTTTGCCCACGGCAATCAATATAAGATTCAGAAAGTGAATATACTGTATTTTTGTGTAATCTGCTCCAGACAACTCTTTCCAATGTGGGATTTAACCAAGATACAGGCCCGATACAGGTGAAGAAATCAAGGCTTACGAAATAGAGGGGTTTGACAGTGTTGCTATGCTTTGGTGTCAAATCTCATTACTGCTGAAAAGTGAGTTATTTCTCATTTAGTTGAATATATGTGTTTTCATTTAACCTGGGGTATTTTTTCCCCAAATAAAGTTTTTATATTCTCTTCCCAATTATATAAATCAAAAGTGCTCTCTCCTTTGGGTATTGGATTCAGACAGGAACACGTATTTACTTTTGCAAAATCAGTAAGATGAAGTCCTGACAAGGAATATAAAATACTTCCACGGGAGGAAGGGAAATAGGACTCTTATTTCTATTTGTATGTTGTCTCTGAGAAATTACTAATATGGCCTTCACAATTTTATCTGAGCAGAAATATTTAGCTAGATAAATCAGTAAACACAGTCTTTGAATGTTGACACTGTAGCTTGTCTGTATCTAATGCTCACCAAGGTTTGACTGCAGATTTGATTAGATTTCCAAACGCCATTCTGTTTTTCCCCTCAACCCATTTGTTGTTCTGGAGAATGATAATATTGGTGTCCTTTTTACTCTATGTTGGAATTGCTCATATATTTCAGCTGCACCACTATTTAGAAACATTTATGAGAAAAGAAGAGGAGAAAACAAAGCCTCAATAAACAAATTCTAGTAAGAAGTTGTTTCTATGTTCAACTTTCACTGTTTGTCATGTAGTCAGTAAAAGAAAATGTCTGGAATATTGCAACACCTACTCAATGTGCATGCATATCGTTGTATCCACCCATAACAAATCCATCAGTAAAGCCGGGAATGATTAATGGTAGGAGCTACTGAAGTAAACAGTCATACAAGTAGGAATAATTGTAGAACTCAATTTTTGCATGGATTTCTGGCTGGTTTTGAGACCTGTTATATTTTATATATGCCTAAAGTACCACCTTTCTGAAAGGTAAGTGTCATAAAGATTTTTGATTTCCAAAGCAGATACTGTATTTTAAGGGTAATCATGTGGGCATCAGAATATGCTAAGCAGTTTATGTCACTGACTGATTTTCAAACTGAAGAAATGTGTATTTTTTGAAATTACTTATGGAGAACAAGTATGTGAATATAGTCAAGATAATTCCTGTGTGAGAATACAGCTGACCAGAGACTAAAACCAATTAAATCTGATTTTGTTGTTGTAATACACTTTACTGACACTGGGTCTCTCTTCCACGAGACCACCAGATCATGTATTTCCTTTCTTAAAATCTGTTCAGCCTGTCTTAAGAAACAAAATTCCCTGAATTTAGTGGGCTGTAGATTAGAAAGGACAATTGTTTCCACTTCTCAGAGTGTAAGGCTATTACAGAAAATGCACCATCTTAATGTTCAGAAGTGTCCTTCTGTTTTTATTAAGAAATGCATTAGGGTATGCACATCTGATTTTATGACACTGCTCTTTACATTGAAAGTTCCCTGTGTCCTTCTAATTTTAACAAGCCAATACATTTATAGACTGTAATCGTATCTTCTCTTAACCTTCATTTTTCTAGAGTGAATGAGCTAAGCATTTTCCAGTTCCTCTTATAAGATTGGATTCTGTTCTTTTGATGATGATCCTGTTATCTTCTACAGCTTGAATTAATATTCCTTGCACATGCATTGTGATCTACTGAAGTCCAGATTAGGTTTTGTACAGTTACATTAAAAGTGGAACAATACCGGCTGATTCATTATGGTCATGTTCTCTTGGTTGTCCAGTAACTTCTAGTAGCATTAAACTTTTCACCTTAGTCCTTCCATATACAGTTTATAAGATTGCACTGTTTAATGTAAATCCTTTTTACTCAGTGAGAGACCTTGGATGTACCAGTAAATGTCATCCAATTTCTCCATTTTCAAAGGCTTGATTAAAGACAGATAAAATAATCAGATTTTATAAGCATGAAAAAAACCCAGGTATTTTCTTGTTAAAAGTATTTGTCAGGTTAGGAATGGATAACGCACCCTCAGTCAAACTGCATTGCATTGCATTACATTGTACATGCGCCTGAAGCTTGGATTTTTTTATCCTATGATTTTCTCTGAAATTTCCCAGATCTGCAGTTCTTGGGAGCACTGCTTCCACTGCTTTTGAGTAACTTTAATATTTATTCATCTATAATCAAATATAATCATATATATGTAGAATGTATATATGTGTGCATATATATATATTTTCTTATATATGTGTATATATGTGTGTGTATGTCTATATATGTATATATATACGCATAAATATGTATGTATATATATGTCTTTGCTAATAAATTGTATAAAAATCCTTGATCTTCCTTCTTTTCCTCTTTATTTTCCTGAGACTTTGGCTTTTGCTATGTTCAAATCAGAAATCATATCAATCATCACAAAAGAAAATTATTGTTTTTCAGCTGAATCTACTTAAATTCGTAAAAAGTCTGAATGAAGAGGATAAAATAAACTTATTTTTTGGCATCGGATGATAATGCTGGATATCCAGGCTGCACAGCCCAGCCACTTCAATGCCAAATATGCCTGACACCTACATGCCTGATTAATGGACTCTATGTAAAGAAGAAATGTATAGTTAAAATTTTTATCCCTCATGGGACTATCTTTCCACTGTTGTAAACACATCTCCACACTTATTTTTTCAATACTGCAGTGTTTTAAAGATCATGTCACTGCATTATTGATTGTTTGTTATTGATTTAAAAAATAATAAAATTGGCTGCTTTTATTTTCTTTCAGAATTGCTATATTTTAATACAGTTTATAAAATTTCTAATGTCCTACCAAGGTTAACTTTACGGTTAATTCAGGTTTACTTAAACAGGAAAAAAATAATGTTTGTCTCTTTTTCCGTCTAGTCTCTGGATGGTTATGTAATAGTTTCTTGATTTGTGTCTTTGCATCCTTCTCAGATAGTGATTTCTTCTTCTTTTGTTTTCCTTCTTATGCAATGTATGCATTTAGAGAAGTCATGTGCAAGTGGTGTATCATCGGTTATATAAAACTCATGGGACCTTGCAATATTTGCAAGTATAAATTGGGACCATAAGTCCACTGTGGATTTGCTGACTTCTCCTGAATTTAATTAAGGGGTGAAGAGGGGTGAATAATATTAATTATTACAATAAGCTATTTTAACATTTTACAAAGTAGAAATATTTTTCTGATGAGTGGAATATTTTCATATTATCTGTGGACAGAAGGGCAAAGAAACTACTGTGATCAGAAGTGATATATGATCCTTGACCTGTGGCCATCTAGACATGCATGTGACTGATGGGGGATGATCATATAAAGCAGCAAACAGAGAAGATGGGGAGACCTTTTTAATCATGTCTGTCTTTTTATCTCTCTATCCACTTAGTTGCAGAGGTTGAACCTCACTGAGATTGTCAACAAAGTCATTATTCCACTCATTGGTCAATGTGTGTTCATTTTCTGCTGATTGCTGCAGGGATCGATGCAGTGTGTGCTGATCTTTTTCTCAGGTTCATTTTTCCAAGGGCAGTTATGTGTAATCCTCAGAGAGTGATTTAACCCCAGCCAGCAGCCAAGCACCACGGCGCTGCTCACACACTCCCTCACCCACCAGGCTGCAGTGGGGTGGGAAGAGAATCTCAACAGTGACAATACTTGTGGGTTGACGTAGACAGTTTAATAGATAAAGCAAAAACCATGCATCCAAGGAAACCAAAGTAAGGAATTCATTCACTGCTTCCTGGGGTTCTATCATGCATAAAGCTTACTTGGGAAGACAAACGCCGCCACTCTGATCATGTTCCCCACCCAACGCCTTCCTTCTTCTACCCTTTTAAACTGAGCACGATGCCATATGGTGTGGAATGTCCCTTTGATCAGCTGGGGACAGCTGTCCTGGCTGTGTCCCCTCACAGCTTCTTGTGTACACCCAGCTCCTCACTGCTGAGGTGGGATCAGAAGCAGAAAAGCCCTTGACTGTATGTAAGCACTGCTCAGCAGTAACAAAAAACATCTCTGTGTTATCAAAACTTTCCAGCACAAATCCAAACCCAGCCCCATAGAGGTACTATGAAAAAAATTAACTCTATCCCAGCCAAAACCAGCAGATGAACTTCAGTTCCTCTGTGTCATAATAAGAGGTCATAACTTATGATTAATACCTTGCAAGGTGTTGAAATAATAATTCACACATGGGGAAAATCATGGACAAAGGAGTGAGAAAAACTTCCATCTCTCCTTTATGAAACTATTGTAGTAGATGTTATGGTTTGTGTGCTAATTTTTGTTTTATTTTTATTGGTCTGTTTTTTTTCTTTTTTTTTTTTTTTTTAATTTATTAAAGCAGGTCATATATGTGTTTTCACCCACTTAGAGGGCAGTTTCTGTTCATGGATGGATCTGGGCAGAGATGGAAGAAACAGTAAATCAGTAGGTTTTCAGGAAAAAGCCCAAGCTTTTGTTTTCAATATGGCCTCCAGGCATGCCTTATGCTGAAATAAATAAATACTACTAACAAAACCCCAACTTGGGTCTTTCACCAAAAGTGTTTGCTATCATTTTATGATGTGAAAAATGTGTTTTAATTGAAATTAATCTCTGGAGGGTGAAATGACCTAAGGCAGTATTTGCAAGAAGTGCCTCGATATAGCATTCTGTACTGCAATTAATGAAATAAATCAAACTATACTGAACATAAACAGAAACACATGGCAACTCTCCGTATAATGCTGCCTGTGAAAGGATCACAGAGAAGATAAGATGTATTGGCTCCATCCAGTTAGAGACCTCTGTTTGGATCAACAGTTTTTGAGAAAATTAATATTTAGACTGATGTTTGCTTGATCTATTCTATTTCTAGTACATATGCATTAATTTCACTAGAAAATACCAAGAACTAAATCTGTAAACCTGCAAAGGACAATAAGAAATATATATTTCTGTAAAAGTTTAGGTTACAGGTTTTCAGGTATTTTTCTGTTTTCTTGCTTGCTTGTTTCATTTTTCATTTCAGTCATATTTAAATAGTAATGATGGCATGGTTTATTTTGACTTTCTCAAGGATAAGAACCTGTCTTACATTCATAAATTGCAGAATGTGTATCAGCTTGTCTTTAATTCTGAGCACACAGTAAGGAAGGGATTATAAGATACTTTTTACAATATCATCCTACTGTGAGGCTCAAATTCTGTTTCAAAAACATTTGTAAAATATAACACCAATTCCATAAACTCAGGCTAATCTGATTGTAAGATGTTGCTTATTTATATAGCAATTATCTATATCCATATATTTATGAGAATGGGATAGTCCTTTTTGGACATTCATTAGGTATGGACTAAGGTTTTTAGATATCTGTAAATTCTAGGTGAATACAAATAAATTCTGTGATTTAAATTTTTCAATTGCTCATGAATAAACATGAAGCTTTTTTAAAAAGCAACATAAATATAAAATTTGTCTGGTTTAGCAAGCTTTAGTTTTCTGATTAAAGCTGAATTCTGTCCTGTCTTGATAAATTCAATCATTGGAATTTGCCAATCGTAGTGTGGGAAATAGTTTCAGTATCTGCCTACATAAATACTAATTATGATATGGCTATTCCCTGTGTCCAGAAGTTTCTTTTCCTCTTTGTGGTAAGGAAATTCTATATTGACTTTCCTAACTGAATAGCATCTGTCACAGAGTATATGGAGATGACTTAAGTCCAGATATAATTTGTGCTGAAACCCTGTAATGACTCATAGCTTCAGTTCTTTCAGTGTAAGCCCCAGTGTAGACATTCATGTTCCAGAATGTGTCATATCTTGATTTAGTTTAAGCCAGCTAAAAATGACTTAAATCAATATAATGCAGTGTTAAAGTTAGGAATGTTTACACAGAGGCTTAAAATATCGGTAGTATTTACACTGAAATTTCATGCAAACTGTATACATAAGACATAATTTAAAAACTTTGCAACCAGTAAAAACTACTGCACTGTCCCATTTCCCAGTCTATCTCAAATCTATTGCACCTCAAGCTGTTTCTGTTACATTTAGGAGTTGAAGGGACACATTTCAACACGATGTGAGAAGACTTTCCTCTCAGGGAACCTTTTGTACCTGGGAGAGGGCACTCTGAATCAGCTGGTGGTGCTCCTTCCTGTTTTTTTTGGACCATGCAGCTTCCTTTGCAAGGATGAGGAGGAGGCTCTCCTCCTGTTATCTTTTGGAAGCAAATGCATCCTGGGCTGTGATTGAATATCCCCACAATTAAGTATAGCTATTTTCACTCTGTTTTGCGCCACATGTAATCTTCCATACCTGCGTGAGATGGGTATAAACCTTTTGTATTCTGATTTGCTTGCCATGTGCCTTGTGTATTATTCTGCACAGGTGTTACTGTCTCCATCCGGAGCCAGACACTAGGGAATGGGTTGAAAAAGGTGGTTCATGGCAGTGAAAGTTATTTTCCGTTGTGTTGCTTGCACTTTTTATTTTGTTAGTGATGGAGAAGTAGAGAAGATTTTACAGAGGAGGGAAATGAAATTATCATTGGGAATGGAGAAATACCCCATCAAAAGAAAGCAGGCAGTTTAAAGCAATGACAGAATAAGAAAACATCTTTATAAAAAGTGCCTAAAGCGTGGCTTATTCCCTATGCAGTGGTAAAGAAATGGTTTATCAACCTGTCTTTAATTAATCTACTTTACATGGCTGGAAACTATATCTCCAAAATCTGCATGGTGGTTCATGCATGCAAGGAATTTTTCTGTGGGACACATGAATGTTTTTTGAGAAAGAAAACAATAATCTTCATTTAAAACATTACGGTTGAGTTCTGAGTCAACTTACTTCATTGAGTAAGTTCTATACCCTGATTCTGAGAAGTCTCTCTCAGAATTAGGGTATAGAAAACATTTTAATTTATTTTCCCTAGGCGATAAGTAAGAGAAATAGATGTGCACATTTTACGTCACGTTTTGACGATGTCAACAAGTTGTATGATTTATTGGCTTTGTAGGAACAATTGAGTCACTTCCATAAAATCCAAAGTGTAAATCCAGCCAAGATTACTATAATGTAGTATGTTGACTTAATCTATTTGGGAGTCAGATTATTTTCAGCATGGAACCATCATAAAACAAGGAAATTGCCCTGAACAAGGTACTGAAAATTTCCATCCTTTAGGAAATTCTGGATAACTATATGAGCCTGCAGAATGCATTTTGTTTCATAGCATTATGCAATGGGAAAGAGAATGCAAATAATTCAGTCTTAGTCATCACTCATCAGGGAACAGTAATACCATGGATTTTTCTAATTTCAATGTTTTTCATGTGAAATAATTTGACCTTGCAATTTCTGTGGGGGTCAAGAAGGACTGTGAAAGTAAGGTTTTCTTTAAATACAATATGGTGACAGATGAGAGAATTTGTCCTTCCACAACCATGTAATATTTGCTGTGGAAGCAGAGAAATTACATCAGACTGAGAAATACTATTTTTAAAAGAGAAAATGGAATGTAGTGATATGTACACTGTCAAACTACCAGAAAGCAAAACCTAATCAGAATTTGAAATTAAAGGGTTGAAAATGAATTTAAAGTTTTAAGACACTAGCAGGTTACTGAAATACAGTAGAATGTTTTAGCAACAAAATACTGTGCTGCTAGTGGATGAAAATCGGCCTTTTCTTCAGTGGCTATTGTATTGTAGGAACATGGTCAGGAAATAGGATTCTGTGATGTTGCAGGCAGGATGAGAAACAAACAAACTAATGCTCACTTTAGCAAATCCTCAAAACATTATAGATGCCTTTGAAACCTTGGATTAGACAGTCTTCACAGATCCCTTCCAACCTCAGAGATTCTCAGTGATTCCCAAACACACAATGAAAATAATTCTGTAATTAATCATAATATGTAATTGTATTTATACTCCAGGCATATACTCCTGAATGGCAGTTATAACATAATACTTGTTTAGCAATAGAAGGATTATTGATTAGTGCTGTTATTACTTTTATTATGAAAACGTCTGTATGAGGCTGTTATCATTGTTATGTGCATTTTATAAATACTTCTGTCTATTGTTTACACATACAAATATAAAGTATACAATGAATTACTACTGTCATTTTACAGATTGGAAACACAGGCCAAAAGATAAAATCCTTATACTCAGTGCTTTTCTAACCATAATAAACATTACCACCCTTGGTGACCTATTTTAAACATATGGGAATTAGGAACCGAACCTCTGCGGTCGGAGTCCCTCTGTCACCAGGTACCTGTTCCAGCATCCATTTCCCTGAATTGTGTTTGAAAGCAGAAGAGGAACTGACTGATGATAGTCACCAGCACACACAGTGCATACGTGGGTGTGAACTCTGAGTGGTTGTTAAAATGCCTCAACTAACTACTGGTAAAATTGGATTAATATTAGGTACTAATTGATTCTGTCGTATATTAAAGAAGACAAAAGAGATGAAGAATTTTTTTTACTGAAGAAATACCTTAACAGTTTACTATGAGGTGGTTGTTACTTCTGTAATTATAGAATAATATTCACTGTCTCTGTACAAAGAAGAAAAGTCTGTGATCTAGTTTTCAGACTGGAATGTCATCTGATCCATTCATCTACTGTTGCCAAAGGTGGTTCATGTTATGCTTGGGAAGGATAAACTTCTAATGGGAGGCAAAATATTTGAGGTTAATTTAAAATCTAGTAATTTGTAATAGTAATTTGTAAGATGATATGTACCTCCTGTTTTTTGGCAGAGTGGTTCTCATAGTTTAAATGGTACAGTTAGGCCAAATTCTGATCTTCATGCAGCACAGGAGAAAAATCACTTTCTGCAGGGAAATTTTCAAATGATCCTGGTGATTAAGTTTCAGAACAGCTGTAATCTTTTTAGTTTTCCCTTATATAATAGTAAATTAAGCTGTGGTTTAATCTGTGACTGTGAATGTGTCTGATGGGTTTTTCTCTCTAGTATCTATTTTTGTCCCCTGATTATTCTCATTTATTATGGAAGATGAATAATATATCAGTAGTGTAGGTGTATGCATAAAGCCTTTTTTTCCTGCTTTAAAGAGTAATACTTTTAAACTTTTATATTCTATTTCCTATATATTGTATTAATATATTTTTTGTATAATATTCAGTATGCTTCTATTTCTATTTTTTATTTCATAAATTTGAGGAAGAATGTATTTTTAACATCTGTGTCCAAATAGAAATTCTTTCAGATGATAAGAAACTATTAGACCCCTCCAGTTAAGTTTTAAATAATGATTTTGGTTTTCTAGATACTGAAGTTAATCTTTCTTATATACATAGAAAGCATTCAGCAGAGACAAGAAGCTGACCATAGAGTAATTTAATTACAGTTAATTAATAAACCCACTGGATCAAAATAAGCTAATAAAGGCAAATGATGATGTGTCTTTGGGATAGAAAAATCACTCTTAGGAGAAAACAAGATGGAAATGTTCAAAACATTTCTTTTATTTCCACACCCCCTATTGACTAGATACACCCTTTTCAGTAATTCAGAAGTATTATATATGTAGCTGATATGATACATAAGAGAAACTGCCAATATTACAATATCTCAAATTAAGCTTAGACTTAGTTATAAAGGAATGTTACTGTATTTTTGCCCCAGAGTGTTCCTTCACATGTTGCCTTGGAACACAGAATTCCAGAGTTTTCTGGAATTCAAGTGATTTCATATTTCCTGTAGAAGTATTTGATGTTTGGCATGAACTTGTCAGATAGCATAAGTCTGAGATCTGTTGATTAATTAATGATCACCCTATTTACTACCAGATGTTTTTTACTTCAAAGGAGAAATTACATTTTCAAGTATTTGAATAGCTACATTGTGCAAAATAAGCATGATACACACCTGCCTTAGAATTTAGTTTTCCTAGGGAGAGTAACATAAAGTAGCTCCAGATTAATAAAATATATAAGTAACCATTAATGACTGTCACACATAGATAAAATTGGAATGGAATCAGAATGATGAAAAGCTCGGCCTAGGGGATAAAAAAAAAATACTGTTCAGATCTGCTGCTAGTAGGGAAGATTTATGTATGTCATGGTGATGACACCTGGCATTTAATTCCTGTCAGGAAGTGGCTCTACTGTCAGAGACAGTTTGTGCACAAAGAATACCCAAGTTCCCAGGTGCTCCCCAGCATTGTACATTTGACCTTGTTGAACGTACAGCTCCTGCCAAATGCTATAAAATGCTATAAACATTGGGAAAACCCAACCCACAATAAAATAACTAGCTGCATTTCAATAAATGCAGATCAGAAAAGGATAAGGATTTTTCTTTGTCGTTGAGTTCTGGTGTGAATTGGCAAATATTTTATCTGGCAAATGGGATGACTGTAGCATAGACTATCCACTTTGTGGTCTCTCAAGAACAAGTTCCACAACATCATCATCATCATCATCATTATTATTATTATTGTTATTAAAATTGTTATTAAAATTGTTGTTGATTAAGAGAAGCAGAACAGAATATAACCTCTAGTCAAAACCAGATGAATTCTCTTTCATTTTCTTTGTTTTAGGTGTTCTTTGTTTTAGTTATGTTTTAGGTGGTCTGCCTAAGAAATTTGAACTGCTTGCACTTTAGAGCTGTTTCTCTTTCATAATTAATTGCAAGATTTTTATGTTCATTCTAAAGCACATGATAATCTCATGCTCTGTCCGTATGAGACACACCACACCATTAAATGTTTTCTTTTTTCCCCTCAATGCACACAGGTTGCCAGAAAAAAGGAATGTGCAATGGAGATTGTTAATATGGACATATCCTAAGACACAGCGTACCTTTTGAGAAAATAAATACCCTACACTTTGACATGAAGGACAATTAATAGTGCCATGAATTACTGAGGACAGGTAAACTAAAATTTACTTTCCTTCTATTCTTTCATTCATTAATATCATGTGTCTACTAAGGCCTGCTATTACCTTCTTTCCAAACTTTGTTCTTGCCTGTTCATTTTTAACTTTTCCTATACTCACACGAGGTTTTATAAGAAAAAAAATGGATAAATGGGTGATTAGTGATTAATGTTTACGACAGATCTCAAAATGGCTTTTAAGTTTGTAACTGTAGGCTCTTCACTGATAGCAGACACAGATTTTAGGGAATGAATTTATTGTGACTCATCTGTGTCAGTCTTGTAGTCAAGTTTGTTTGTGCTTAATGCATAAAGCAAAGCTAAGTATTAATCTTTAACAGTCAGAAAAGTCTGCGCGCAGTCTGAGGAATTTGGGGTGCAATAAGCATGGAGCCTTTTGTTAGAATATTAGTGTGTGTTGATGGGAGCACAGTCCTGTATTTTGTATTTGTACAGACGAATACTGAACCATGAGAGAAATCTAGGGTACAGAAGATCTTTCAGCCTGATTTTTCACTTTGTTGCCTTTTTTGTACAGTCATTATTGTGAAAAGGGAATTCTCATGGCTACCAGCACTGGAATGGGAATTTTACATTTTCATTTTTCGTATAGTTAAATAGATTGTGAATCCTTATGGAGGTTAAGAATCAGTTTTGAATTTTCTTTTTTTCTTGTATTAGCAGTTTTTTGAGCCTTTATCCTACAAGCTAGTATGCTATTAAGTGAGAATTATTTTGTGTTTTGAGTTCCATAACCATCCAGGTCTTAAAAAAAGCTTTCAAGATTAAAAAGCCCCAAACCTAACAAAATTAGAAATAATGATGATATAAAAATATCAGGATTTTTTTCAATTTTTTTTTCCCTCCAAAGACAATCTGTATAAATCAAGGAAGAACACTCTTTTCTTCTAAAGAATAACTTCTTTTCTTTTTGGTATTTTCAAATGTACAGAAAATGTAATTCAAATGTATAGAAAACTTTACCTAAGAGCAGTTTTTAGTATGTCTTGTAGTAGAATGTTACTATATTTTGTCATAATATTAATAGAAATTAATGGGCAATGATGGTTGTCATGTTTTGGAGACTGCTGAGAGGTGTTTTGAGAAAGTTTTTGGTGTGTTGATGCAATACAATTGGAGAACTTGTAATGCTGGTGATGAGCTAAATTAGAATATATTTGCATTGGTTGGTATTCATTTAGAGGCAAATTTAAAAAAAAATATAGAAACTCTAAATTTTCAAAATAAATGTGAAAGCGAGATGGATGTAGACCTGTCTGAATAGACACTTAGTCCTTCTTTCTCTTCCCTGTAGAAAAAAAAAAAAAGAGTTAAAACTAACGTAGCACTATGGATATTTGTTCTATTATTGCCACTTGTCTGTGAGAATTCCTATTGCCAATCTGTTTACCACCTTTCAGGGTGGAATTCTGCTCATTTATTTATATATGTCTTAGAGCTTCAGATGTTTGCTGTTTGGTGGGTATTTTTGGTTTGTTGGTTGGGTTTTGTTTTTTTGTTTTGAGGTTGGATGGTTTTTTGGGGGGGTGGTTTTTTTTGGGGTTTTGCTTTTTTGTTGTTGTTGTGTGATTTTTTTTTTTTTTTTTTTTTTGGGTATACTATTTGCTGAGTAGTCATACCAGGAAAATTTTTGGCTAATATATAAAATTACTCAAATCATATGTCTCTAGAGGTAGTACCAACTGTCAGACTTATAGAAATATTTTTTAAAATACATTTTGGGATTGCTTTGTTCTACTGCAGAAGAGAACGGTTGTGTATGGATTAAAATTAACATTCCACAAACCTCTGCTTGAAATGTATTGGTTTTTATGCTTGAGGAAGCGCAAACGGCGTATATGGTCTTTATATTATCTAATTACCCATACTATTATCTTCTGAATAAATTTAGAAATTCACAGGCTTGTGTATGGGGTTTGCACGGTGAGGTTTTGGTAGTGGAAGGGCTAGAGGGGGAGCTTCTGTAGGAAGATGTCAGAAGCTCGTGCTGTGTCTGATGGAGCTGATGACATCGGGCTCCAGGACAGAACTGCCATTGACCCATCAGCGATGGTGGTAGTGCCTCTGAGATAACATCCTTGAGAAAGGGATGAAAAAACCCACCTGCACAACAGGCAGCAACAGTGACAAGAAAAAAATACGTGAAGGAAACAGCTCAGCAGACACCAAGGTCAGTGAAGAATGAAAAGGAGGAGGTGTTTGGGCGTCAGAGCAGAGATTTCCCTCCAGCCCATGGTGCAGCCTGTGGTGGAGGCAGCTGTGCCCCTGTGGCCCATGGTGGAGCAGATGCACCTGTCCAGCTGAGGAGGGATAGAAAGGCTTCAGAGACAGCTGGTATCCAACCCACCACACTTGTCATGATAATGCAGGGATATATTACAGCAGTAATCTTTTTTTTTCCCCTCCCCATCTCAAATGGTAGGTTTGCAGGTTTCTCCAGATCAACAAAACCTGTTATCTAATATTGAACATAAATTGCTCAAGCCTATAGCATTTAAAATACTGCGCACTAAATACATGTGTTATGATATTGCCATTTTTTTCATGGGTGTCTTAACTTTAAATTATGTCGGTGTTTAAAAATATTTTGTTGTGATGGACACAAAAATTGGCATTTATGACAGATTTTAATGCAAAATATTTCAGATACGTTATATGAGCTTCAGAAACATTTCCTTTATAAAAGTCTTAACCGCAAAAAGTAACTTTATCTTCTTCAGCTGGTGTAACTTGAGGAATCAGACGGTTGAAAAATTTTCCTATCTTTTGAACAGCAACGGACTCATGTAAAACTAATCTCCTTTCTGAATGCCTTGGCCCATCTAAAATTTATTTGCAATGGAGCAAATCTTTTCAAATAGGTCTCGGAATGCCCTTAGGCTGAGCAATACCTTCCATCACTTAAGGAGATAAATAGAGGTACCTTAGTAATTTTACTATTATGGGTCAAATTCCACATTGCATCTCAAAGTCTAGACATCTAACCTTTTTTGAGGGAAGAGAAGGCAAACATTCCAAATAATGGCTGTTATAAACCATCAACAGATGATGTATCAATAGCATTTATTTTCAAAATTTTGTACTCGCATTGGGTAATGAATTGGACCTGCTGTACCTTTGTCCTCTCACAGTTTGTCATCTGCATCAGCAACATTTCCTTGGAGGTTTTCCCAAGGAAAAGGATGAGAACCAATATTATGCTTGAAGGTTCTGCAGGCTTTATGTACAAAACAGCAATTCAAAATATTGGTTTAATACTTTGTAACTTTGTGACTTTGTAATCCAGATTGTATAGGCCTCAAAATCCTCTGCTATAAAATTATGAAAAATATTGTCAATATTTAGGCTTTAATGTGCTCCACAAGGGTCAGATTGACCATGAATGTACTGTGCTTAAAGACTGATGCTTGAAAAATCTGTACAATTGTAGCCTTGCAATCATAAATCCATATATCCTCAACTTCCTGGGAAATAGTCCTTCCTGCATAAGGTTTCCTAACTGGCTAAATTTCAAAGCAACAGCTATTTTAGTAACAACGTCTATTCTTAGGTGAGAATTGTTAAAAACTTCAGTTTTAGTGGTTACTGCTACTCTTTAGCTTCTCATACTTAGAAGCTGGAAGAAATTAATTGCTGTGTGACCAAAGCAGGAGGGCAAAAAGTAGCAAAGGACAGAATTCCAAATGTCAAAAGCAAAAAGCTAAAGCAAATATATTTTAAAATATGTGAAACACTTTTGTGTCACCTTATGTGACATTCAAGAGGAATGTTATTCCAGTAGTTATTCCAGAATGTGAAGAACTGGCTGAAAATGCTCTGTTAGTCCTCAAGGAACTGACCTGCCATCAGCAGGTAAAGGTATTTTGGAATGTAATATAAATTCTTGCAGCCAGTAGCTGATGACACCTGCTTCTCACTGTTCATCTGCAGAAAGGTGAATCTGCTTTCTGCTTGGGGGATGGCACACTGCTTCTGCTGGCACATTTCACTGAGGTGATTGTGGGATTATGTTCTCTTGAACTCTCACTTTCTTAGTAACACTCGAGAACAGTAAAACTTCATCCTGGTCCACAAAACATCCTATATTTCTGGTTAAAACTTTTGCCACACAAACTTATCTCCTTTTCAGAGATACTGTTTGCCACTGAAGCCATGTCTCTCAATATGGTCTGAAAATGTCTGGAAAACTTGGACTGTATTTGAATTGTAATGAAATGTGAAAGCAGAGGAATCCTGAAATGTTCCGGGGTATTTGAATTTTTAAATTCATACAATTTCAAATTAAAAACGGGGCTATAATAGTTGTATTTAAAAGATGACAGAAATGCTTCTCAATATATAAAATTATGTTGGATTAAAAGATGTCTTATAAGTACTAAAAATAATTATTTTGAAAGAAAATAATTAGAGTGATGGAAATATTGCAAGCATCAGTATTTTTCACCCATCTTATTTTCTTTCTATTGTATTTTCAATGTACTCAAAGAGGACATTTTCACAAGTGAAAATTTGAGCACAATTCTAGTTGAAATACACGAGTATCACGTTTCTCATTTCCCACAGTGTCTACAATATTTAGCATAAATCTGTGGGTATTGTGTCTTCCCTAAGGCATAGGAAATTTGTGGCCAGCTCTACTTCTGATTCAAGGCGTGGACTGTACTGCCTGGACTATACTGTGCACTACCTTGCCTATATTGTGACAATAACTTTGTGAGTCGAATGACTGTTCCTCTTCACTCTTCCTGTTGCCATGCCAGGTAGTTTTTATGCGAAGCTACGTCATTTTGTTGCTGATCAAACATTGAACTTAGAATCTCCTACCGTCTAAATTCTCTGTGGAAGGACGTAACGCTGTTATTATGGACAACTCCTCTCAAGTTTGCATTTGCCAGGAAACAAACAACATTTCTTAGGGAAATGATCAGCACTGCTAAAGCTCCTGAATATACTAAGTTAACATTTACAGTTCTTAATAATACCCCATTTCTTTAATTCACAACTCCCTCACCATGGTTTAAAAAACCAAACCAAAACAAGCCAATAAAAAGATAGCCGTGTGATTCAACCTAATTCTGATAACAGGCACCATCTTGGAGTGTAACATAAATAAATAGCAGAATAATCTTATGACTATTGTTTCTCTTACTGGTCTGCATATAGATGTTTTGCAATTTGAGATCCATGATATCAAAACATTTGAACGGATAACTTCTTTCTCTTTCGTATATATACATCTCTTTTATTTCTTCTCTTTTTTTTCCCCCACCATCCCTCATATTTCCAATGCTGCAAAATTATGGGATACCAAAACTTAGAGATTCAGGAGTGAAAATTTCCCACATCATGGGACTGAAGATTATGGAAATAAATAAAAAGAATATGTGTCTCTGTCATGGCTTGTGAGACTGTGAAGGTGAATTAATAAGCAAAGTGGAGGGTATGAGTAAAGATCAAAGCTTCATGGTTAAGTGCATTATCATAGAAACATCACACAAAATGGTATATAATCAAATGATTAGTTGCAAGGCTAGAAAGGTCTTTAAAAATATTATCTTCTACTGTCTTGATTCACATATCTGGCTTCATGTGTGTGTGATTTAATGAAAATAAAGTACTCTTAAATTACTGATACCAACAGGTCTCTGTATTTTATATAAGTTATTTTGTGTTAGAAGTCCATATTCAATTGAGACGATAGGAATTAATACAGAAAGAAATGGGCATAATTTTCAGTGAACACTAGAAAAACGTGTAAAATTGTTTGAGTTGTATATGAGAACCTCCTGAGTAAGGCTGCCATATGGCTGGTGATATCCTGTAGGGAAATGTAGAGTGCAAGGAGGTAATAATAATCCCTCTTAGAAATTAAAGGTCACAAGTGATAGCAAGTGCCAAGAAAGCATCAGGGATGTTTTTAGAGCCTACTGGGTCAATAAAACCTCAGTAGGCTCATGTATTTCTTTAACTGTAAAAAAAGCAATTCAGTTTGGATCAGAGAATATAAGGGCTTGTGAATGAAGTTGAGAAAATACTTCTTCCTACCCTGAGCCAATGGCTGTTTCTTCTAGGAGGATATGTTAGTTTTAGGAGGTTATGCATTGGAGTCATTGACCTGATTTCCAGCTCTGTTGATTTCCTGAAAATCCAAAGTCAGTAGAAGCTAAGGCAGTAAGCATTTCAGGAAATCAGTTCCTATATTTTTATATATGGATAGTGATATGGATAAATAATATATATTTCTGTATATTTCATATACTATATGAAAGTATATTTCAAATTAACATATATTTAAGAAAGTTCTGTATTAATAAGTGATTGATTGAAGTAACCAGAAGCTTACTTTTTTCCTTCTAGATTATTCTGTTCATGTCCGATAAAGAATTATGAAAAATAATTATATTTTTTTATTTATTTTTTTTAATGGTTGTGGTGATTACTCCAGCTTCTGAATGATGGATATTCATATGGCAAAAGATATTTTTGTCAACAATTTAGCTCTAAGTGCTAACTGTACTTAACTAAAGTACAGTTACTGTACAGTACAGTACTGGCGTGTACTTAACTTTTAGGACTATGTTCAGAAAGAGGGAATTGAAATTATGTCATGTTATTGATGCAACCGGATAAGTGTTAAGGCATGTAAGCAGAAGAAAGTATAATAGGAGTTAGCATGACTATTAACTACTTTGCACATGGAGGAATTCAGATTTTCAATTATGTCTTTGCCAATCTAACACTTACTGACCCGCTAACTTATTTCTCTGTTGTAATTGACTTCAGAAATACATATTAATTGATGTGTAACCCATGCAACTATATAGAGAAATATGAGAATGTTTGTGGTATGCAGAGATTTCCAGAAAAAAATAGTTTGAAGACTGAATGTAATAATAATGCTGGCAAAATATTTGATTTGCCATACTAACCTTTATTTGGAATTCAGTTATTGTGTCTCTCTATCAAACATCTGCTTGTTTGTGTTTGAAAAAATTTACCCCTACCTTACCAAATATAATAGACTGCATTTGAAAATACAACTTTTTTTTGTTAGTGTGAAGTTGCTTCTTGGGGTTTTTTTGTCCCATACAGATTTTCCTCCCAGACCAACCTTTATGTTTTCAATGAATTTGTCACAAATATCTTTATAGCTGACTCTATAAAGAGACAAAAGGTCTCTTTACAGCTTTTCTTTTCATGTTACATGGAATGGTTTTCTTTTATGTGCAGACTGCTGGTGTACAGAGATCAATTGTTCTCTAAATTGGTAACTTCCTGTACTTTGTCTGCTATGTTGCTGTGTTCTTGTTCCTCAGCATTTACTGTCCAGTTCACCTGTATTTGTAAAAAGTTAGCATGATGCAGCTCTTATCTGCACCTGCACTACGGGAAAAACTTCTTACCATGGCTGTCACCAGAATTAGTATCATTTTTCATTGTTCACTGCTGATAGAGATTTTTGTATTTCTAATTTTTATATAGACTGCATTGATTTGGGAAATTTGATGACTTATGACAGATAAGTTTGTCAATGCTTTCATTCAAAACTCAGTCTGTCTATATGGTTTAAGTAACTAACTGATTTTTATTCACTAAACTACAGTTTAACTATCCAGTATAACTCACCCATCCATCAGGCTTTATGATGAATTTTTGCACATGGGACTCATACATGAATATTGCAGGGGTTTTTTTTAGACATATGGATAACAGCAACAAATGGAATTAAAAAATAACAAATTACTGATTTAAATTCAGTGAAATCTGTATGCCTATAAAAGTACTGATCTCTAACTTTATAGAAATATTTTATTTTTTACTAATCTATTTGTCCTGTTTCCAGATGTAAGGTTTTAGTCTGCTACACTTTTTATGTCAAAAAATCTGTACCAGGTTACTTGAGAAATCCTTAGAATATAGTCTTTTACTTCATGCTAATATCAAAAGAGAGTGCTCTATTATACTTTAGTATTATTATTAATCTGGTTCCTCCTATTTCGTGACAAATGAGAGTTTGCTCAGTATGGTTAGGATTCTATGTTAGCAATAGTTGATGGCATTAGATAAGTTTATGTTTCTTTACCAATTGCATTAACAGGAAATTCTCAGATTCTTGTAGCCTTACAGGTTTGGGCCATAGGAACTTTGCTTTTGTATAAATGTTTGTAAAAATAAATAGGGAAGCTAAAACCATAATGTTTGCTGTAGTGCTTTTTCTGGATTACTGCCAGTATGACTTGGAAAATCACTCATGAGATTATTCCAGCAATTATACAGAGCTATAGATCTAGTAAAGTGCATACCTTATATAACAAAACAATAAAAATCTAAAATTGCAGAGTGAAGAGTGAAGGAAAGTAATTTCTCTGTGATTTTGTCAAATGCACCACTGTATTCACTCACATTTGATCATATGGCATCCAGCTCCTTACTCTCTGTCATCTGTCCTTCATAACAGATGTATGAGGTATATAAAGACAGTGTGCGGACTTAGTTCAAGCCAGTAGCCTTTAATTATTATCTTTTTAGTGCTTTGAGGAATTTCCGTCTCATTGAATTAAACTACCTTCAATCCTTTAGCCTCCGGTGATACAAGGAAATAAGGACTGACTGCGAAACTGAGTCTAATTACTGGGAGGCTGTGTGCAGCTTTTTAACATTAGAACTCCTTTCAGAGTAACAAGCAGGTGGGATCATGGGGAAGAAATGAATGCTTTTGGTCAGCTTTTGCATTTTCATGCTCTTCTATGTTAGATATGTAAACATTTTGTAGATGTAAATTAAGTATTGGCTTTATGGAACCTCAGTTTAATAAATAACTTCTGCTTCCTGAATGATTTTACAAAGCAAGATTTAGGTTCATTACACTTCCCTAAAATTGCAGGCTTTGCCTTTTTCTTTTTCTTTTTCTTTTTTTTTTAAATCTGCTATGGAGGTTAGATCTCCTATCCAGGGCAAGTTTAGTCCAGTGTCACTGGAGTTTTATGCAATTCATTGACAGTTGAAAGGTTCCTACATTTAGAATAATAGGGAATCAGGGTTTTCTATAGGAAAACACAAAGCATGAGAGGAAGATAACAAAACTGCAAGTTTTGTCACGGTGTGGACTGTGGTAATGGCTTTTAGATGTCATGCTGGCAAAGTGGATGCAAATGCAAGGAGAAGGGAGACAAGGGTAGCTGCATCTTCTCTGGGGCTGATCAGTTTCTCTGTTTCATTTGTCCAAAGTGTCTTCAGTCCTATTCGCATTTCTGTCATTCCAGAGAGAGCTTAGAAGGTTTCTTCCTCCTAGCTTCATGCTGAAGGTGTAAAGTATTTTAGACTCATTGTTCCTGTGTACAGATAAAGAAAAATGAATCATGATTTTAGGAACCCCTAGATTCTGCACACAAGAAAACATAGTATCTCTCCTCTCTCCAATGCCGCTCTGTAGAAAGATGGAAGTGTGTTAAGATTAGAGAAGGAAATTACATTTGATACCAATTTATTTATGAAATGTTTGCATCACATTAAAATTTTCATTGTTGATACTGGGTTTTTTGAAGAGTGTGGAGAGCAAAACTGTAACACATTTTTCTAACTTTAGTCTCCTTTGCCTTCAGATATGAGAAGGTTCTTTCATACAGCCACTGTGCTGCTCACTTATGTCGTGGTGGATGATAGTGGTTACATAAAATGTATGTTTTTATTTTATTCTATAAAAAGGATCACAAAATTTCTGATCCTGGTGCCACCAGTGCCAGAATCTTCCTCTGTCTGAGAGCTGCAAGATGTATACTGCATACCTCAGAAAACTGGCATTAGCAGAGGAGTTAATAGGTGGTGGAGGACCATAACAGCTTCTTAGGGGTTTTCCTCTGAGGGAAAAACATCATTCAATTAGCACAGCCATACAGGAAGAAATAAAATATTAAGGTGGTAGGTGACTACTAATATTTTTCCAAAACTTTCTGGAAAATAGCACAGCTTTCCTGAAGTCAATGGAGTAGGACAGATTTAAGCCATCTGAACATTTATTACTTATATTTTAGAAACTAAAATTATTTCTCCTTAAGGATGTTGGCTTGACCATGGTTTCATTGTCTAGATGGGATTGACATCAAATTTCCCAAGACACTTTCCCTTCATCAAATGCATGACAAGTCTGTTTTGATCTTACTGTGCCCCTTTAATCATTATTTTTTGCTGCTGTTGCTAAGAATGATGCCCATTTTAGTTTGACTGGTGATTTTTCTGAACATCAGTCTGCTATGCACTGTGCTGAGATCCACCAAACTTATTTCAAATTACAAGTGAGAACATCCCACCCTTTACTCCTCCACACACTGCTCTTAATATAGGGATTGTATTCACATCAAAGCTGTCAGAATGTTTCTGTGATCTCATTAGCTATACTTATTTCTACCTACAGAATAAATGAATCATCACCTGAAACAGCACTAAAGACCAACTGCTAAAACTCACATGTCTATAAGTATATCCATGCTGAAAAGAGATGTCTTCTCAAGTCTGTAGATTCAAGTTGTTAAAATTGCTAGCTTTGCAGACCTAAAAAAGGGTTAAGTCATTTTTTGAGATGAATTTGGGTCTAAAGTCTTTAACATGGAAATAAAATTGTTAAATCCATTAACAAGTAGTTTTACAATTTCATGTAGCATATAAGTAAAAACCCTGTCTGTTTATATAACACTGAACTAACCAAACCAAAATTATGTTTTAATGTTTGTGGGTTGTTTTTTTTTTTTGCTTTGTTCTTATTTATGTAGTTAAAATACAGAATAAATTCATTTTACAGCTGTGTGAGGTAAATTAGATAGGTGGTACCAAACAGAAATTAGCTGAGTTAATTCAGCCAATTTAAATCCTTATGTATAGAAGCATTCACAGTAGGGGAGTGAAATCCTGTTAAATGAGAAAATTAAGAGAAATTGGACATAGAGAGAAGCTAGGTGTTAAATAAACGAGGCGGGTATACTGGAGGTGGAGGATAGCAGGTATAAGATCTTCATAGTGCAAAATTAAAACTATTCTGATGTCCAGCTTCTGCTTACTAATACAGTTTGAAGATCATTTTAGCAGCTCAAGTGGGAAGTGGTGACTGGAAACTAAAATCTGTAACAACCAGCAGGCATTTCTAGAGGAGCTGGGCAATATGAGTGTGTCAGCAAGTTGAGGCAGGAACCTCTCTGAAAGTTGAGGACTCTCTCTTCATGGATGAGAGAGATAAGTCTAACAGAGAAGAGACACAGAATCCAGACTTGGTTTGTTGGACATGGAATTCTTCTAATTCTGTATCTTCTTTCTTTACAGTTGAGGGGGAAAGAGTTTACAGACTTGACAAAGTGAGATTTTTTTTCTTTTGACAAGTAATGTAAAGTAAGGGAAAACAGAAAACACTACATCTCTTTCTCCTTCATTGAGACATAGATATGCAGTCTAAAAGCATTCTTTGTACAGAGGAGCTCTGTGTGTCACTGCCACACACAACTCCTCCGTGCCCCTGCAGAACCAGTCTAGTGGAATAAGTGAATGCCTGACCAATAAAAGCAAATTTCACACTAGTGCACAAGCCCACTCATATCCTCAATTGCAGGAGAAACAGCTTTTCCTGGCATAGCTTTGCAGGAGTTTGTGTCTGCATCTGTCTCACTGCAATACAATACATCTGAGCTAGGATTAAGAATTCCTACCTACACAACTGAAACTTCTTTTTTCCAGAATTCAATGTCATTTTTTATTGACTTATAAAGTTCATACAAATAGAGAAATGAGTTTTGCAAGGGGTCACATGTACAGCATAGTGTCCTTTCTGATACTGTGGGGAATTTCTCAAACTCTCAGTCTGAGATCCAAGTACATTGCATCAAAATTGCATGTCCTTAATAGCCTCTTGCAATCATTCAATCCTGTCAGCTCATTATCAGATGCTGGAAAACCTCTGTAGATATTGAGTGGACAATCTTAATTGTTTCCACATCATGCTATATTGTTCAGAGGCAAATTTTCATAGGCCAAGAGGTAAAACTACTAAGTACCAATAGGGCGTATAACTCCAAAAGGAAAAATTGCTCTTTATATTCAAACCATGTGAGACAAGGAAACATTCTTCTCACGTAAATTGGCTGAACATTAGGAAGATTTACATGAATAGCGACCTTCAAAAATCTGGTATTTTAGTATCATGAACTCAAGTAATAAATTTTGTGATACAGTATAGCTGATTTAGCTGATTCTGTTTACTGCCAGTCTGAGTATATGCGCCTAGATGAAGGAACTGAGAATTTCAGTGCAAAGGCTTTGAATGTCCTGCAGTCAGCTTGTGTCCAGTCAGGCTGACTGCATTTGGAAACCAGGGAGTAAGAAGGAGTTGGCAGTGGCAGCTTGCCAAAGGCAAATGAAGGCAGCAGCATGAGCTTCAGGAGAGGATGGAGAGGAGTCTGTGGGAGGGAGCAGTCCTGTGATAGTCTAATATGTCTATTTTAATCTATTGTTTAATTTATCTTCTTTATCTATCTTATCTCTTTATTTTTTCTTTATCTTCTAACTGTTTTACTGTAAGCAGAGAGGCTGTAGTATCCAGAAACACAGCATGAGAAACAGCCTCAGCCAATATAAATTGGTGTACTTCCTTTGAAGGCTGAGAATCTGGCCATTAATATCATGTAAAGTTACTGGATTTTGATTTCCAGGAGAATTGACTGAGCACACACATCTCAGGGTAAAGTAAATGGAAGAGACAGGCTCAGTATCTCTGAAAATCAGGCCCATGATTTCTAATAGGTCATAGGAATTTATGAAAGAAGGATTCAATTCTGCTGTATTTAACAGCCTGCGAGCCCACTACCTTAGCCATAGTTACAGAGCTGTGTGTGGTAAACGGGTATAATTCAGCTTATGGAGAACGTTGGTTTTGTTTTTTGTGTTGGTTTATTGTGGTTTTGGTTTTTTTTTGTTTTTATTTTTCTCTTTTCTCATTCTAGTTTAATTATGAAAACATGTTTGCTTCCAGATATATTTTCTGTGTTATGATCCACCATGTTGTTTACAGATCCCAGTATTTTAATTAATGCATTTCATAAAGAAATAGTGCAGTAGGGCAGATGGGACACGCTGTGTAATATCTATGAAATGTTTGGGGAAACTGAGTACAAGTTTTGCTGGAGGGATCTACTGAGGCTTTAAATACAAATTCTTTTCCAGTAGGGAGTAGGCAAAGACTAGAAAACTACTTTGGAATTTACCCCCTTTCTAGCTCAGGCAAGTAGCATTAACGATATCAGGTCCAATTGAATTTTGCCTGTGCTATGATCTGTCCATCCTCGAGGCACATGCTGCCCATGAAGGTGGGGGAGTAAGAGTTATTTTCCCCAAGGAATTTTCACACACTTTGAGAGTCCTGATTATTCACTCCGCAGATAATGATTAAAAACAAAGTGCCATGCTAATACCAGATTTTAAGTTGCGTTACTGTGTACGTTTGTATGGATAGAAAAAAGGGAAGCATGGGCCATAAGTCAAAAACCTGAAGTAATGTAAACTTCTGTTACACTTGACATTTGAGCTTTTCCAGTGAGTTCTTTGTGTAAAAGTCCATTCCTGGGCATTACTGTCACTTCTGCTTTCTCTATGGAACATTAACTCTGTTTTCCTTGCTCACATCTAGCAATGATCAGATGAAGCGTGGCATATCCAGGCTGATAACCTATGATTTGCTTTCTCTATGTACAGACACATACAAACATTTCAGTACTGGCTTCTTTTGTTAAAGTGCTGGCTCTTCCATGTAGGAAAAAAAAAAAAGCAACTACCCAAACAACAAAAATCTTTCCATTTTTAATTTTTTTTTCCTTTGCTGATGAAATATTTGAAGATGTGCTCGTGAAATGATACAACTGACCCATCACGCTGGTTCCTAACAGGCCATAAGATAGCTCAAGCATCATACTTGCTATTTTCTATGCAAGTTGAGTCATATCAGGACTGAATTTTGTTTAGGGTGAGAAGAATTACAGGAGGGATGTACCTCTGCTGTGTATGAAGTTCTGTTTTGGAGAGTTGCTAGTGAAAGCCTTGCCTTGGGAACTAAGACTGATAAACAAGCTACTCCTCTGATCTTCCATTTCTGGAGATACGACTGTGGTTTGAGATACCCACTGAGCCTCCAGCTGGGAGAGGGTTCCTAGGTGCTGCAGCCCACTGCGAACTGTGGAGATGAACTGTTTTGCTAAACTGGTCATGTTTCAGCTTGAAAGGAATGTGAATAGCTCAGCTATGTGGCGTGGGCAGAGGGGCTGTGGTGACAGGGCAACTGGAGACTGAAACAACGGTGAAGTTTTTGGTCTGGGGTGTAGTGAAACCATTTATTTACAGAAGCTTACAAGATTTAGTTTTACGTGGCTTTCTATTTATTTGTTATTACATCAACTTACCAGTTAGTAATGCTTGTTAACTTTAGGATGATGTGAGCTAGGGTTCTGGGATAGAAAGTTGGGACCTGTATGCTTTTTAAGTGTTATCTAAAGTATTTTTAAATGTTTTCTATTCATAGGGCTATCATGTATCTTGTAACATAGGTGACAACCTCACTATGATACAGAGGAGTGAGACAGTCTAGCAGAGAAAATAAGGAAGAATGTGATGGGGGCAGAGGTCTAGAAAGAAAATTATGGAGACTGTAAAATGAGAGTGATGACAACCATGTAATTGTATTACATCTTTTGAAGTGCTAATTTTCCCTTACCCTTGCAGGCTCTCCTAGTCTCCATAAGAAGAGAGGGCAAAGCTGAAACCGGTCATACAGAGTCTAACAGAGGCAAGTCAGAGTTAAGCCAATGGCCTCAAGTCTTAATGTTCCATTGGTTATTTTGTTGAAAAACAGTGCATTAAGTAAGGGAAGGTACAATAATCTTGCATTTGTATTTATGCTGTATTTCTTCTCTTGAGCTCTGGGTGTTAGGTAACTTTGAAAAGAAAAAGTACAGGTTTTCTGCAGAGTTAAATATCTCCTATATCTGAAGTCACTAACCTGAAGTCACTAACTCACTAGGAATATCTTATGGCCATATGTGACAGTCATTAATTTTCAGAATTGCTCAACTCTTCGTGCAGATCTGTGACATTTTCAGATTTAGAGGCAGCCAAGTGTGTGAACTTCACTAATTTCCATAGAGTGTGTGGAAAATTATCCAGAATGTTTTACATTAAAATTCAAGGCTCATACAGCACACCTTTTGTATAGCACTGCTGCAGATTAAATTCACTTATACATTAGGAAAGGTGCCAATGCAATCATAATAGAAGGCTGAAGTGCTGAAATGATGAAGTAGTTCTTTTGCTGCCTTCCTTGGCACATGTTCAGCACCCCACTTTGATTCAAACATCATACTCTCTTTGGTAAGACTCTTGAGAGTAATAATAAATTATGTATTATGAACCTGATTTGTTAGGAGAGGATGTGGAGCGCACAGGAAATCTGATACAAAATAACCATAGGTGTTTCAGATCATGCATACAGCAGTTCTGGAAATTTAGTTTTCATGCCTGTGTACTTCTGAATAAAGAATCTACAGTGGCTCTTCAGTAAATGTCATAGGAATATAGTCCTTCTTTGGACATGTGCCAGATAGAAAAGGAGCCAGTCCCCCAATCTCATTGGCTGGACTAAGCCCATTGAATGTTTTTGCTCACAAAGCCATGTCATCTCTGTCAAAATCATGTAGCATGTCATTTTTCTGTGCGCTCAGACTGATTGATTAGATCCCAGCCATTATAAATGTATTTCTCTTAAATAGTTTGTAGAGCTGATTGCTTTTGAAAGGATTTTTTTCATAGAAAAAAGGTCATTAATCCCAATAACACTTTTGAAAGGAACTGCTGCTTTTGGCATTTTATTTTTGTTTTAGCATTTTCCACAGATATACTGTTTGCATTAATTTTTATTGGAAATGTTATGAAAATGTTTATTGAATTTTCTAGCTTGACGCTGATCTCATATTTGGTGAATGATACAGAACATTTTGATGACTCCCTAATAATTCCCCAGATACTTAAATGAACAAAAAAGACATTGATTACAAACACAATAAGGTGAAAACAATATTTTATACTGCTTAAAAATACTTTATGCATTTTTTCATTGTTTAAATTTCTAATGCATTTTAATGCTAGAAAACATGCTTTCCTCTCCATTAATTTTGGTTTTAAAATATCATTTGGAGACACTTCTTTTAAGTTTTATAGGAAAGTGTTAAACAGATACTGTGTTCTGCCTTCAAGTTGTAAGGTCTGTATTTGTTAATGTGATGGGTATTTCAAAATATATATAAGTATAGACAAATACTTATGTATGGATGTGCAAGTAGTTCTAGTAAGAAAGAATCATGATTTGTTAGTAAAGGGCAGATAAATAATGGCAATAAACATAAAACTTACACTTTTTTTTCTGATTCAGAAGTAGAGGAAAAAATATAACTGAATATCTTTTTTTAATACAATAAATTATTTTGTAGACAAGGCTGTATTCAAAAGTGTGAGAGCTGTAATTAGGGACAGATTGATGGTATCATTCAACAGTGAAAACCAGGGAGAGATCTTGTTCTGAATAATTGCTCTAGATTGAAATCAAATAATAAAGTCTGGTATGAGGACACCTCTGCTAGGAATTAACGTATAATCTGGGGATTTACCAGTTGGAGGTGGTGGGAGAAGGACGGAATCTGAACATACTGGTCAGAGAATGACTATCTGCTGACACTGTTAAGTAACAGGGAAACGACAAAACAGGTTGTAGAAGGCATTCGTTGGGAATTATTAGCAGCCTTAGAGGAATACTAGTGTCATTTTTTTAATAAACAATATGTAGAGTGACATATCAGATACTTCTACTAAGAAGAAATAATGTGATTTCGAATGTGTTCAGAGTAGGGAGAGCTATATTACAGTTTAGAGACCATGAGACAACATGATCAGTGTAGTGTAGTCAGCTGAACTTTAGAGAAGATGCTTTTCTCTAAACATATTGGAAACGGAGAATAACTATGTTAAAAACCGTATACATTATTATTAATCAATCATAAATTGAAGAAAGTCTGCAATAAGACATGAAGCAAGGTTCTAAAATGATTTCTAAGTAGAGTGGAGTCAGAGAAACTAAATGGTTTTAAGGTGAGGTTTGAAATAAGTGTTAGGTAAATACATCCAAAAATTCCTGCCATAAGAAGTAGGAACGTATTGATATCGGATGTTCTATTTTATCTAAAGGATGTTGAAAGAAGTCTTGGCAGCCTCTAATTTGCACTTTTATGTGTGTTAATTTTATACTTCAAAGCTTTCTTGGTCATTTATTGAGGTCAATAAGGTATTTTTTTTCCTCCTTTGCTGCAGTTGCAGAATTCAGTTTTTAAATGACTAGAACTAAAACTCGAGGGGAGGTAATAGGGTAACAAGTTAGACTGGAGCTGAATTCTCCTTTTTTGTTGGTGCATCCTTCTAATATATTTAGGTTTAAGTTATTCTCCATACTTAGGATCAGAATGAAATTTAATTTCATCCGTTCAAGTTAATATGGCTATCCGGTTAGTATGTTGGTAGAGCTGTATAGCTGTCTTTTTTTTTGTTCTGTCCTTTTTGAAATTGTGATGGTATTTTGAGGATTTTTTTGCTTCTCATTTCCAGGGATGTATAGTTCCATTTTCTGGGGTGATCTGGAAATTGTATGAAAGGAATTCCTTGCTATCATTCATCATAGGATATGCTATTACAATTGTCTTTGATGTCTTCTGTTCTCTTTCTGTGGCTCATTATAGTTGTAGAATTCGATCTCTTGCTGTGTTGCACATGGATGGCCAAACAACCTTAGCAAAGAATTACAGAAATCACTGAGAAATAATTTTGACAAAACCACCCCCTTTTTTACAGTATAGGATTGATTTTTTAGTATATGTGGACTTACAAGCTGCTGGAGGAATTTTCTACAGTATTAATTCTTCACTGGGAGAAAAGTAATTGGATGAAGACAAAATAGGTTCTCTCCCTTTTGTCTGTACAAAGTAAAATGGTAGTTATATGAGCCCATGTAAAGGGCCAGCATGAAAGGAAGAACTCTGATATGTGAGAAGTTTTCTTTCAAGAACCACAAAGAAAGATGAAAAACTGTAAAGCTCAGAGAAGCTATTTCACTTTCACAATATCTGTGGCTCTTCATGGTTGGTTGGTTCTCAGGATCAACTCATGCCAGTAGACAAAGCAGATAACAATTGTGCTTGGAATCATAGAATAATATCCTGAGTTGGAAGGGACCTACAAGGATAATCAAGTCCAACTCCTGGTCTTACACAGGACAGCCCCAAGAACCTCACCATGTTCTTGAGTGCATTGTCCAAATGCTTCTTAAATTCTGATAAATTTGATGCTGACACCACTTCCTTGGGGAGCCTGTTCCGGTGCCCAACCACACTCTGGGTGAAAAACCTTTTCCTAATATCCAACTTAAACCTCCCCATGACACAGCTTCGTGCTGGTCCCTTGGTTTCTATCAGAACCAGTCACCAGAAAGAGGGCGGTGTCTGTCCCTCCTTTTCCCTCACGAGGAAATGGTAGAATGTGATGAGGTCTTCTGTCAGTTTCCTCCAGGCTGAAGGGGTGACCTCAAGGGACCTCAGCCATTCCTCATATGACTTCCCCTATAGGCCCTCATAATTTTCACAGGCTTCTTTTGGACACTACACTTTGTGGAGCTCTTCTTTATAATCTGCATATACGAAGAGTAACAGCTGCTTGTATATGCAAAGTCTTGTGCTTCTATAATTGCATAGTCTAGATACTCTTCGTTTTCAATATTGTTTGTGTATCAGAAGTGAATTTCCCTTCTCCTTGAGAATTCTTCCTGCTCAAATGGAATGGGATTACTTAGGGTTTTGTAGTCTGGTAGGCAGCAGTTGGTTTGACTTAGAAATGTCTCCAAGAGGCTCTGGTAGGGACGTATAAGGGGTGAGAATGGTCTGGGGTAAAAGCTGTGTATGAGATCCTTGTACTGTACCCCAACCGGAAGATGTGCTGGAGTTTTGATAGAGTTGCAGTAACCTGGAGGGGACATGAACCTAACATTTAAGTAGTATGCTCACACAAATGTGTAGTCCTGAAACTAAAAATGGTAATCTTGTAATCAGGAGGGGGTGGGGAAATGAATAAAGGATTTGAATGTTAACTGAATGCTCCAACCAAAATGAAATCTGTGGTTCACTGAAGCAGAGAAAGCAATTTGTCAAGCTGAGTAGATGTAGTGGGAGTGAGGGGCTTTGGGCATGGATGTGATCATTTCGGCTGCAATGCTTTTGGATTTGACCATCAATTTATTAATTTCATTGCTCCCTTAAAAGGTGGAGAGCATTTATCTCCGCCCCATTTAAGCCAGAAAAGTTTAGGTTTGTAAAGGTTGTCATGAGCAGTGGGTTTGTAGATACTGCAGCGTGAATGGATAACATCAGTGTATGGGGCACGGCAAGATTGGGGACAGTGTGGCAGCATCTGCTTTACAGCAGTTTTTTGGCCTTGTATGTGCTTCTGCTTGCTTTTGACTACTTCAGGGACATAAGGCTGCAGAAAATCTAGTATGGTCAGGATAAGGATTTGCTTTGTGGCAGTCATACTGTATCTTGTGAAATTTCTCATCTTGAAAATCTTGGGGTATTTATTGATTTTCCTTAGTGTCACAGTCATGGGAGTGAATTCAAGTCTCCTATGTGCTAAAAATATCTAATAATTAGGACTGTGGAATGGAACAGGCAGAGTATGCCAAATGAAATCTAAAGTTCAGAGAAGAGAAGAAAAAAAATCTTACCATCACACAACGAATCAAATATATTGATAGTTTCTAAAATATCTCAAGTTTGTATGACTGACATTTATTATATAGAACTGGTCTAGAATCTTTTACAGGTAAAATAATTTTTTTAGTTTTAGTTTGAACTCTGCATGGGATCCTCTTCAAAATTTAGAAGCAATCAAATAATATATTCCATCTTTAGTTTCTATCTTCAAAGTATAATGAGAACATTTTAAAATATAGCAAAGATATCTCTGTATTAAAATAGAGTTTGATTGACTCAGTATAATCTCTGACTTCAAATATCAGATTATTTTAATTTTCCAGGGATGCAAAACTTTTATATTAATGGTAACAGTTCTGTCTTATGTATTTAACACATAGCATGTGTGTGAATGGATAGAAGTGTAAAAATTATAAAAGCAAATTTGAGTGTAGCAACCTGTCCTCCCATTCTGATCTGTTGTGGTCTTAAATTGCTAATGCTATGCAACAGGCATGATTTCCCAGGTGTTTGTATTTTTGTGGTATCATTTATTAAACAGGATAAGATGTTAAAGTAGTTCAATAAATAAATACTGATTTCAGTTTTTTATTATTGGTGAATATTTTCATTCAGGGTTTTGAAATGACAATTGTCTACATTGGATTTAGAATGCAAGGACATTAATTTCTGCCAATTCTTAGAAAAATTCATATGCATTTTCATTCTTTTGAGGTATTTTGGATGAGGTGCAACACAGGACACCTGTAAAAGCAAGTGCTGGCAAAAAAGGAGATGAAATTCTATTTAATCCGTTAAATCAACAAGTGGCCATTAGGAGAATGAAAGTTAATTATAAATAAGAATCTGTGTAGGAATTTATCAGGTGTTCATAATACTTTTGGATTTTAATATAATCCTGTGTTTATTTTTATCATTAAACTTAATAACAATTTGTGTGTGTGAACAGAGGCTTTAAAAATCTTCATTTTAACAATTTTACATAAATAAGAGCTTTCTCAGGACCAACCCTTTCAATCAGGTTCAGCAAGCTGAGACGACTGATTTTGGAATGGATGAGTGACTAAAACTTGCTATCGTGCAAATTGACTGGGCAGACAGATATTTTCACAATGTTTCTTTGCCTCACTGTCATTCAAAAGAACAATTGCGAAATTTTGCACTATTCTAGATAGTTTTGTGTTAGATATTATAGTTTCTGTGTCATAATTAATATTAATGATGATAGCTTTTGAAAGTTAAAAATGTTAATTTAACTCGCTAGGTCTCCTGCTTCATTAGTGAGTTCAACAGTGTCATTTAGGAGGAAATCCTTCATCAAACAGTAGTGATTCAATCATAACAGACTGTAATAGTAGAAGCGTTAGAACTCTCATGATCCAAAGTCTCTCCCAAGTGTTTTGCATCTCATTGTCTAAATGGGACCAGTCATTATCTTTCTTAGGTCATCTCAAACAAGCAAAACAATCCTTTATTTTACATACAACCGTTTATTCCTTGAGAGTACCTAAGGGCTGCTGTGTACAACATTTATTATTTTACCTTTAAATATGCATTCAGCTCTAGACTGGAACAAAATGGAATGCTTAAAGGCTCAAAATTTTCTGCTCTTTCAGGATGACAGTTCTTTAGATTGCCTCTGTTGGGAGAAAGCAAATAGTGCAAGCTGTTCTAAAAGCCTTGTGCAAGTTATGCCAGCCCCAGAATCTGCAGATTCAGGAATGGGGAATTTTATAGAAAATAATTTTTTATTTTCCTGTTGCAGCTTTCGGCTCAGGACCTTCTCATATTTTCTATATGTTAATAACCTTGTCTTCAAAACCTTGTTAGCAGTGCATGTTCTTTATTTTTCAACTTTACCTGTGTTTGTTTAACAGATGCATCTCAGAGATATCAAATCATTAACCTGTACATGGCTGTAGTATAATTCTGAACGCTCTCAAATTCTGAGTTGCACTTGCTTTTTTAAATTTATATGTGTGATTGTCTAGCACTTGTGATAAATGTTGAAACATGATCCAGCAGTTCTCATTTCAAGCTGTTTTGTCAACTGATGAGCTCAAATTCTCCAACTTCTCTGTTAATCATATAGGGAGCAATCAGAATGAAGGCTTAAAATAGGTACCCACATTCAATGGTTATAAAGGTACAGCAGTACAGTTTTCTTAAACAAAATCTTCTAAGTTTATTATCAAGGAATATAGAGGGAAAAGCAGCTCTTCTCTATGTGGTTTGGATCAATCTTTTTTATTCCCCCTCCCTCCTCTTCCCCCATGCTACTCATGCACATTAAAACAGCTCAGAGCTGACTAGACTGTTCTTTTCTGAACTGTTCCAGCTTAATTTAAAATCCTAATTTTACTGGGCATCTTGTGGTTTATACTCACATGAGCTACAGCTGATAGGGGACCCATTTGACCATAGTGTCTTCTGAGGCAAATCAAAACATTATTTTATGTGTAATTTATAACATTTGAGACACATAAATGCCTGATAATCTTCCTGATATTAGGTGAGCTGCATTTGTGCTCCAGCGACTACATAACAAATTGGAATATATTCCTATAACTTACGCTTTTGCTGTGCCACCTCCACTTTTCTCTCTAGTTTTTCTGCCCACTATGTAAAAATCTCTATCTTTTCTATATTATTAGAAACAGTTCGCATAAAAACCTGACTGCTAGTACTTTTGGGGTGATTGTTATTTGAGTCCATTTTAACACTAACCAGCTATTCTGAGGAGGGTATATGGCTTAGCTGTTATCTTCGGAGGGTCCTAAAATTGGATAAAGTCTAAATGAGTCTTGGCATGTAACCTTTACAATAAGTACAACAGCTTTCATCAGTCTGAAATTTTCTTGTTTGTTTTTTGTTTTTTTTTTTTCCCCTCCATATAAAGCAAAAGTACAAAAATATACTAATGTTTTTGTCTGCATCACCCTGTTTCTATATTGAGGCATAGGCTTGGGAGTCAATCTGTGAACAGTCTGTGAATTATTGCTGCAATTATATGTCAATCCTCTGTTATTATTTTGTCATATTTTTGTTCCTTATGTCTTGTATTCAGAAGACATTAAAGAGGTTACGTGATCTGGAGTTTGGAAGACTGTTGTCTAAATGAAAAAATAGCATGGATATATGTCAACTCTTTTAATTCAGACTATTCTTCTAGGTGCAGAGAATTACTGTTTTAAGGGAGTAAAAGAGTCTTCCAAAAAATGGAAAGATGAGTTGTTGATGTAAAGCTCTAAAAGTCCAATAGAGAAAGTTTTCTGAGGTAGGCCAGAGGAAAAAAAATGAAAAAAGGGAGGGAAGGAGGTGTGTTTAAAGAAGGATTAAATACAGCTAAAAATGAAGACTATAAATTTTAGAAAGAATTTTACAAATTCTCAGCCTGAGAATGTGTGAATGAAGTAAGGATGACTACCATAATACTGTAGATAGCTAAATGGCACTAGGGAATCCAAGACAAGAAATGATACATAAGTTAGTATTTCATTTGGTCAAGTAAAAGTTCTATGTGTTTTAAAGCTTAAAGATGCTTAGTGTTAGAAAATCTTCAAAAAATCTATTTGTCTTTCCTCAAACTAACATTTCTATCTGAAATTTTATACTGCGAACCAGCGCCCATGGACGTAGAACTCAGAAAAATCAGGGTGTTTAAACTAGTGGCATTTGTTGTTGCCCCATCCAGTCTTCTGTCACCATTTTCTGTTGGGAACCTCTGTAGATTGAAATTGAAAGTGTGTCATGAAATCACCTCCAGGACAATGAACTTTCAAGAGATCACAGCCAAAAAGTTTTGTGCCATTTCTCAGGGACCTTGTTTCCTTGGTGCATAGTTCTGGGTAATCTGTGCTCCACATTTTCCCAGGAGTGGGGAACAGACTGCTGTGTAGAATGGGAGGCCGTGTAGTTGTCTAGGAGGTCTAACTCATCTGCTCCATGACTAAAGTGGGGGATGAAGCTTGATAAAGTTTTCCACTTCGACAAAGACTTTAATGACATTTCAGGTAATCTATTGTGCTTCATGTCTAAATATTTTTTCTTGATTTATTTCTAGTTGAACCTTGAGTATAAGCCTATAGATTGTTTGCTTATACCAGGCATGAATACATGTACATACACACACAAATATATAATTTTTATATCTCTATACATTCTTGCCAGAAGAAACAATTCTTTATTCTTTTTAAGGGGAACAACAGTTTTAGTGTAATGAAAAAACTAATGAAAAAAAGGTCATAATTAAAAGGAAAGAAATAATGTATTTCTAAAAAATTTTGTGTCTTTTTTGTCAAGAGCAGTAAACATGACATACAGATAGAATTCCAATTTTTAAAATGGTTGCTGCCTATTCAATAGAAATATCTTTATTTCCTTGAGGTTAAGGATTCTCCTGACTAAAATATTATGCAAGCTTTTATTCTCCTTCTTCTTCTTCTCTTGTCTTGTTTTTTTTTTCTCCATTTAAGCTTTTTTCCTTATTTTTCGCTCTTATTATTTTTTTTTCCTCCATTGCTTTTTTAAGGCTTGATTTTACATTTTTAGTAGCAATGGCAGGTCTGTGCAGTGGAAATGGTGTGGACTCTTAATCTTAGAACCATAGAATATGTTGAGTTGGAAGGGACAATTCCAATTTTTCAACTTTTCGGACTCATTGCAGACACACCGGGAATTAATTCACAGCAAAATTTATAGAACTTTAGACTTTACTCATCTACATGTGAACAGGTCCATTGAGTTGCTATTGGGTGTGAATAAAATAACATCCTATTGTATATTAGTGATATGGCTTTTTTATACAGTTATGCAATTTTAGATCCTGTTCTTCCTGCCTAAAAAGAAATGAAGCCTGAAAATTGTGAAAAATTTATTCTCATTTCAAGGCTGTTCTTTCATCTAACTTATTATACTGCCATCATCTTCAAATCATGCAAAAGCTGCCCTTTTCATGCTGAAGTATGATGAATAGGTATTTGATGAAGGCTTATCAAAAAAATTGTACAAGAATGCAGTAATATCAGCAAAACATTAGTGCGCAAATGCCTAGTGCATACACTAGCACAGTAGATGCTCTTTATGGACATAATGAGTGTAGACTTTCAGCGTATGGACTGGCTTTGTAGGGGCAGCTCAGCCGCTTCCTTGCACGATACATTCCATAACATGCTGGTTATGTGCCGGGGACACACGCCCCAGTTTTCAGAGCTGAAGTAGATGGGGTGTTTGGTTGTACGTGATCAGCTCGGTTCTGAGATAACATATGGCACACGTACAGCATCACAGCTGCTGTACTGTGCTTAATTTGACAGTGAGAAAGCGCTTCACAGTAATGGTAACTGTTTGCCAGAAAGATAGTATACGTGGAAGCCACGGACAATAAGACTTCATATTGACATCCTGGCCTGTACTATTCATAGCTCCATCTATGATATCTCATCAGCAATCAGATCTGATTTTCAGTATTACAATTCTATTATATGGTGAGTTTTGGTTGGGATCTCCACCTAACAGCAAGTTTAAATAACATAGTTTTCTGTTTATAAGATATTTCTAGCATGTAAGAAATTACTTTTGCTCTCTGCCAGAGTCTGGAGGAGCTGAGCTGGAATAGCCTTAGCTGTGCATCTGCCTGTCCTTATCTTTCAAGACATACTTACATAAAGCTTGTAGCTCCTTATGCATTTAGTACATTCTGTCTTCTAGTATTATATTATAATGTAAATAAGACAAGGTCGTTTGGGAAGAGGGTATTGAAAATTTCAAATTGCTTATTTTCCTCAGCCTTATAAGCATTAATTAATATTCACCCATCTGTCTCCATGCACTTCCTGCTTCTCTCCTTATGCAAATAAGACTATCAGTTTAGTGTGGAGGCTGTCAGGCCATTAAGGGGCGCTTTGTGCAAATGCATTGCAATGAAAGAATCTTCTTGTTTCTTACAGCTAAGAGGCCGGTTTTGAGAAAGTGTACCTTCAAGTATGGAAACATAAATAAAATCTAATGCCAGATAAAATCTAATCATCAGAACTATCTATTTCAACAGCTTATGAGAAGTGTGCCAGGAAAGAGTGAGATGTATTCCTGTAGGAGTCTGCATCATGAAGTAAGTCAAGGAACTGACGAAAAGGCTATCCATGTAGAATGTTGATGAAGTCAACACAGGATCAAGACCAGTTTCTTAAGGCATTTTGCACCCCAATCACACACAAAATCAATCACATAAATCTTTTGTGATGGACAAGATCTCTAAAATCAACAGTCCAACCACCTTGTTAACTAGACAATAGCACTAAGTGCCATGTCCAGCCATTTCTTGACCTCCAGTGATGGTGACTCCACCATCTCCCTGTCCTGTCCATTCCAATGCTTAATGCCTTCTGTGAAGAAATTATTCCTGATGTCCAACCTAAGCCTCCCCTGGTGCAACTCGAGGCTATGATGTCTCTTCTGTCATTTGTTGCCTGGCAAAAGAGACTGACCGATCTCTACCTGACTACAAGCTCCTTTCAGGGACTTGTAGAGAGTGATAAAGTCTCCCCTGAGCCTCATTTTCTCCAGGCTAAACAACCCCAGCTCGCTCAGCTGCTCCTCATGAGACTTGTGTTCCAAACCCTTCCCCAACTCAGTTGCCATTCTCTGAATACACACCAGCACCTCAGTGTCTTTCTTGTAGTGAGGGGCCTGAAACAGAACACAGGATTTGCGGTGTAGCATCACCAGTGCCGAGTACAGCCTGGTCTTGCTGGCCACAATATTCTTGCTACAAGCCAGGTTGCCATGGACCTTCTTGTCCAACTGGGCACTACTGGCTCATGTTCAGCTGCTGTTGATCAGCACCCCCAGCTCCTTTCATGCTGGGCATCTTTTCAGCCACTCTTCTGCAAGCCTGTAGCGGTGCCTGGGGTCATTGTGACTGAAGTGCAGGACCCAGCATTTCACCTTGTTGAACCTCATACAACTGGTCTCGACCCATTTATCCAGCCTTTCCACATCCTTCTGCAGAATCTTCCCACCTCCAGCAGATCAATACGCCTACTCACCTTAGTGTCATCCCTTGTATCTTCCTAAGGTTGAATATTTCATGATTCCCCAGTCTTAAACCCTTGCTGAAAATTATAAGATTTTCTGTTTTGTAGGTGGACAGGGGAGAGTAAGATAATGGTTAAAAATTGATCATTGGTGGCCTGCATGTGTTTTGGTGAATCCTAATCCAACCTTTATTTATCATCTGCCCTAAATTTTTTAATATCTTCATCTATTGCAATTGTTAAAATATTCATTATGCTGTGAACTAGAAGGATGTTATTAATGCTGTTGCACACATGGGGAAATAAGACAGGCTGAATGCTAGATCCACAAAGAGAGGTTCCTGACTCTTGGGCTATCTACAAAATTAGGCATCTGAGCAGCAGGGTTTATATATTTGCACTATCTGAAAAGCATCCATAGTTATAACAGTAAGTAGGAGAGGGGAACTATAAAAGCCCTCCAGTGTGAGAACAGTGTGTATTGCATATAAGTTGCTCCTTTTACAAACTGAAGAGGGCTGTTTGTTTTCTTTGTTTTTCAAGTGCTCGTTTCTGATCATGCCTGTTCTGAAAGGTGAATCATAATGGAATGAACTTTTTACCTTCTCTCGTTTCCTGGTTGAAATATGCCTTGGAGCTTGAGGATTTCTCTCTCTCTCTAAAATTATTCTATTTCACATGTTCTCATTAAGCCTATTAAGTCTAATGCTTATCTGAATTCTATTAATCTCATTTTCTGTGCCATCTTAGCACAGCTAAAGCTATACATTGAAGGTGCTTTGTTTTAAACTTAAAAAAAAATCCTACTTTTGGCTTAAATTGAATATTGCCCTCTTCTTTGAGTAGTAAATATAAGAATCTCCAGGGAAGTTCTCCCAGTGAGGGTTGCCAACTTTGGAGTATCTCTTTTCCATTGTTCATATAACTGTAATCACCACAGATTGTTAGGTTATCTCAAAATCATGAGCAGGTGGCCAAGATCATCCATGTCAGGGCCTTGAGTGCACTAATAGCTCTAATGGCTCAGAGACCAGCCTCACCTCTGCCTGTAAGTCAAAGAGATGCCAAAGTCTGTGTTGGCTCAGTCTGGAGTCTTCGGCCTCTGTCTGAGCTGTGCTGGCAGTGTTGGTTGCTGGCTGGCTCAGCCATTTGTGTGCCTAGACACAGATCCTGTTGTCCTGGGTCCTAACCCATGGACTGACCTCCTAGCTTGACCTGTCCTGTGCCTCTGAACCTGCTCACTGATCTCTGGACAATATCTCACCCTGATTACCCTTAATTGCTTCTGACCCACAGATTGTTTTCCTGGTTTTATCTGGGTCCTGCCAAATGGCTATGAACCCTTCTGCTGATTTGCACTCTTGGTTGAACCTGGCCATGATCTCTGCTACCTCTCGGTGGGGGGATCTGCCTTGCTAACCTTTTTATCTCATTTGGCTTCTGTTTGCTCATCTCTTAGGGAGCAGCTAACCCTTGTTAGATGATCATTCTGGGTTCAGATCTGTGATGAGGAATGATAGGAGAATTATTATCTCTGAAAGCTGAATCATCATGCTTTGTGACATGATGGTCAAATGCAGAGTGAGAAGGCAAATACAGGCATCTTTTGGAACCCTCCTTAGAATATTGGGAAACCATCCTTTATGTTTAAGTGGTGTCCTTTCTACCATGCCAGACATAATACATAAGCAGAAAAGAAAAGTTCAGTTCTGAAAGTAGCCACAGAAATTAAGTGGGGCTGTATTAGGATGCTTAGAATTTGATTGAAAACAAAGCTGGTCTTGGAAGACATTCTAATTTTGGAAGCTGGGCTGCAAGTTGGCAGCTGACTTGTAAGCAGTTTTTTAAAATACCCATAAATAGTGGTCTGTCTTGTGGAACAAAATTTTCGTATAGTATTTTTTGTGACCACCGGGTCACCATAAGGAGACAAATTGCAGTTTCTAGAAAAAGGGATAAGTATGGACTAAAGGCAGATCATCAGTTGCTGTCATTCTCTTGGCTGTTGTGATGAATCTGTTCTCTGTGTGTTGAGTCTGACTGTCCTAAGGAATGCTTTACTATGGACATAATTTTGGCTTACCACACCAGACATGAGACCAGCCAGTACCAAATACCATTTCCACAAATTGTTGGTCTGCACAAGAGTATCCAAGCCAGCTAGGCAATTGTTTTATTCAGATTTGGAGCATGTCACCAGGAGTAGTTCCTGCATCTAGTTACTGGAAAGAATCCTGTCATCCTCACCACTATTTATAAGACCTGTATTAGCTAGTGCTAATCCTGCTCTGGAATGTAGATAGGAAAATGGAAATCTGGTGGGTAATAGAAATGCTAAAACTTTGTTTACCTGTCCTGGTAGAATGATTATGAATTTGGGGAGAAGAGCTCTTGAAATTATAGTCACCTGGTGGTGGAAGCACTGGCTGGGATTTTCTTGCTCTTGTCAGAGTGGAACTCATGGCAAGGCCCTTGGGTATTCTGCAGACAGGACTTATCTTGCTCTCCCTTACTGCTCTTGCTAATGGCTACTGTAATTGTTGACCTTCACAATAACCTGTCAACCACAAATTTTCTGGTTCTAGAAAAACAGACTTTGATTGAAAATATGCACGTGATATATATTCATAGCACAGTATCTGTGGTAAGACATATGTTAAAGATATACACCTTCCTAAATCAGAGACCATAAAATTTCTCAGTTGTCCAGTAGCTGTTCTGGCTGGCACACAATTGCTTTATCCACTTGGTCAGGCAAGTACATCTCAAAACTATTTGTAGTATTTTCATATTCTAAGTTTTTGGTGTTTATTTATTTTCCCTTTACAAAAGCGATAAGACTCTTACTGGTGAGATTATCACTGACAATCCTTTCTAACTTGGTACAAATAAGATAGTTGTATTTTCTGTTATGTTCAATGGTAAGTTCGGAAGCATAGATTGAAGGTTTTCCATCATCAAAAGCTAGGGTATGATGTGTCCTGAAGTTGAAATGTTGTAGAAGCGGCAGTAATGGTGATTTTTAGATTGCGTGTTGTGTCAGTTCAGTATGGTTTGGATTTTAAAATGCCTTTAGAAGGAGAAGGACAATGTTTCTTATTCCTTCCTTTCCTCTTTCAAGTAATTTGTCCTAAAATGCTTCTGAAGATCCTCTGATACAGCCAATATCTAAATAAGACAATGTTAAAATGCTCAATGATGAAATCAGCAAAATATTCTGTTGAAAATTAATGACCGAGTAGTGTAGATACTGATTTTCATTCGATAGCTACACATTTAAATAAGTAAAGACATCTGAAAGTAGCTTGTGAATGCATGTGCATTAATCACTCAGGCATGGCGTTGCTCATCAGAATGGTATCATGCCTATACTGTGTTTGAGAGAGCAGGTACAGTAAGCTGATCAACTCATATTCTGTATGTTTTTAGGGTAAAAAATTCCAAAGCTCAAGAGTACAATTTTATCAGTTTTTTACACTTCTGTTTATTACATTTATTTTCTAGTAGCTGAAGTGTCCCCTTAGAAAATATCATAAGAAGACAAATGAGAATATTGAGATTTGAACATGAGTTGTAAAATGATGCAGCACATTTTGGGTCTTGCATCTCTAGTTTCTGAGCTATAGAGCCACTTATCTTCATGGTTTATAGTTCATGCATCTATGTCTGTTTCTCACAGATTTAAAAAGAAAAAAGTCAGCTTCAGCTTTTCATTGTCTATTACATTCAAAATGAAACCTCTCCAAGTCACAAATGAAAAAAAGTAATGGATTTTCAGTTAGCACAAAAAACTACTTCAACTATGCAGATAAAGAAACAGGTCCTTTACAAAATGTTTTTGGTAAAATTAAAATTTCTCTTAAATTGAGTTGCCAGAACAAAGGACAAATCTCTAGACGAGGCTTTTGAAATCTATTTGAAACAGAAGAAAATTTTATGAAGTCAGGTTTATTCATTGCATAGCTGAAAATCTTATCCTATACAGAAATGCCTCTTAAAGAAATTTCAACTTGTAAATAAGCATTTTTGCTCCTGAAGGACTTATATTCCAAGACAGTTTTTATATTTTAACACGGAATCTAGACCCACCTGACAGTTGCACCAAAGGGCACTTTTCTTTGCTGCACAGATGAAGTTGTTTTGTGTTGCTAGTAGAGAGCTAGCAGGCACATCTTGTTTCACTTCATTTTTTGTCTCTGCCTTTGTGTAACTATTCTCTAGGAGTATGTATAAGAAAAAGAGACTGTAATCCATCCTTTCCCGTATGAGGTAAACACCCGTCATGCTTTTTTGCCTTCCTTCTGAAGCTGTTTTATTCCATTTCTTCTTTGATGAATAGATATTTTTAGTGAGTCTAGGAATCGTGTCAGATCTGGATAGTACCCATGTTAATCTGTTTGTTCTAGAAAGCATTTAGGTAGTTTAATGATTAAATCATGTGCATATTCTAGAAAGCTCTTTAAATGCATATGGAAGTGAGATACTTGGATCAACCATGAGTTTAACTTGACTTATGACAAAGAGATTATCTATATTCATATGGGTGAGACATGGGTCTCAGGTAGTTTTAATGCCAACAATTCCTTCCTTGCATAGTGTTTTCTCAAACACTATGAGAAAACACTGAATGAACTATTTCACATGTGTGTTATACGGATGGAATACATTGTAATACGTTAGAGATCTGGAAGAAGATATTTGTGGTAATCTAGTGCTTTTTGTTAGCACTTAGGACTTTTCATTGAAGGGCAAAAATTACTATTATTTTGTGTGTGTATTTACTTTAGAATTTACAGACAAGTCTTTTGTGGTTGTAGTTGGGATGTCCAGAGCTGAAAAAGATTTTCTTCCAATGAAGTAACTGAAACTCTTTTCAAGGTAATTTAGTTTACCCATACCATATTTACCCTCCAAAGATCAGCTCAAAAAACTATGAAGACTGCTTTCATCAGTCCAACTTAACCTCTGAATCCAAAGGATCTTTTACTTAGCACTTTAGGAAATACTGAAGGCACTTTTCTATTTACAGTTTTTGACACTGCAGTAAGCCTCACAGGCCTTTCTTTCTAAATTAAATAAAATCTGTAGTGCAAACTATGCAAATGTGTTTTGTCATTCTCCCCCCAGAGCTGTCTCTTAGCATTTTATCTCAGTGAGCATGATTAGGTTAGAATAGTGGTTTTCCTACAAGCACCTGTTGTACAGCTAAAGTGAAAAGGAAAAAAAAAAAGATGACAGGGGAAAAAACTTATATCCCATGGCTTTGTGCCATGTCTCTTTTCTCCTCAGGGAATGACATCAGCACTGCCAGATGTAAATATGAAATCATTGTAAGATATCCACCATTAAAAGGGTGTTTCTGTTGACTTCGTGTGTGAGGTTTCTGTACCATAGCCTAAGTTTTCTTATTCCACTTAGATATAAAATTAAGGTAGTCAGCATTGAATTGACTAAATCAGTAATCCATGTAGCTCAGACAGAACTTTTTCCAGATGAAATCTAGGCCTGTGGGGCAGAAAGCTCAGAAAATATCTTTCTTTGACTTCATCATGCAGTAGCATAGAAATTAATTGTGGAAAGGGTAATTCCAGTTCCGATCAGCAGGTCCTGATTCTAATTAGCAAAAGAGTGGATGTTACAGTGTGTGAATTTTTGATTACTAGATGAAGTGTAATAAGCAGGAAGAATGGGTTACATCCTTTACTGACAGAAGATGTGTACAGAGAGATTAGTGCCCTTGTCAAGTAACCAGGTAATGCTGTATCTCTGGCACAGATCTGTGGTTTCCTCATGAAGAAATAATCTAATTTATGTGCTTTCCATTCTCCATGCTTGCAAAAAAAAAAAAAAAAAAAAGTTTTAANATAATTTAATTTAGTGTCTTTCCATTCCCCATGCTTACAAAAAAAAAAAAAAAAAAAAGTTTTAACATTAGTCTGTCATCCATGGTGTTAAGTCATTCCATATCAGGACTTCTATTGCATTTAAGTTTATACATAGCTTAACACCTTGCAATTTTGAGGTTATCTAAATCTAACTGAGCTAGAGCAAATGAAGGTAATAATGAAGTGACTGACACTACTGAAGCCTTTTTTGAGGTACCATTTTTATTTAATGAGGCCTCGACAGTCTGACTTCTCAACCAAGAACACTCAGGACTCCATCGGAATCAGTACAATTAAGGCAAAATATTGATCCATTATCATAGTAGAAGCAGTAATCTGTCTTTTAGAGACTGTATCATGCCACAGTCGAATAAGTATTTCAGAAATAGAAAATAGAACAGTAGAGCCATATACTGGATTCAGCTCTGAAAATGAGAAATTGCACCCTAGATGATGCACAGACCTTCCGAAAAGTGTATGAGTATCAGGGGAACTTGCTTAATAGAATTATTATTGAGAATGGAACTGTGTATTTTGAAATGCAGGGAAAGGAAGAAGAGGGTAAAGCTTAAACTGATGTGTAATAAGTGGCTGGAGACACAGTAGGTGTTTTATGTATTCATCTCCTACAAAGCCCATTTTTTTCCCTACATTTTCTTTTAATTTCCATAGGTAGTTGTCCAAACAAATCAACCATGAAAGGTATATGAGTTCAGTGAACAACCAGAAAGCTTGAGCTAGTAAATGCGCAGCCTCCAGCAATGCTCCTGGTGCCTTTTTCGTTAGTTGTCTTAGTAGCTTTATGTATCTGTGATGGGTGGTGTGATACAGGATACTGACAAAACTGTGGGTGTAAGATGTTCAGACATCTCCAAGACTGCAAAAGAAGCTGTATGTGTATGTGAGTACACTTGCATTAAAATTAATATTGCCTGGGAAACATTTTAATGGTTTCATAAGGTGGACCTGCTACAGTGTATGAGTTTAACTTATGACAAAGAGATTATCTATATCCATGTGGGTCAGGTCTGGGTCTCAGGTAGTTTTAATGCCAGCAATTCCTCTCTTTCATAGTGTATTCTCAAAATCCTGGGGAAAACCTGCATGTATAAGAAAAAGTATCTATAAGGTTCCGAGAAACTTAAACTAAGGTAGAAGGAAAGATAGTATGAATAAAGATTTGTAGTTATGTGTAGCTGTACCTACTTATCCTAGAGCAGTTTCTACAATTTCTTTGAAAACCAAAACACAGCAGAGTATCTCCTTATAAGAAATCTGGATGCTAAGTAAGCACTTGCATTCAAAGAAATAGTCAATATTTGTGAGGGTTAATGGTTTGTAATTAAATTGCCATTCAAATATTCCATGAGTAACTAAGCTGAGTAACTGTTACAGAGTAGGTATCGTATTTCCACTGCAGAAGTATTGAAACAAAAATAACTTTATTGGCTGCAGAGCTGTTCTGAATCAGTTAGAGTGGAGTGATAGGGATTTCAAGTGCAATGCCTTTTAAAGGAGGATGAGAAGCTGAGAAAAGATTTCAGAGGTATATGCTTAGCTGTTGATGGACAGTTGCACAGCTTTGCTGAGATTTTCCTGAAAAAATTCTTTCCTCAACCTTCCCCATGTTGTCTTAAGAGCAAAGGATGGTTGGAACTTTCTCTCTACAACCAAGTGTAACAACTGATATTTTCTCTGAGGTACACAACTAGAAACTGTAGAAACATTTATATGTACATATGTATATTTATACACACACGTGTGTAAACCTTCATGTGTTTGTGTATGTGTATTTCTATATCTGTATATATAGATAGAGTCAAACACAGTGGTGTTTGACTGGAGATCTCCAGAGTCCTTTGCACTCTTAGTACTTCTTTGACAGATAACAATTTGAAATTGAGAGAACGTTTGCTGAAGGTAGGTAGGTAGGTAGCACTTTGAAATGTAGTACTTCAAAAGATGGTGTAATAGTTTGACAATTCTGGAATTTTTGGCTATTTTTTTTTGTGAACTGAGTTCTTTACTGGGAATCCAAGTCTCTCCATACAAAAATAGGCTGCATTTCCATCCAAACTATTACTAGACTTCTCCTTAAGCCCTGGGAGCTCCTTCTGCTCTCATGATAGTATTGAGTTCCTCTATTTTACACTGACTAGAGGACCTCACTGGGACAGGCTGTTTCTAGAAATCTGACTGGTGTTCCTAGAAATCCAACTTTGTGGTGCTGAGTTCGCAGTTTACAGAGGTTGAGCAACCCTGAACGTGATGTTGGTACTGTTTTAACTGCAAATAAATTCCTAAAAGGTCTGTATATATAGTGTTCTTACACTATGTTCTATTTAATTTTCTTGTGTTCTCTAATTTTTAGTAGACAGTAGAAATTTTTATTGCAGTATAGGGTATAACAGGTAATCGGTATCCAATTGGTTTTATGGGTCTGGGTTTTTTTTTAAATATCATCTTCATTGGTAAGAATAAATAGCATGTAGGAGCAAGTTTTTTTTTTTTTTTGTTTTTTGTTTTTTTTTTTTTGAGCAAGGGCAAAATAAGAAAGTTAAAACTTTGTTTTGTCATAGTAATTCAGTCTTAGAAGACAGGACTGTGCACTGCAGAGCTTGGATAAAACCGAAGTACCACATGGAAATTAATGGTAGCCGTGTTTTTGAAATATAAAGGGGTAATATAATAGTTTAAAACTATAATCATGACTGTGATGAACTCCATAAAAATTATCAGCAGATCAATCTGAAATACTGGCTATCCTGGGAGACTTATTTGTGTGCAGTACTCAGTGGTTTTGTTTAAGCTTCAGTACTATTTGTTTGTAGGAAGAAAACCAGATTTCACGGGATATCATTGGTATCCTAACAAGAAATTTAATTTGTAACTGTTACTTTTTTACTCATTCAAAGAACAAATAATATTTAAATTTCTTGTTCATTGTTTTTCTGAAGCATTTTTCTTATGTTTTTCTCTTCCTTGTGTTTTTGATTTAGTTGAGATTAATATAGCTAATCCTGTGTGATACCTTTCAAGACAAGGTTTACACGCTCAAAATCTTCTTTCATATCCAAATGATTTAGCTGTTATTGATTTAATCATTACTGAAGAAAAATATTGTGGTCTGATGCACTTGGAGTTTTTCACAATTGTTATCAAAAGTATCTTTATTGACCAGCTTTATTTACCAAATATTCACTTAAGCCCAACATAAAGACCAGTGCAGCACTGAGATTACAATAATTTGCAAATAAAGCTTGTGTCACCTAAAGAAATATAATACACCTGTCATCATGCACTTCTGTGACATTGAACTTATCTAAACAATATATTTATGGTTCATGCTGGCATTAAAGTTTTGTGCAAGATGAATCTTTTCAGCACTGGCTTCAAGGTCTATGTGTTTCTGATCTACATGAATAATAGGGTAAGCAGAAAATTCTTGCCATGGTTTTAGAATTAAAATGCTCTTTGATATTCAGGCTGTATATGTTACACTTGAAGGCATGCTTGCAAAATGAATAAATGATTTCTGAAGAAGTTTACAAGGAAATTACAAGTAAATCAATGATAAGGCTGATTGCAAGGACACGTGGGATGGCAAAGCTGCTGTTTTTCCCTGCATCTGTCTTGTGCCTCTGGTGCAGAGAAACTGAAATGTAAACAGTAAACACTCTCCACTGGACCCAGATCACTGCTGGTGCTCTTGTAATCTAGTCTCTGGGTTCGGAAAGTTACTGCTCCCAACATAAGCCATAATTTCAAATGGCTGAAGTTTATGTAAGGGCAGCTCTTTGTGCGTGCCTGTCCTTTTCACTAATGAAATCTGAGTGCTCTACTGAGACAGTGGCCTTTTGTATCTTATTCTCCCTGAAAAAGCAGGGTAAACTGCCAGAGACCATTTGGTATACTGAGTTGAAGGAAAAAAAAAAACGAACAGAAATTAAACTGCTTTAATCTACTTCAGGTAAATAAATACAGATGTGCTTGGTTCCTTCTTTTATTGTCTTACATGAGCTGTCCTATTGGCTGCTCAAAGCCAACAGAATAACCTAAACCCAAAACAAAGGGCAGTTTATGCAACAGAAAATTAAGAAAAAATCTGTAAGAGAGTGAGTTATAGTTTTGAGACCTTTTCTTTTTTCGCCTTCATTTCATTCATGGGTTCCGCAGACATGTAATGAATTCATAGAAAAATACAGAATTGTTTTACTTAGTTTTCCTGGGGTTGCTAAGTTCATAAACTGTATGCAGTCTTGGAATAGATACTTTCATTATATCTGTAAAGTCTCAAGTTCAGCACTCTGATAATAGCTGGTGTGTGTGTGGTGGAAACGGTTCACAGAATGTAGTTGTGTTTTTCAGCTTAGATTATTCAGCAGGTTTGATTTGAGTTCTCTTCATAATTCTTCTCCCCCTTGAATTATGACTGTGACAGTCTATAATAAAATAATTTCATCATGACAAAGCTATGTTTGTTTAATGTGAAAGTATTTATAAAAAGGTGTATTTTGATCTCTTATACATTATCTGCCTATAGGTATCTGACCATTTATATGAGGATCTTAGACTAACCTTCCAAAGGGGCACTTCCAGGCTTCCCTCTCTCTCTGCTTGTCTTTCTGTCAGAGCTCAATGAGACCTCACAGATCCTGGCAAATCTTACTTACTGGAAATGAAGTAACGTTTCATGTATTTTCATGCTTTGTTCTTCTCTGTTAAAAGACAGCTTTTTTATTCTGTGTGTTAATGATTTTAAAATTTAATAGCTTTCTTATTTTTAAATTACTTCCAAGGTTGTGTGTTCTTGTATAGGAAGTCAATCTGTTCCTTTTTTTCCCTCCAAACCCTAGTAAAGCTAAGGTGCAAAGACAAAAGAAACAAATATACATAATTTTACAGTATCTTCTACTCCCAGTTCCAACCATATATGGTGTGTTTTTAAACTTATTGCCACTTTATGTAGTATTACATACAAACTATTTACTTGAGAAACAGATTCCACGCTACTACACACGGCCTCTCTACTGCTCTTTTGCTGTGTCACAACCTATCATAGTTTGTAAATGTATGCAGTGTAGGAAGTCATTAATGTGTGAAAGGACACGACGTTTTTGAAAGGCCTTTCCTCTTAGAGTGGAAGAGTAAAACAGTGGTTAATGTTCACACTGGCCGTGCTGAAGCAGACAGTCTAGACTCAAACAACTTGTCATGCAATTACTTATACTTGTATTCATTAGTGAGTGGTTCAGCAGCCACTGGGAATTTGTGTGGAGTGAAGTGGGCTAATGTAGTTACATAAACCTGAGAGAAAATCCTTAAGCCTACCTCCTGCCCTCTTATGTTTTAAGGCAAAACTCAGATGAAAGGCAGACATACACAAAACCTTCATGCTTCCAGCAGTTTGATTCCTCCTGAAAATATTAATCTGGAAAGGAATCCTACTCTATTTAGTTAGAATCCTACTGTGAGGGAGATCCAGAATAGCATAATAATAGGGATTGGTGTCTCAGGGAATTGCAGAAGTGGCTATTTTTTTAGTCACTAGAATAAATCCTTTCTGGATGAATAACTAACAGAATATATTCTAGCAGGCTGTTTCAGTCCGTTTGCCCAGTAGACACGTTGTGGATATTGTCCGTCACCAGTTGCACTAGGTGGCCATGTCATCTGGAAGACGCAAAAGGGCATTAAATAAAGACTTTAATAAATGCTTTAATTTCTAAGCCCAGGGTCTGGTCTTCTCAAAATGCAGATGATGTGGAGCAATTTTGCAGATGCAGCACTACTTCTATTGTTAAGCGTGGTGTCCGTATTCCCAAATGTTAAATGCTCCCTCATGATCTTGTGTGTAGCCATTTTAAGTTTCAAAATCATCTAAAACTATAGAACAGTTTTTGGTTGTGGCTATCTGCAATATGGACAAGTGTAAGAGTTAATCTTGTTATTTCACATGGTGCATGGAAATTTCCTAAGAAAGAGCCCCTGATACTGCTTGTTTCATATGGACAAGTAGGTTTTACGATTAATTTTCTTAGAGGTGAGAAGTTTATTCTTAAAAGCAGAAAATTACTCTCATTTTGCATCTTTGCCAAAACAGTTTTTGTTTTTTGTTTTGCTGAAACTAAATTCTTTACACCAGAAATAGTTTTGATTGATTAGTCAACTTTGAAATAATATAAATAATGGAAGGGAGAAGATTTATAAAAGTGTTGAAATGTCTTGTTTCAAAACTTTTTAAATAGCAGATTTTTAGTTTGAAATACTGACATTTTTAGAAAGAAAATAAAAAAATAAGATCAAGGTTGAAAAATGAAATATTTTAGCTGTCCCCAGCTGAGCCTGTTGAGAAATTCCTGACTGTGTATTTAAAATTCTTTTGAAGTAAGAAAAGTAATATATTAGTAGGGAAAAAAAAAAAAATCCCATTCAATTCTTGCAGTTCCTCCTTAATAAGATGATCCAATACTGTTGAAGGAGGTGGACTAAGATCCGTGGGAAGAAAATGTCCCCGTAGACCTGGAAAGTGAAGCAGCTGCCCATTACAGGGGTGGCAAACATTAATGCACTCATTTAGGTATAGATTATATAAAAATTGTATGATATAATTTAGGTATACAGATATCCTGAAGTACACATTTAAAACAATGTCCAAGTGTTAGTGTAAACACTGATTTGGTATTTCAAGTGCTTGACACAATGTTCTTGTAGGAGATTCTGACAGTGGAAGGGTCTGCAGTTTCTATCACATAGCATCTAAATAAAATTGGAAATCCAAATTACTCAGTACTCCTGATTTTGGCCTTCTTGACGAACTGAAAATCAAAATAAAAACAGCCTTGACTTTTTTCACTTTGCTTTCCAGATGTTTCTTGTCTTTTCAGAACTTAAATGTAGGCAAATTCCTACAGAAAATAATTTCAAAATAAGAACTATTTGTAATCTGAACCTGAAAAATATCTATTTTCCAAACATTTCTTGTATATTTTAAAATAAAAATTAACAGCTGACTTTCACATGAATATACCTCTTCTCTCCTCCCGAATTAATATAGTGTCCAAACAAAAAAAAAAAAAAAAATTTACCAGATCTTCTCATGTCCATTCTCTTTCCTTGTCTTAAAAGGAATGTACTGTAGTATTTAAAGTCACACATTGTAGAGGAATTGCTTAACATAACACACCATGCTTCCTATATTTAATATAATGGAGATATCTGTGTGTTGATTAACCCCACAGAAATTTGCTCCCTGGCTAAAAAAATTGGTACCATTGCACAAGATAAGCATAAATAATTCTGCAATAATTTGGACATCTAATTATGGCATTTTAGTGAAAGACTTTGAAGTAAGTGGAAACATTTTTTTTGTCTGTTCATCTTTTGATGTTGTCTTAAAATACCTTTCATTAAATACAAACTTTTTTTGAGGAGGCTAGAAATATAATGTTTAATGTTCAGTGAAACAGAATGGGATCAAACCTCCTTAAACGCCTCATGATCAGCTGTTAGGAAATTTTAATAGAACATCATATGTCCAACTGGCTCAAAAAAGTTGCAGCAAACTAATCTTTACTCTGGGTTAAGTTTGGATCATAGGTTCCTCAAACATTGAATTCACTGGTAAACAAGAAAGCTTAACTGTATGTTCAAATTTTTGTCAGGAGATTCTCATCTGATGATGAGACAACCATAGTGAGATGTCCCAGTTGCATGTGGAGCGTTGACAGCATGTTTCTTTGGACCGTGGGACAAGAAAGTGCTATTAACATAAATGTTGTCAGATGCTGCATTGAATCTGTGTTGACTCTGTTGATTGCTGACATCTCATTTTCTCCATCTCTCAGGGGGTGGAGGGGAAATGGTGTTGTCTTGAATGTTGAGCCTGCTTAAAAATAGCTTCTGAAATGATCGTTTTGCGGCCCAACTTTTCTGGCAGGTGTCATAGTTTGCTGTTGCTAAGTTCCAGTGGGACCACTTATTCTAATACTGGATGCTTCATATGCTAGCATTCAGAAATCATAGATACCGCAGTTATGCACTGCTGCTTGATTTAGAGTCTTAGAGTCGTAGAATCTTAGAATGGTTTAGGTTGGAAGAGACCTTTAAAGATCTAGTTCCACCCTCCCTGCCATGAGCAGGGGTACCTTCCACTGGACCTGGTTGTTCAAAGCGGCATCCAAATTGTCCTTGAACATTTCTGGGGATGAAGCATCCACAACTTCTCTGGGCAACCTGTTCAAGTGCTTCACCACCCTCACAGTAAAGAATTTCTTCCTCATATCTAATCTAAACCCATCCTCTTTCATTTTAAAGCCATTCCTCTTTGTCTTAAAACTACATGCCGTTGTGAACAGGCCCTCTCCAGCATTCTTGTAGGCTGCTCCCACCATAACTTATAAATAAAATAATATTATAAAGTACCTGGACGCTACCAACCTTGTAATTCATGCAATTACTGGTGGTACATTTAACAATGATGTTAAAAGGATTGTAGATAAGGGATTTAGGAAAAGGGGAAGTTCTTTTAAAAGCAGGATAGACTGACTTGAAGAAAAGTTTGTGAGACACAAAATAAATAAAGACTTGGGGGAAGTGAGAAAAGAATTGCTTCAAACCAGTGGCCGTTGGGAATATGCTGTAGTTCACTGAACTGGACCAAATTATCCAACAAATATATTCAATAACTTGTCGTGACTAAGGGCAAAACAGAATGTTTACGAGAAGTGAGTTTCTTGAAGAATAGCAGTTGGCTTAAATTGAGGAAACACGTAAGATGCTGGTAAAAACAGAAAACACAAATAAGAAAACAAGTTGTTGTCCCTACCTTTCACAAAAGTCAGAGTCCCCCTTAATTGAAGGTATTGAAATTCAAGCTTCCCATTTTATTCCTTGGTAAGCTTAGATGAAAGCTTTGGTACACCATCAATTAGGATAACTTTTATGCTTTATTTCAGGCTTTTAAAAAGTTTTGACACTCCCTCCAGGTTAAGATACAAACTCTACTAAGTCATATCCATCATATCCTTTGTTCCTAAAAGTAATCAATATTCATTGCATCAAAGCCCAGATTTGGCCCTTTAGGTTTCTCTTTGGTGCCCCTGTGAACCACTGTGCAAGAGATGTTTGTAGTTAGAGGTTTGGCTTCCACTGGAATACAGACAAATTCAGTCTGCTATTACAATTTGGAAAAAAACAATTCTTGTCCTTTCTATTCTAAGTTATCCATCCAGCACTGCTGATAATGACAAGGAAAAGAAAAAAAAAAAAAAAAAGAGCCACCATTTCTGTCAACCTCATTGCATCATCCCTTCAAACTGAGTTTTAACCTACAGCAGGATAAACAATATTATAGCTATGCTGGGGTTTTGCTGTAGCTATTGATTCTTCTGTTTAAAGCCCTTGGTGGTTAATGGTGACAATATAAAATACCAAAATAGTTGCATAAGAGTAAGGTTTTGTCCTTGGTGGAATTAATGTGTTATCTTGATTAATCAAATTTTTTTATCTTGTTTCATGGGACAGCAGAACATGAGAGAATAGTGTGAAATCTGTTTAATTCCACGGGCAAACGAAGTGCTAAATCAGAGGTTAGTCTCCAAATGATATTTAAATAGAGTGAAAAATAATCCCCCTCTAAAGGCCTAAGTTACTATAGAAAGTGCTGGCTACTCGTTTGCTGCCATCTGTAAGTGAGAATTGTTTCGTCAGGTTTCTGAGTATATTTTGCTATTGGCCAAAGCATGTGTATATTTTTAGCAATTTTTTTTTTGTCTCTAAACTATGTCTACCAAGAGACATTCATGCCTAGAAAAACAGCAAATCACACAAAGGCCTATTTACAATGGCTGCCCCCATTTCTTGAAGTTTTTATACTTATTTTAACAGAATCATCTGAAGTGTCCCTTGCATGGAGAATTGACAACCAGACACCCCAACTGTTATGATCATGTCCCCATGATGAACACTGTCCCTGTCACAACAAGCCAACCTGTTATCCCAAGAGAGATTTCCACCTTTTTTTAAGCTATGAAGAAACATTATTGACAGGTATCTTACCTGACTGGACTCTATACCTCATCCTTCTGTGCACAGTTTGTAAAAAGTTTCAAGCTGTCTTTTTTGTTTTCTGTCTTGCGTTTGTTTCTTGGAAACGGGAATAGAATTCTATTCCTATTCCTTCTCCCCAAAATGAGTGTTATTTTTAATGAACTCTAATGGGTTTCTTTGATCTTGATCATTACTGCAGATCTATAAATAGTAAAAAAATTTTCCAGGACACTGATATTTAAGGATGGTGAACTATGACTAAAGCAGGTAACCCAAAAGTAGATTTTCTGTGACAGGCTTTCAACAGAGTGCTGTGCAGTTTCCCGTTGTTATCATCTCCAGTGCAGTAGATTATAAATTCATAATTTGATAGAAATACATCTTAGGTCAATAAACCTTTAAAAAAGGCTTTTTTTTTTTTTTTTTTT